>VXBL01010522.1:48632-62663 GCA_013400195.1 Aramus guarauna | reverse complement strand
TGAAAAGTATGTAGAACATGGAAGGAAGGAAGGAAGGAAGGAAGGAAGGAAGGAAGGAAGGAATATCATTATCTTACATTATCTTACTTGAAGACAAGATTCAGCTTTCCAGTAATGAATGTAACATTTACAGTTCTTCCACATTTCATGACCATACAGCTTCCCCTACCATTTCTCCCAACACTGTTGCCTTCAAACATCATTACAGAAAATTGGAAGTGTTCCGTCATGCACAGATAAAATAAAACCTTTCTTCTTTAAAAGCAAAGAACCATGCAGGAGCTTTACAGCAGTAAGAACTGTGTGTTGCAAATGCCTGACGTCAGGCACAGCTACAGTACTAAAAAAAAATTCAAGTGATCTGGTGAACGTGACTGGAAAAGAGACTGTGAGAGAGTTTTGGGGCACAGGGTTCAGACAATGAGGAGAGAGATAAGGTGGGACATTGAAGATGGTGAGAAATTTTGGTTTTCCCCATCAGTGAGATTGGTTAACTGGCACCAAAATGCTTTGATTTTGAAAATATTTTTTTCCCATGGGGTGAAGTGTTCAAGTGCTGGAGCCCACATGCATGCTCTGGGTGCTGGGATTTTGAGTGGTGCTGCATCTCCTGTGACGTGTCACAGTCTCACCCTGCTTCGTGGAGGGGAGGTCAGTACAGACTGTAAATCTCATCGTAAGGATACATCAGAAGAGGTGAAATTTTCTAGAGAATTTAGCACGTAGGAGGGAATGGGAATGAGGTCTCAGAAGTGCCAGATTCCACAAGTGATACATCTTAATTCTCGGGAAGTATTTTGAATTTCTTTTTTCTGTGGCAGCTTTAAATTTTCAATGGAAAGCTGATTGTCTCAGAAATTATTCTTGTTTCTGGGTTTGGTTTGGTTTGGTTTGGTTTTTTGTGGGGCTTTTTTGTTTTGTTTTTTTTTCAAAACTCTACTGAATCTGTTTTGGCAGAAAATGTTCCCTTGGTTTTATAAGTAGATAATAATCCTACT
The DNA here is from genome assembly GCA_013400195.1 of Aramus guarauna. NCBI lineage: Eukaryota > Metazoa > Chordata > Aves > Gruiformes > Aramidae > Aramus > Aramus guarauna. The sequence goes on along the minus strand of VXBL01010522.1, from coordinate 61,665 downwards.
GATTTTAACAGCAAGAAATGTTACATCATTGCTCATGTACCCCAGCTCTCTCAGAGTCTCTGTGAGTCTTTCAGATTACTTTATTAGGCAATGGCTCTACAAATGAAATATATAGTGAAGGATGTTCAGTATACAAGCAGCTCTTCCTAGCAAAAACAAATTAAAATCTTTGGAAGTTTGGCAATGAAAGATCCTGAGGCTTTCTTCATTTGCTGTCAGCTATTTTATTAGCCTTCAGGGCAATAATACAGTATTATTGTTAAATACTTGCTTTTAGGATCAAAGACGGATGACCCTTAAATCACTCTTGAAGACACTTTTAAGCATGCCATCCCACTATCGCTATCTGTGTGTGAGCCACCTCTTTGGATGGATGGCTTTCCTGTCCAACATGCTCTTCTTCACGGATTTCATGGGACAGGTAAAAACATAAAATCCTCTTGCTTCTCCTGCCTCTTAGCATCTCCTCCTCCACCAAAAAGAAATGAGACAGTGTTATAATCCTGAAGAAATGACAGTGGTGGCAGGGCCGGTTGTATCTGGATGGCTGAACGAGAGCTTTGTAAAACAGCTAATTGATCTCAGGCCCTTGTTCTGAGCCAGAGTCTGTTGGAAAACCTTTCACTATTTCTAAGACTGTTTGTGTCTATTTAACTGCTTCAAATGAAGCTCTCGGAGCTGTTCCAAACACATCCATTCTCTGCTTTGGCCTCGGAGCTGCTCCGAGATGGGCAGTTTGGATGCAGCTGGTGGTACCCCGGTGCACGGGCACCGTCGGCACCGGCCGTTCACCTGCGCTGCAGCTCTTTGCACACAGTGAGCTACCTGGCAGCTCAAGGATCTTGTGTCCTTGAATTTGGCTGGCACTGCCATACCTCTTTGAACCTTTCCCTGAGTCCCTTCTGCCAGCAATTCTTTGCCTTCGTGATCGCCGGTGCTCCCTTCTTCACCCTGTTTCCAGGCAGTAAGACCGTGTGTCCCTGCCAGTGATTCCTGCCTATACGATCCTGTCTCCTTTCCTCCAGGGGACAGATGTGCTCCCAGCACAAATCCTGTCATTGCTACTTGCTTTTTTTCTGTGGTTTCCACCCAGTATTTCCATTTCCTTGTTGGTTTTTTTTATCTCTGTAGGTGAGAGGGAGGGTTTTTTTCCTGCAGTGTATACGAACAACTGAAATTAAAAGTTTTGCCTGCCTAGATAAAGAACTGAGTAAGACAACTACTGGATGGGAAAATGAATGTGTTGGGTTAAGCCTGAAAGAGAGAACAAAGAACAAAAATATTGTAGATAAATGAGGCAAAGAAAGGCTAAGGCAAGCAGGGAGGAGTGGAGAGAGAAGGAGAGCAGGAAATAGGACACCCAAAGGAAAAAAAGCAAGTGAGTCAGTGTAGAGTGGACAGTTCAGGAAAAGGCAGATGGTAATAAATGAGGAGGACCCTGGGATGTGAGAACCTGGGAGTAACGAGAGTGAAACCTGAAGCTCTGTAAAGAGATGGTTAGGGCAGTGCTGAACAGATTTCTTGGGTGCTAATTATCTCCCCGACCAGGAATGAGACCCTGTGTTGGGTACCCCGTTCCCATAAGAAGGAGAAGTTATGTACGTGCAGTCCATCCTTGCCTTCTATGATCTCTGTGGTCTCTTTCAGGTTGTATACCAGGGTAGTCCTTATGCACCTCATAACTCCACGCTTTACCTTACCTACAAAACAGGAGTAGAGATGGGATGCTGGGGGCTGTGCATCAATGCAATTTCTTCATCACTTTATTCTTGTAAGTACCCAGGAATGCACTCCAACTGTGTTTTGAAACAGCATTTAAACTGTTTGCTATTTGCCATTGTTTAAAAAAAAATAAAGCGATGGCAAATCAACTGGTTTTCTTTTTTTTTTTCTCCCACGTTAAAACTTTAAGAAGAATTACATTCTCTGTATTGTTAGAAACTTGTATCTTAACATGAACAGTTGCTGACCTCATGATGAGGGGTCACTTTGGGAGCGAGGCATTGTTCTGCATGTGAACTGACCCTGAACACTGAAAAATCATCCTGAAGTTAAATGTCAGACTAAAATGGATGCATCACTCTGAGATGCTCTTTCACACAGCACTGCTGTAGCTATAGGTTCTTGAAGGTCCCTCTGATGGCCTCTCCCCATCTGCATTCCTCATAAAATAACTTTTTCACAGTGCAGTAGAAGTTCTTGCCAGAAGCATCAACCTTACTGTCCAAAATTGTGTGTAAATATGCTAGCACAGTTACCCAGACAGATTTCACCATGTCTCTTACCAAGGCTTAAAAAAAGTACTTGTGATCTGAAAATTCAAATGAATAACATTTTTGGGGCTGAATTGAGCCTCTCAAGGAGGCTTGAAGGAAGTCTTTTCCCCTTTTGAGCTTAACTGCATGCTTTTCTGTAGCACCTTTCTCAGGTCAGACAGAGGTTGATGCCAGATGTTTGTATTATAATCACAGAGCAGAAATGTCTGAGGTTGTCAATGAGGGCAATTCTTCAGAATGGTTGTTAACTCTTCTCTGGAGCTGGCTATGCCAGAATAAGACTATTGCCAGAGAGAGCAAGTATTCTTCGGCACGTTTATACCTACAATAATTTGAGGCAACTTCCAAAACCAGTAAGGTTAACTCCTTCATTGCATTTTACAAAATACAGCCCCTTAAAGGAACTTTCTGATGAAATGTGACCTATTTTGTTTTAGTCTTACCAGCATTTTCACTTCCTTTTCACAGACCTACAGAAAATCCTTCTGCCATACCTAGGATTAAAGGGACTTTATTTCATTGGATACCTACTTTTTGGATTGGGTACTGGATTAATTGGCTTGTTTCCCAATGTCTATTCCACTCTGGCTCTGTGTTCCCTCTTTGGTGTCATGTCCAGCACGCTGTACACAGTGCCATTCCACCTCATTGCAGAGTATCACAGGGAGGAAGAGGTGAGTTCCATGGCTAAGAAAGGGTAAGTCTATATCCATCTGGGTCTGTTTAGTCTGTTTTGGGAGAAAACTGGATAGAACTGGTGAGCAGCGTTTAATTTTAATTTTGAACTAGTTATGATAACACATGTTATGAATGGAAAGTTTCTGACAGTGAGAGTTAAGGTCCCGGCTCCAGACTCTCCAAAGAGTCCTGCAGTGAGACAAATAATTATTTATACTCACGACTGAAACAAAGCCAATCACAGTACATGTTCAGGCAGTAAGCAGATAACAGGGCTCCACTTGTGTTGGCTTCAAGTGCTGCCTTCCTTATATCCTTCCTTTCAGCCGTATTAGCTGAAGACTTGACTTTTGAGTTCCTAAAGGTAATAACCACACTGTAAAAGTTGACAGGATTTTTTAGTTAACTGCAAAGTGTGACAAAAGCTGTTAGTTAATAAATATATGAAATTTAAGTACAAACAGTTTTGTATAGTTCAGTATTAAATTATATACCACATTCCCTTTATCTCTCTAAATGTCTGGGGTTGGTTTTTGGTCCTCCACAGCATGAGATCTTATTTCCAAGGAAAACCTGAAAAAGCTTACATTCCTTATATCATGTTACTGGTCACAGCAGGATCTTCATGTCTGGTAAAGTGCTGAGCTCTTTAACTGAAAGGTTCTCTGAAGTCTCTTAGGTTAGTGAGAGAGCTGGAAAAAACAAGGATTAAGGAGAGTTGAGAGGACTTAGGAAAAGTTCTCATTATAGCTGGACACATTTGAAGAAGTCAATAAAAGAAATGTTGAACTGTTGAAAAACAACACAGAAACAGTTGAGATCAGCACAAGGCTAGATCATGTCCTCAAGAACATGTCCTAATGTTCTGTACAACTTTTAAGCATCACCATTTGAATGACAAATACAAGAAAACTCTTATTGTATTGAATCCTAGGAGGTTGTCTCAATGTGGTTATATATTCCATAGACCTGATTCCTAATTTTTCAGTTAATTTACCTGTTTCTTCCAACAGAGCATGATGATGGTGAGAAGTTTTAGAAAGAACAGGGAATGAACCCAGATTAGGGTGAGATCACAATCCTAACCTTGGGCCAGACAACTTCAGAGAGAGGAATTAAAGGCAGAATTGTAGTCTGGCTCTGATTCAAAGCTGTTCCAAGACAGAAATGAAATAAAATATGCTGAAGTGTGCATGGACTTTATATTTAACAGGTTAATATATTCAGATGTTACTTGTAAGACAACCAATTTGGTGTATGGTACTTGCTATGCCAGGTGTTAAATGATACATAATTTTGTATTAGATCTAATATTAACAGAATTAGGTTTAGCTCAAATCTTCTATAATGTACAAGATAGAAAAATTAAAGAGGAAACATCAAGTGCAAGATTGCATTCATTTACACATTCACGTAATTGTGGTCAGTACTGCTGGCACATAGGAACACTGAGCACAGCCCAGCAAAATAGATATAATCAAAAAAACCCCATTGTGTATAAAACCAGAAATACTTCAGCTGAAAGAACTGTATCATTCCAGAACAAAGAGCAGACATTTTCTCTCACTGTGCTTTCTACTAAAATCATGCATTGGGTTTTAAAGTGCTGCATTTTCAACTCATGTTCCGTGCTGCTGTTCCCTACAATCCAAATTCAATTTTGTCTACTGCATTAGGAAGAGACTGTTTGTCTCCATTATTTTTGAGCCTTGTGTGGTAACAGCTCAAATGCAATATAACAGGTTTTGTGAAAAGCAAGTATCTTAATGGCCAAGAGTGTTTTGATACCAGAAGACAGCAGCACAGATAGCCTACAGCAGGGAAACCTCTTGTTTGTTACAATACAACCTTCTCCATTCAACAGCCTATGCAAGAAGAACAATAAATATGTAAACTATCACATAATTTCCCAACAAAACAGAATAGTTCCTTCCTGGAGGGAGTCACAGAACAGCTGAAGATAGAAGGGACCTCTGGAGATCATGTAGTCCAACCCTGTTGCTCAAGCAGGGCCACCTGGAGCAGGTTGCACAGGGCCATGTCCAGTCTGTTTTGAATATTTCCAGGTATGGAGACTCCATAGCCCCTCTGGTCAACCTGTTACAGTGTTCAACCACACTCACAGAGTGCTTTTATATGAGATACTTATATATGGTAAATGAAGCCTTTTGCTTTGGTATGTGTATTATAGCAGATATACAGATAATCAGTAGTTAATAATGGTCTTTGGTAGTGTAGAAGAATCCTAGTCTGGACATTTGTATTCAGAATTTTTTTTTCCCCAGCAATAAAAGCATTTCATTTAGATTTTAGTACTGAACTCCTTTATGTGCATTGAGCCATAACTTCAGAGCACAGTGCTCCATATAATGACTTACGCTCTGTATGTGTGTGGGACATAGTATGACTTATCTTAACATCCCTTTGAGGCTCTTCTTCAATCATGAGAGTTGGACATAAATTATTCATGACAAGGTGTCCTGTACTCTGAAATGTCAGTTTGCCAGAGCTCAAATAGACCTGAACTTGAAGGAAACAGCTCATTTTTCTGATCAAGTTTCAATTCTTTCCTTGAGAGAAGGGATAGAGGGAAAAATTGCAGATGGGCAGAAACAGGATGATTTGAGGGGAGCCTGAAAAACTTATTATCATTTGTAAAATCCCTGTTTGGGTTCTGTCACCTCTGTGGGACAAGCAGAAAAAAATGAAGGGAAGCAGAGAGCTCTTGGCTTGTCTTGCTGTGCCGGGGGTCATGACAGTGCATTGGCTGAGAGCCGCAAGTTGTTGGCAACTGTCTCGTTTCACCGGGTTTTGTTTTGTGCTTCTTTGCAGAGCCTGAAGCTGCAGGATGGAGAACAAGCTGGAGAGCAGGAGCGAGGGAAAGGCATTGACTGCGCTGCCCTCACCTGCATGGTCCAGCTGGCCCAGATCATTCTCGGTGTGGGCCTGGGGCTCTTGGTTAGTGTTGCCGGCAGCGCGGTCACTGTGATTTCGGCATCCACAGTGGCACTGATCGGCTGCTGCTTTGTTGCTTTTTGTGTTCGATATGTGGAGTAGGACTGTGTGAAGCGATTGGAAGAAACCTGCCCAGGGGAGTGTTTTCTTGCTGGGTCAGTAGCACTGGTGCTGTTGCCGTGCTGATACTGCTGGCACGTCCTCCTCTCCTACTCCTCGGAGCAGTTGCAATTCCAGAGCTTTACAAAATGGAGACTCGATAAAACTGGTTGCCTAATGCCTCAAACTGAAAGCTTCTGTATTTTGACTGCTTTATTACTTCACTCCTGCTGACGTCAGTGTGTTGACACACTATTACACGTGATGATGTGTACGCCCATGGCATCTCAATGCCCTACATGAGGAATCGTTACGAAACTCCTCATTAGCAATTTGTGGAAGTTAATAGATGAAGTATGTGATAAATTGAAGAAGTAATACAAATGGACAGAGTTAGGAACAACATTTTTATTTATCTTGTTTTTCAAGTATCTTAAGTTTGGGGCAATTCCCTCTGGTATTCAAAAGCTGCAGGAGGATCAAACAGGTGTCAGAGGCCATGCAGGGTGCAATTGTGTTATGGTTAGTAGTCATGTTACATGGGATCAGTCAATTCCCAGCTACTGTCAAAAGCAGATTTGGGTGTGAAAGATGATTGGAATATAAACAAGATTGAAGTCTACTGTTTAAAAGCATAACTGTAAAGTAATTTTTTTACACTGGATCCTGCTGCTTCTGTATAAGCAAAATGAAAACTACTGACTGAGCTTGTCATGAAAGTCTGCCTAAGGCTGCTCTACAAACCCATGTGTAGGCACCTAAACCATCCGTCTATGGTAAACAGCTGCCATTTCTTCCTTCTTAAAAAACTGGCCTGTTGACTTTGATACTGTAATTGAAACAATGATCTTGGCCAAAACAAGAATTTTATGCCTGGTTGTAAGCTACTTAAATCTTGACATTGGATATGACAGTATTTACCTTACAGTAGCATCTCTGTTTTCTCTTTTCCTTCATGCATCTAGCTTTGAGTGAAATGGCATTTGCTCTTTACAGAATGCTGTAAATAAATTCAGTTCTGCAAAGCACTATCAGGCATTATTGTACAGTAAATACTTAAGTCCAGTTATTTGTATTTAATTGCATTGAACGAAGCTTCATTCTTCATTTTAGAATATTGCCAGAGTTTAAAAAATCCTGTGTTTGTAAAAGTGATACACTGTATTTCTGCTGTCTGTCCTCTGTCCTGAAAACTGTCATACCCATTTGCTATGCTCTATGCTAAGCCACATGAAGCCATCTCCTGACGCCTTACTGTTAATCACCAGTGACACAGAGAGACTGTTGCCAGGTATGGTGTTTGTTTGCTTGTTTGTTTGTTTAAATGTTGCACATGCATAATCAACACTGTTCAGTCAAGTGCACCGTTGAGCTGATCAGCTCTTACAAGCTCTACGTAATACAAGCTGACAACACCACAAATAAATGGTTAGATTTGGGCATAAGGTGCCTCTGTAGAGATGCGCCAACTTCATCCTTTTTGTGTGTTTTCAAGAGTAGAGTGAGTCATATATTCTCAGGAAAAACAATTTTCCCTTAGGCAAACTCATTAGTTATAACCAGCCCATGGCAGCCTCAGCGACCTTTTTTTTGTTGATGATTGTGCCTCCGCTGTACGGTTATCAGTGCATGGCAAACCTTACCTTTCTTCACAGCTCCTTCATCCTGCCTTATGAGAAAGCCATGTTTTATGGTTTCTTTCATTTTGTGGCTCTTCATGAATGCCCCTCATGTCATACCCATGGAAGAGAACAGCTTAGAAAACCAAGCCCCTGGACTGTGCTTGAAACACTTTGTAGGTGCTGAGATGGCTGGGGCACAAGGGTCTCAACCAGGACAAACAGGAGAAGGCCAGAAAATGAAGGATGGTTGTCTTCCTAATTCGCTTTATGCTATTGTAACCCACTAACTTCTACTCCTCCTCAATATCCCAATATTTTTAAGGGAAGAGAGAGGCTTCTGTGGAGCCATAAAAATAGAGAAAAGAGGAGGCGATCTGGCTTTATAGGACTGCAGGACTTGAAGCACCATGAAAATCCCTGCTCCGGGCTCTGAGGACATAAAGCTCCAATTCCAGTGTGAGGCTGGGAAAGGAACTTTGCAATGTTTACCTATGTCTTTGTCAATATTTTCTTTGAGGTTTAACGCCATCAGAACATTAAAATTTGAACGGTCAGTGCTATCTCTGCTCTGTTACCTGAAGAGAAAGCTGGCATTGATTCAGGCCCATGAAGTGACTGTAGATCTGCAGCAACAATAAAAGAATTGTAAACCTGCAGAGAGAAGAGAGATGTGACCACCATGTGTATCAATGCTTTTATTTACAAATTTATCAACAGAAAACTGTTTCAGGAACTCACATTATCATCCTTCTCATGATCTTTCCTTTTAAAATTCACTGCATGCTACAGAATGCAGAACAGAGTAGAGTCAGTTTTTCTTTGGCAATCTCTCCATAAAAACATTCTCTACTTGTTTTTAAGATGGCAAAATAATCTTTCTTAATGGATCTTTGTCAAAAATAGCAAGCAGGCAAAAAACTATGTACAAGATGAAAAACAGTGTTTAAACCAGAAAAACTATGATGGTGCTCATTCTGAAGTCAAAAATGTATTTCAGGTCACTAAAAAATTGTAAAATGTTACTAATTCATGAAAAGAGATAAAATAAGTATTTCTTTCAGCAATAGAAATGCTAAAATGTAAAAAATGATAAAGGCATTGAAGAAGTGTACTGTGGTGCTACTAAATGAAGACATTCCACCTTTTCTGTCCTTTTACATTAGTTCAGGACTTGAGTTATCAATATGATCAGTTATTGTACTTAATATCATCTCCTATTGCAATTATGTGAGTTTCAAAGTTAGAATTATCCTGGGTCTGATCTTTCTCATCTGGTTTTAATTCCATATACATAAAATCAAATAAAGATCTTCTCTATATCATGTTTAGACAAATTATATGTTCAGATGAAGACAAGATGTCTTGAGATAACCAGCCCTTCCTCCCTCACACTTTAAGAGAACTAGATATGGCTGAATGAAATGAGGCTGGAAAAAAGTCTGCCATCTTATCTTCATGACACCGCCTTTTTCGTAGGAATGCCTCCAATTTAACAAGCAGGCATGTCATACAAACAAACCATTCAAGGAAGTTTTGGTTCTCTTGTTTAGAGAACTTGCAGAATTAGTAACACCACAATTGTGGGGGGGGTTTGTTGCTGATGGTGGTTTTTGGTGGGTTTTTCCCCGCAATGTTCATTCTGTCTTTCACAGTGATCTCATTAAGTTTCTCTGATGTCCTTGAAAACAAGCAACTCAGGTGATACGTGGGAGACACTTTTCTTCCAGATAAACTGCAAAGGTCAGGATGAATCATGTCTTTGCCTTGGCAGAACTCACAGCTTTAGCATTGGTGCCCATGAGCTGGTACCAGTCCCTGCAGTATGTCAAAAGATGCGGAGAATGGTGTGAGTAGGAGATGTGGCAATGATGACATTTGACATTTTTGAACGGTGGAGGGATTGCTTTATGGGGGAAAAGGGTGGAAGTATCTGCTGTAAAATGTCTTAAAATGATTTTCTGGCAGGATAAAGCTATAAAAAATGAGCTATAAACCAAAACTTTCCCCTCTAAGTTTCCAGCATTCATTTCTTTTTCCCTAGCTGCTCCTTCTTTGTTTATTTAAGCAGCAAATGTTAGGGGCAACTTGTTCAAGACTAAACTGTGAAAAGCAACTTGTAATTCTGTTGCCTTCTACGGTGTATTTGGTTTCATATATTGCTCCTTTAGGTATGCAAGGTGTGTTAATCTGTTGTATTTCCTTAAGTTTCTTCTTGGAAATGAACTTTTTACCTCCCTGTGTCTTAGTATTTTACCTGTGTGTTACACATAATGACTTCACATCCTGCAGAGACAGCAAACCAGAGAGTATTGGCCTGTGTTGCTCCAGGTAAGTACTTGCAGTAGTGGGAAAACAAAATTCAGTGTTTTCCGCTCTGGACTGCAAAGCAGACTGAGATAAGCAGAAGCTGTATGTTATTTTCAAAGAGCGAGATCTGTGACCTTTTCTAAAAAAAATGGACTTCTTTTTGAAAGGATAATTATCAAAGGCTATGTCTGCCCCAAGGGGGAGAGAGAATGCGGCTGCTGTCTTGCAGATTCCAGTACTCTCCTCCCCGAAGACTGGGTGCTTCGTTGCCCCCCAGTGTTCAATGACATTATAGCACTTCTCCAAGGCGTAGGAGCTGCCTTTCCTTGCATTGCTTTCTAACCTCCATCCTGTCCCTCTCTGTTTCGTCTCATGCTGGTTTCCTTATAGTGGTGCACTGCTGCACTCCTTTTTTTTGTGCGTAGACAACAAAGTTGCTTGTTCCTAGCTGTAACCTAGCTGCCTAATGCTGATGAAGACGCTGACATATGGACACATGGTGGTAGGAGCCCAACAAAGACATGCTTAGCATCTAACTCATGGTAGAATCTGGCCTTCGAAACCTTCAGTGCTAATGCCAAGAGTCAATCCTGTAGCACAGCTATCCCCCATTTGTTTGGCAGATGATTTTTTTGTTGCATTGGTTCCCAACAGAAAAGGTGCATCGGGAGACAGGGACAGTGGTCACATCACACAGAGAGGACATTTTGCTTGTCAATGTTCAAATCTGATTTTTTTTTTTTTTAATAAAATAAATGCCATCTTGCAATACAAACTTCAAGTTACCAGGATCCAGGGATTTTGAGGCCTGAAGTACTTGTTTCTTTAACAAGTACTGAAATTCCAACATAACATGCAATCCAGTAAGTAGACCTTTAAGAAATATATCCCAAATATTGTTAGATTGCCATAACATTGCAAAACATGGCAATAAAACAATGGTTAGAACCACAGTTATCTCTGAGAGAGAGATGGCACCTTATCAAATGGTGTTCTTTTCTGAACAGGAATTTTGGGTTTTGGAATATTTTACTTGGAATGACTTTATATGAAGTGTATTCAAAATTCAAGATTTCAGCCTGTGTCTCTGAAAATGTAATCCTAAATCTGAAATTCAAACTATATTCTTATTTTCACTGTTTCTGATAGGCTGTACGGGTTGCGCAGTTACCTTCAGTTCAGGAGTTCATGGGTAGTTCTCTACCTCTATATGCATCACTGGATTTGCCTATGAATAAGGGACTGGAGTTCAGCAGGAAATACATTTTGATGGGCAAGAGGAAGGGTATATTTCCTTTGAGCCCCCTTAGCTATTTCAGCAAAAGTAAAAAGCAGTAATTTTTTTTTTTAAAATCTGTTTATGACCATAAACATCCAGTAGATGATTTTAAATACACAGTAGATTATTTAAGGGCATAAAATTTTTAGACGTTTTTCAGAATAAATGTCAAGCAAGACAGACGTGCTAATTCTACTGTATTGTAACAAAGATATATTAATAGCAATTTATTTGCCATCACAGAATCACACAGAAGCACAGAATAGTTGGGGTTGCCTTTGGAGATGACCTAGTCATTTCCACTCCTGCTCAGAGCAGAGTTGCTAAAGCAGGCTGGTCAAGCTGTGTCGAGCCAGAATCTGAGCGTGTCCAGAGTCCACCCTCTCTGGGCAACCTGTTCCAGTGCTTGACCATACTTACAAAACAACCAACCAACCAAACAAAAAAACAACAAAAAATCCCCAAACAAACAAAAACAAAAACACAACAAAACTTTTTCTTACATTTAAATGAAATTTATTGAATTTCAATTTGTGCCTATTGCCTCTTGTCCATTCTCTGGACAACACTGAGAAGAGTCTGGTTCTGCCTTCTTTAACTCCCACCCCCCTCAGATATTTACACAGATTGATAAGAATCCCCTGAGCCTTCTCAGCTCCACGGTGACCAACCCCAGCTCTGTCAGCCTCTCCTTGCATGGCAGATGCTCCAAGCCCTCCATCATACTGGGGTCCCTCCCAATAAGTTCATCTGTCTCTTGTACTGGGGAGCCCAGAACTGGACACAACATACCAGTTGTGGCCCCACCACGCTAAGCAGAGGGGAAGGATCACCTCTCTTGATCTGCTAGCAATGCTCTGCCTAATGCAGCCCAGGATGGGATGGCCTTTGCTGCAAGGGCACCTTGCTGGCTCATGTTCACCCTGGGTGTGCACTAGGATCCCCAGGCCCTTTTCTGCAAAGCTGCTTTCCAGTCAATCGGCCCCAGTCTGTACTGGTGCTGGGGGTTATCTGTCCCCCCCACCAGGTGCAAAACTGCATTTCCCTTTGTCGAACTGCCTGGGGTTCCTGTCAGCCCACTTCTCCAGCCCATCAAGCACCCTCTGAATGGTGGCACAACCCTCTGGTGGATCAGTCACTCCTCCCGCTTTTGTACCATTTGCAAACATGCTGGGGTGCACTCTGTCCCATCATCCAGGTCATTAATGAAGGTGCTGAACAGCACTGGCCTCAGTATTGATCTCTGGGGCATACCGCAGGTCACTGCCCTCCAGCTGGACTTTGTGCTGCTAATCACAACCCTTTTAGCCTGACAGGTCAGCCAGTTTTCGGTCTGGCTCACTTTCCACTTATCTAGTCAATTCTTCATTGTTTGGCTGAGGTACTCAATGACCTCTTTGCCTCAGTCTTCACTGGCAAGTGCTCGAGCTACACTGCCCAGGTCACAGAAGACAAAGGCAGGGACTGGGAGAATGCAGATCCACCCACTGTAGGAGAAGATCAGGTTTGAGAACATCTAAGGAACCTGAAGGTGCACAAGTACATGGGACCTGATGAGATGCATGTCCTGANATGCTGGCCTTGGAGAAACGGGCAGATGAAGTGGCAAAGCCACTCTCTGTCATATTTTAGAAGTCCTCGCAGTCTGGTGAAGTTCCCACTGGCTGGAAAAGGAGAAATATAGCCTCCATTTTTAAAAAGGGAAAAAAGGAAGACCCAGGGAACTACAGGCTGGTCAGTCTCACCTCTGTGCCTGGCAAGATCATGGAGCAGATCCTGCTGGAAACTATGCTCTGGCACATTGAAAATAAGGAGGT
>VXBL01010522.1:33420-47813 GCA_013400195.1 Aramus guarauna | reverse complement strand
TTTAGATTAGATGTTAGGAAGAAATTCTTCCCTTTGAGGGTGGTGAGGCACTGGCACAGGTTGCCCAGAGAAGCTGTGGATGCCCCATCCCTGGAAGTGTTCAAGGCCAGGTTGGATGGGGCTTTGGTCAACCTGGTCTAGTGGAGGGTGTCCCTGCCCATGGCAGGGGGGTTGGAACTAGATGGGCTTTGAGGTCCTTTCCAAATCAATCTCTTCTGTGATTCTATGACTCTATGATTGTTTGTGGGGATGTAATGGGAGAGAGCATCAAAAAAATGTCACAATAAACATCCACTGCTCTTCCCTCACTCACCAAGCCAGTTGTCTCATCATAGAAGTTTACCAGTTTGGTCAGATGTGATTTTCCCACTGTCTTAACTCTGGGCTAACTGTTGGTAGCTATGACTTGATAGCTACTTTATTATCTCAGCTTTAGGACTTGGCCTGAAAAGAAAATTGAAGATACTTGATTTTCAGTCTTCCTGTCTAAGCTGATCAGAGACTTTTTCAGAAGTACAAGAAGAAAGAAGTAATTTTTCCACAACATTCCAGTTTTATCCAACATTAAATGTGACTTCTGAATGAAAGTGGAAAGGTTCATTGAACCTGCTAGAAGTCAGTGTTGAATAGTTAGCTTGATCATTGTGCAATAAGTGTACTCATTGAGTTGGTCTGTGCAAGGAACAACACAGGCCCTTGGAGAAATACTATCTCATTGTCCCAAGGAATGGATGAGTGATGGAGAGAGTTAATATTCAAGTAAGCTACCTTTATTTTGTTATTTCCCACACTGAATAGTCTGCAGTCAGTCACCTTAGCTTTCTGTCAGCACTCCCCAAGCAGGTAGGTCAAGGTTTCAAAAAACTTGCACAACCAAATAAATTGTTGTTGTCTCCGGGTGGGTTTTTTTGCTCAATTTGCTCGGGCATCTGTCTGTATTTTACAGGTAAGATTTTGGGAAGAACTCCGAGGCTATGCACAAACATAGGCTGAGAAACCTGCACATATGTGTTGGATTTGAAAAAAACAGTTTGAAGCAAAACAACTCCCTGCAACTAGGGAACATGTCTGAGGCACGTTACCAGCTGCACTTATCAGAGGAAGAGTTAACTGGCTGCCCAGCCTTTTCTTGCAGACTTTGTCTCAACTGCTGCTGCATTGACTGATGCAGAGAATGTACCTGTAGGAGATTCTTATAACTGCTTAATCATGATAAAAAGATATTTTCAATAACCCCTTCTGAATGGATTAATCAGAATTCTCTTTTGAAGCAGGAAAGAAAGAACTCTCACTAAAAATTGGAGATCCAAGCTTTCTATCTAATGTCCTTGAGCTGCGCTGCACCCATACCTATACCTGCTCAAGCTCAGGGATACCGATTAGATCAGAGCTTCTGTGCAGGCACTCAATTGAATAATCAAGTTTTAAAGCAGACAGTCATGAATGGGAAGGAAGGGGACTGGGGTTTTTTTTACTGCTAAAGTGAGTGCCAAAATAATTCAAAGAGAAAGTGAGGCGGTATTTCTACTGATGAGGCATTTCAAAAGGAAAACTGGAAATGCAATTGGAGGTTATTACATTAAAAGCTTGATTAGTTATTTGAGGGGAGAGATATTTAAAAGTCCTTAGGCAATCAAAGTCGGTGCCTAACGAGAGTATCTGGGCTTTAAAAGTTCTTGCAGTTTGTCACTAGATGTCAGCCTGTACCTTCGGGTCCCTATCATCCTGTAGCAATGTGCACCTCTACCAGCACCCCACCAGGAGACTGGTCACAAAAAATCTCTTCAAGAACTCTGTGAGTATTGTTTTGTATCCTTCAGCTGTGTTTATTTTAGTCCATGAAAAGGTGATTGTTACAAATGAAGACATGAACATTTGGAGGAAACAGGAGTGTTTTTCAAGAGCGTTGTACTGATTACTTAGGGAACCCCCAGACACCCAGTAGGATTTGTTGTTGTTAACATGTAGTCTCAAAGCTGGAGCTGGAAAGACCCTCTGCTCAGGCCAGAGGCCAGATGCTGTGCTCACACTCAGAGCAAATGTCCCTTCCTTGCAATGCCCAGGCTGGTGCTCCTGCCCATGCAACACAGAGCCCAGATTTCATGCACTGGTAGCTGGGACTCACAGCACACGCAAAGCAAAATTTCTCTCTGCTCATGCACAGCTGGAGCAGTGCTCTTTGGCCACGCTGGACACACACCGACCTGCACAGCCTGAGCTGCTGGTCTGGCCTAAACCAACATTTGGCCAACTGTGGATACGCTGGGCGTCTTTTGAACAACACATTCATGACCTGCACCTGATGGGTCAGTGGCTTAAGAGACCTGCCCTCTAAGTCTATAGTCCAGTCCCTACACACCCAAGGTATTTTCCTATTTGGGTGATTTTCCAAATGCAAGTTTTTTCTGTCTTTAGTGATCAGACACCTTGGGCTTCCTCTGAGTGTGATATCTTGCTAGTATTCTGGGCTAACTATGGGTTGTTCTGAGCATCATCTATTTAACTGTGTTGTTTTGTTGGCATAAAATTATGTCTACATTGACATCCACAACAATACATGGGTTTTGTCATGCTGAGAACCACAGAGGATGTCTTTTAGGCAATTTGCTATCTACTGAAATTCACAGTTATGCTTTAGACACCTGGATAGCTTTTTATGTGATACACAAGAACATTTAAGCATCAGGATAGGGATTAAAATTACAGCAAGCCAAGCAAGAAATGATGCCACTCAAAAGCAAACACTAAGAAGAGAGTTTGGCTTTGAGATTCATCCCCTCTTTCTCCTGGCCTGTAGAGACACAGTTAGATCTCTCTGAACTCTGGAGTTAAGTGTTCATGGTAACCTTTTCTCACACAACAGTGTAGCTTTCTTCATCTGCTAGCACAGGCATCAGGGTTTTCTCACAGAATACGCAAGACCCAAATTAATTTCTTGCAAATCCTTTTACACATCAGGCTGCTAGATTTATAGGTCTAGAAAGCTGTCCAGCTCTTGCATGGCATACTGAAACTTCAGTTGAACCAGGACTTGGGAGCAAGTTAAGCATTGCTCTTGGGAAAGGGAGACCTAGAATCCAGACCTGGATCCAAATTCTCTTCTGTATTTACAAGGAAAAAAAATCTTGGTACATCCTCTTTGGGGCTCACACTAACCACTGTGCTGCAAAGCACAAGGGTGTGCTTTTTCGTTATGATCCAGCAATGATGAGAAACTCATGCAACAAGGAACTGTTTGCAGCCAGAGGATTTGAGCACATTCACAGAGCAGCCCAGAGATTCAGTTATTCCCCAGGGATGTGGCAGGGGGGCAAGCTGAGTTTCCTAGGCTGTGGGCAAAAGCTCTGCCCACTTATTTAGTGTTTCAAAAGGGAAGAGGAAGAAGCATAATCTGCACATGCATTGAAAGTAGGACAGGAGAAGCATATCCAGACATAGATGCAGCAGGATGGGGAGAAATGAGTAAAGTTTACAGCCCCTCCTAACTTAGTGTGGATACACACTGTGGCCAGTCCTGACTAAGAGATCCCCAAGAAGCACAGAGATAAATGCTACAGACTTAAGCAGATTTAGGCATGCTCAGGAGCAGACCTATAGGCACTAAAAACATTTTACTAGAAAAAAAAGCTTTAAGTACCTACAGACTTCAACTGGCAGCCGAGTCAGGACTTAGGAACTTGGAGGGGCAGCTGTACAGTACTTAGATGCTCAAGTTCTTCTGTGGATATATCTGATTACTTCAGAGTCTGTGCATCTCTAAGTATGTCCATCAGCTGACAGCTCACTTTTGCTGTTCTTCTCCAGGCACCTGTATCTTCTCAGTCAGCAAGCACTCAAAGCTGTAGTAGAAGTCTCTTCTGCCTTGAAAAAAACAGAACAGCTTCTCCTTGCTAGTAGCAGAGCCAGCTGCTTCCAGACTAAACCTGAATTTTACAACAGGAGTTACTGACATGCACAGTAAACAGAGTCTGCAAAGCATAATTGCCACTAAGACTATCACAATTTTCTCTGGACAGAAATAACAAGTTTGCTCTACATCCGTATTTAGAGGTGACAAACAACCCTCTGCAGGAATCCTTTTTTTCTTTTTTTTCTTTTTTTTGCAGAATCAGGCAGATGTTGGAATTAGGCTGCAGGGGAAGGGCCTGGAAATAGAGAGGGGTTTTGAATATTGTATTTATATACTCATCCAATATGCAGTATTGGGGATTAGCAAACTTGTGTTTGACAACAGAACCAGAACTGTTGCATTTTTCCATCTTTTAAAAGAAATATTTTGACCTTTCCATTTTAAATTCTTTTTCTTCATAATTTAAAAAATATTTTAAAAAGGAAATATAACCTTACCATAAAAAGTTTCACAGCTTAAAATTACACTTTTTTCATGCCCTTAGAAGTTCATTTCAGATCAACGTCAAATTATTTCCCAGATGTTTCTCTGGAACACAGTATGGGACAGGCATTGTTCCTGCCCTTCTCCAAGGTGTGAGCACTGAACTGCCGGCTCTAAGGCTACTCACACCAGAGGAATTGAACTGGAGTTAATTGAAACACTGGCAAGTATCAATGCAGACCCTTAACAAACACTTTAGCAGAACAAAAATCTTTGTGCTTGGTTTTAGCTGAACCCAAAAGTATCCCAGAGCAAGCAACTTGAATTGGTTATGATTTGTTTCTTTTCCCCTTTTTTTTATTTACAGTTGTGCTGATTTCCTGGAGTGACATATAAACAGTCTGAAGCGCAGCAAGAACAAAGCCTGCAGCCTCAGTACCCTGGGAGAGACTCCTGCCTTGCTGCTCACAGTTTGGGGCTGTGAGGTTTCCCCATCCATTAGCCTGGAGAGAGGCTGGGGAACATGATGTCAGCCATGAAGCTGGAAGTCCCGTCCCGGGGTTTCCTCCTTGGCTGACATGCTCTGTATCCTGGCAGCAGCAGAGGAGATTGGGAAGCTGGAAAAGCAGATCCTGCACAGATCCAGAGTGGAGCTTGTCCCCTCTCTTTCCTCGGTCTCTAAGAGGAGGGAAAGGAGCCAAGCCTGAACAAGCAGGAGCCTTGTACCCACTTCTCCCAGTCGTCCCCATCAGGGCAGGTATGAAATAGGGCATAGACTGCCTGGTCCCTGTGCCCTGACTGGAGCCTGGGGAGCAGTGACAATGGCTGAGCTGGCATCACTTACAGTGCCATGCAGCAGTGAGAAAGCAGCCCGGCTCCCTCCCCCTGCATAAACACACACACAGGGGTGGAAGAGCTGCTGGCACCTCTAGGTTGGTGAGGGGGGGGACAGCTGAAGGGTCCCAGCCTCACTCCACCCCATCCAGCCCCTCTCCTCCCTACGGCACCCTGGACATCCTGCATCCTCCCTGGATGGAGTCCCATCGCCATCTCCAGCTCCTCTTCTCCAGAAGGGGTACAAGCACTAAAAAGCATCTCCTAGAGACACCTCAATCCCCAGTGCACCACCACTGTCTCCTCCTCCTGTTCTCCAGTCTGGGGGATGTTTTCAAGACATCAACAAGCTTCTGAGAGCAGACACAACCCAAAAAAAAGTGCATCTCTCATACAGAAGCCCTCTTTTACCCATCCCTCCTCCCCTTGTCCCTGCTAAGCATTCATTATCCCAGGGCCACATCTTACATAGACCCAACAGTCCCACCCCCACCCCCCAGAGATCCCTGCTCATCTCAGCAGTGCTGCTCCGTGGAGCTGGCAGGCAGCAGGTCATAGCGGCTGCTGTACATCACTGCCCCAGGGGGGTAGTAGGCCACCTCCGGCTGGACGGCTGCAGCAGGGGAAGAAGCAGTGACGGGGTGGACAGGCACCAAGGCATGCAGGGCCTGCTCCTCCTGCTCAGGCTTGGTGGTGTCGGTGAAAGGGCGCATAGTGGTGAGGGAAGGTGAGGTGATCCTCCAGAGGAGGCTCTTCAGTGCCTTGCGAAACTCCCTGCGCATGAGGCAGTAGAGGACAGGATTCAGGCAGCTGTTGGAATGTGCCAGGCACACGCTGATGGGGAAGAGGTACACTTGAGAGAGGAAGTACTCGGTACTGAAGTGCACCACGTTGAGTTTGATGAGGATGCCCCATGTTGTGAGTGCTTGGTTAGGCAGCCAGCACAAGAAGAAAGACAGCACCACAATGGACACTGACTTAGTCACTTTGGAGCGGCGCTTCATGCTGGTGCCACTGCAAGTGCTGCCAACATGCTTGTCACTGATGAAGCGCACCAGGAGCAAGTAACAGAGGCTGATGATGGCCAGTGGCACCACAAAGCCCAGCAGAACCTTCTGGATGTGATACAGACCCAGCCAGAACTGGGCATTGCTGCCTCGGCCCTCAGGAAACTTGACTAGGCAGAGAACATCATCGAAGACAGTGGCAGTGGTGGAAAAAATGGCATGAGGCAGGGAAGCCAGGATGGCCGACAGCCAGATGAGTGCACAAAGCCACTTGGCAGAGCAGCAGCCATTCAGTGGGTCACCTCGCCGCTGATTCTTCAAGGCTGACGCCACAGAACGGTATCGAGCCACACTCATGGCAGTGAGAAAGAAGACACTAGCATACATGTTCATGGCTGTAACATACGAGACAATCTTGCACATTGCCTTGCCAAAAAGCCAGTTGAAGTCCAGTGCATTCTCCACTGCCCAGAATGGCAAGGTCAGCACAAACTGGAAGTCAGTCACTGCCAGGCTGGTCACAAAGAGGTTGATCGAGGACTTCCTCCAGCCTTGTTTGCTTTTCATCAGGTAGAGCACTAGCAGGTTGCCCACCAGTCCCATGGCACACACTACAGAGTACACCAAGGAGATGACAATCCGCACCACATCGGAGCTGTCCCCCTGCATCCCATCGGCTCGCTCCAGGTTGATGTTCTTGAGGAGCTGCAGGAAAGACACGTTGCTCCTGTTGCCCATTTGGGCGCCCTCCAGGAAAGCCAGCGGCGTGTCCCAGGACTCCCAGTCCGCCCCTTCCTTCATGCCGGCAGCCGGCGAGCAGGCACTGCTCTCGCAGGGCTCGCCCATCCCATGCTAGGAAAGGCGACGAGTCCGCGGGAACCTTTCCCCAGACCCCCGAGCCAGCAGCAGCGGCGGGCAGGCTCAGCGGGGACGGAGACAGCGTCTCTCCAGCTCGGCACCTCCACACCACTGCCGCCGACCCCGCGCCGCGCCGCGGTTATATCCGCGCCGGCGGGGCCGGGGCATGCGCAGCGCAGCGGCGGAGCTCTCCCGGGTGCTGAGCGCGGGCGGCCGCGNACTTTTCCTGCTTTCGGGACGTCGGAAGACGGTGGCTATCCCTAACTGTAAAACGAACGGCACGGACAACGAAGCTGTGGAGTCCGGCTGCCGNTGCAGCCGGCCCCGTCCCTGCCCTGCGCCCTTGCCTGAAACCCGCTCTGCCACCAAGCCTGCAGCAGAAACAGAAAGTAACCGATGGGAATAGGAACCGAGTCTGTGCTTCTTCCATTCTGCTTTAAAATAAATCAAAATAAGTGCACATTTTGAAAATAAAATGGATTGTAAATACGCCTATATGAAGCACTGTAAATCAGCCATCTGGGGGACATTAAGGAAAGATTTAACGAGCAAATTATTTCTCCATCGTCTTTAAACTGATTTATCTTTTTGAAATTCCTGCAAAGACATTGCTGTGTGTGCACCATTTTTTTGCCAGTAGTCCACTTATCACTCTGGTTTATACTACAATGGCGCTGTAAAAGTATCAGCCAGATCATGGGAGTGCTAAAGGGAAACAACAGCAATTAGGAAGTTTTATACATTGTTCATATTGTATATAGTGAGGGTACAACTTTCTGGAAGTAGTAACACAATTCTCTGGGAAAGCTTAGCCTCCAGATTACTTACTACACTAAATACATTAGTACTAGAATGAAACAAAAAAATTTAGATAATGGGCCTTCAAAAGGGCTGCAACAGGCCTTGAAAAATGGACTCCTGACATTTCTTCCCCACTTTCTCCAAACTGGGTTTTTTTTTCTAGGCTTCCATACCTCTTAATCACTGATTTGGGTTGCACTCAGGTGGCATTTTCAATACTAGGGTATTAAGTCGCATCGCTTAGCCTGCTGGATGGCTACAGTTTCTCAGATTCTCTCACCCAAAGTAAACCATCCTTGCTGTGAAACGTAGCAACTCCATCAGCCCCATCAGTGTTGCACAGCCAATTGTAAAACAGTACAGGCAGGAGAGAAAGCGGAGGATCCTTCAACAACAGTAGTGTAACGACAGTATAAACAAACAAAGTGAAAATGCTTTAATCAGAGCCACACCGTCACAGAGGTTCTGCAAATGGTACAGGAGGTGGAGTGTCCCTCAGCCCTCAGCAGCGCTGGCTGCCTTAGCACTAGCTTCGGCACATATCCAAAATGAAGGTTAGTAAAATATTTGAAATAAGCAAGTTCTTGTTCAATTTCCCCCCTCTACTTAGTCCTTCCACTATTAGCTCTCAAGGAAAAAATAATCTATAATTGAACCATACAGAGACTATGACACATTCACTTGATAACTCATTAGTGGGATGGACAGCACAGAAGTGGATTTTTTGCAGATTGAATTCTGCCCCATTCTGACTACATTGCTACCTCCACATCCAGTTTTAAATATTTCACTGGAAAAATTGCAGAGAGCGTCTCTTGCAAGAAATAATTTCTTCTACGATTTGATTATTGCCCTGCTTGGCACATCTTGTTGATACACTGGGGAGGCTGAACAGTAATAAAGATTCAGAAGGGGAAGGGGGAGAGAAATCATGTCTGAAGATATATTGCTTTTTCTTGTTACCCACCCAGACAAAGCAACAACGTGTGAACTGAGGTACCTCATGGGAATACTAGTAGTGGATTTTGAACTCAGGGATGCAAATGTGAGATGCACGCCCAGGTTTTTTGTGCATATTCTGACCACCAGACAAATTCCTTCAGTCTTCGGTGGTTTGTCTTTTTCTTTTGTCATTCTTCACCTCAGAGTAGAAGTTTTGGAGGCAGGTAAGGGAACTTGCTACACCTAGATGAATAACAAAAGAAATATTAGCTGTATAATTTATTCATCACACTATCAGAACATTTCCATAGCTGGAAAAATGTTAAAAACCATCAGCTATTTTGAAAAACTATTGCAAAATTCATCAGATACATTACCTAAGGATTACTATTCTGGAAAATACTGTCTTCTGTTTGTTCCTTGTTTATTCCATCAATGCTGCGAAAAGCTCGTTGCTAATATGTGATTTTCTGGAGTCTTCTCTTTAGCAAAATGTCAGTGTAATTGGTGTTACTGACTCCATCTTTCTGAAAACTGTAATAAACTTGATGGGCATAGGCTTTTGGGAAGTATTCTGAAAATAATGGCTGATTTGTTTACTTTGGAAATCTCAAACAGATCCTGCAGAGTTTTACAAGAGGCTTCTGTGGGGGGTTATATAGTATTATGCTACAGTAATTCATGGGGCTAAGGTTACTGGTTTGCCTTCAGATAGCATCAGTCTGTACAGTAAACGTAAAAAGCTTGCATCAGTTCAGATCTGCTGCGCAGTGATTTCAACTATACTGTATCAGAGATAAAAGTGTCCCTGCAAGTATTTCTCAAGTAGCCTTTAAAAATGTTTTAGATATATATGCCAAATAAACATTTGTTGAAAACTATAATTTCCCTACAATTTACCCCCGAGGATCCCTATCAGTCTTTCACTTCCTTTACAGACCTCGTACACAAACGAAGGATGGATTATGATTACAATAGTGACTGAACACTGTACACTGTTTTGAAATGTTTTAGCAAGGTAGATGGGGCTCTGTTTTCAATAGGAAAGTAATTTTCATAGCTTAAAGCAGATTTTTTGAAATATTGAATGTATCACTATTTTTAAATATAGAAACATGGGACTTTCTCAGGGACAGCAAAGGTTTTTTAATCTGTTTCTACTTGGTATACTGAAACAATGAAGAGTGATAGTAAAGCTCTTGGAGAGATTTCATTAAAAAGAGTTATTAATATGTGTTACTTAAATGGGCTTTATATTATTCTTAAGTATTGCATTCTTGCCATAGAATTCTGTTTTATGAATGATTCTTTCTATGGCATTTTCTTCTTATTAAAACAAAATTTTGGAGCAGGAGAAGGAAAGGGAAATAGGAAAAAAGGGACATTTCATATTTGTTTACTTTCTCAGTTCTAATTTCTGGAACCCATGTGGTCTCCCCTTGGCTTTTTATGAGCTCAGGGCTACAAACTCATGCTTCTGACTAAACTCAGGCAGTAACTGTTAAGGGTTACATTTTGAACTGGATTTTACAACTCTACTTTCTCCATCCTGGGAGTGAAGGTTTGGTGTCCCTTCGCGTGTATCCACCATGGGAAGATATCCATGGCAATTCTTTTCTCAAAAGTGTAGACGGAAATGTATATAAGTTTTCGTTACAAAATCTCAGTTAGATAACACAGTTATCATACCCAAAGGAAAACATCAATGGTACAATTCATGAACCACAGACATATTTTCCAGAAAGTATTATTTGAATACAGATATAAATTTTCATTTAAAAAATTACTTTAATTACGTTCGTGTTCTTTTCTCATTTGCTTTCTACGTAGATCACTGAGAACATGTTTTCCTGGCACTAATTTTCATTAAAAGTTAATTTCAAAGTGACCTGTTGCTCCAGAAACATGCTTTAAAATTGTTAATATAGATAGTAAGACCAAATGAGCCTTTAAATTCATAGTCCAAGCACGGAATTATCATTTTGTGAATTAGCTTACCAATTACAAACAACAATGCATATCTGAACACTGATCAGGAATCTGAATGTGAGCATCCAAAAAAAGATCATGCAATAGAATCACCGACCACTTTTGAGTTTGCTTCATCCTGTTACTTGAATCTTCTCACAGACATACCATAAGTGGAACATCAGCAAATTTTTATTTGCAGGAGTAACTTATGAAATTTCAAAAAATCTTTAAAGACTATAATTGAAATGGAAGTTGAGAGATCCAATAGTCTCTCTGATTCAATTACCAGTGGTTAACTGTGTTAAGAGACTACATCTCTAAATGAGAAAAAGGGAATGAGATTTAAAAAAAAGTACTCACAATCTTCCATCTATTTCTGTTTCAGAAAAAAGAAAAATCAACAGATGCATAATAATTACCCATCAACTGCCACAGAGTCTTTGGGATTCAGAGCATTCTCTTTTAGTTCATGTCTCTGCTAATACTCAGTACCTTTAACATGGCCCACCACACCACGTGTGATTCATCTTCTTAACATTTCTAGTCCAAGCAAATTGTTAAGCTGCCTGTATGGTAAATAGATAGTCAGGTCCGGACAGAGTTTCACCTTGCATGTAACAGAAAGAGATGTGTTGCTCTCCAGAGGTAGCTTCTCTCCCTACTGACTGGAGGACCTGACAAGCAAGCATGTATTAGATGCCTTTTAGATCTTTAAATTTGGGGCAGGAGAATGTCATTCCCAGTGAAGCAAAATTTCCTGTCTTCAGCTGGACTTCACTTGTAGCAACTCCTCAATGTCAAATCATATAATTTACAGTGCAGTTCCCCACTGCTCATAACCTCTGCTTTTCTGTCTCTCTGCATGCACTTACACAAGCATATTAATTCCTATACACCCATTTCCTTTACTTCTGGTCTGGAGATCTACTTAAGTTTAAAAGGACCCAGATATTGATTTTGTCTGGATTGTCCATCCAGGCTTGACTGTGTCTCTCAATCACATATCTTATATTATTCTGACTTCCTTTCAATAATTGTACAGGCTTTTGTGTTGAGTTACCGAACTGCAATACCTTTGCTGTCACAAGAACACAACTGATATGTTATTGTATTCATTTTCTTTTTATAACCGAGGTTGTGTTAAGAACAACAAAAAAAGTCCTTACATTCATAAAAGTCTCCAAAACCTCAGGTTATGTCTCTTTTGGAACTAACCGATTCCTTATCATTAGATTTTTACAGTTCCTTGTGAGTGACCAAATAGTTTAATACATAGGCATCTTATTTTAATAGCTCACAAGTGCTCTCCTAAATCAGGTCTGTACTAGGAACACACAGTACCATAAATGCTGTTCACTGAAGTAGCTGGCCTCAGTGTGTCCTCACAGCAGGGAAGTGCTTCCTACTTGTGCCACTGCTTCACATTGTAACTGTATGTGACTGTGTCAGCTACAGCCACCGCAGCCCTTAGGCAGGAACCCTACTGTTCCCCAGGGTATTTTCTAACGCTACACCCAGTGAATCACTTCTGTCTATGCGCACGCTGGCACAAAGCCCAGGGAATTATAGATGTTTCGGATCAGATTCCCACAGTTCTCTTTCACCATTCTGTATGACTTTTGCATCTAGAATTTTTGGTCATTTAAAAAAAAAAAAAATCAAAACAAAACACGTTCCCACAAACCCTCTTAAATTCCTAAAACATTTATTTCTCCATCATTTCCTGATTTTTTTTCTTTCTCTCATGTGATGCTGGTTGAAGAAGAGATAACAGGGAAGAAAACAGGCAGAAGTAACAGGTTGAGAGAGTTAGTCCAGAATGAGAAACTCTGTAGTCTCAGGAATGGGCAGAAGGAAGAACATCTCATTCTTGAAGAGAATTACAGGCAACAGAAATTAGCTGTTCCTGCTAACGAAGAAACCAAGATGGAATCCTGCACAAAATTCAAGTTGCCCTCACATCACACACAACGAACACCTACCCAAAAAGATGACTGGAAATTGAAGCAAATAGTTATATTCAGCCTCTCACTGAAGGGCTGTTTTTCTGATTGGCTTTGAGAAGTTTGTCAAACCAGTACTTTGTAAATATATGCCCATCCCTTGAACTTTCACCCCTTCTTTCCAGTGCTCCTAGCCAGGTCTGCTAATTTTACAGTTCTTTTCCTTTTTACCCCATGTACTGTCGATACTTCCTTATTCTCCAATTTAATTATTTTTAAATATTCATGGCAAATTGTGTAGCTTGTTCGATGCAACAATTGTCAAGTGTTTTTCAAACGTTAAGTATTATAGACATTACATCAATTTCAGGTCACACTTAGCTTTAAATTTATTTCAGGGAAGTACTGATAAAGAGCTAAGCAGGCTACAATATCCAATGTCACAAAACAGTCCGGTGCCCACTATGTGACTAGAGTATTAAAAGAATCCTAAAGCCAAGCACACCAGGAAACTTATTGCTGTAACAGAAGAGATAGTTATTCATATGGAGAATGAATGGCTTTATTAAAATAAATACCTTGCAATGAACAAATCTCTTGGCAAGTTTTGTTGGATATCAAATATTGCATAAATTCATCCTCTTTTGCATAGTTCGTGTCAGTCCATTAGCTAGAAGAGAGCACATTATGACCCATAAATCAAATATCACTCTTTTATAAGTATGTTCGTGTTTATCATGTCTCTAGCCTGGGAGAAGCCACATTTCTATCTGATTTAGAAATCCTTGGAGTTTTAACTCTTTCTTGCATTTTCATTCGCCAGAGTTTGAGGTTCACAGTTCTCTCAGTTAAGGCTGCTGAATTCACCTTTGGGAAAGTGTGAGCAGAGGAATCAGCATGTAATTAAGCATAGATTGCAATATAACTACCCAAGAAACATGTGGTAGAGTCAATTGCAAGCAGAGGGCTATCGAGGCGGATGAGGAACTCAGCCCAGGTCTCAAGGACAGGACAGACCAGACCTGTGCCCTGGGCACCCGCCTGTGGTACCTGGGGAGCAGCGGCCGCGCAGAAACCTTGGCAGAGGCTGCGTGAGGGGATCCTTGGTACGCCCCCAAAACCACAGGTGCCAGGGCTATTAGAAGCTTTCCCTGCCACGGGAGGACACCCAGAAGTAACCCCAACGTGGCAGCATACTGTTCAAACACCGGACCGGCCTCAGCCTCCGGGGGAAGACAACCTGGAAGCCGGGCGCGGGGCTGAGGCCCCGGCCGGGCCCTGAGGAGCCACAGGCTCCCGCCCGCCCCCGGGGCGCCTCAGGCGGGGCGAGGTCCCCACCGTCCCTCGCCGCTGCGGCGGAAAACGCGTTAAATCCCCGCGTGCTTAGCGCGCTTTTGCCACAAGCCGCGGGGGGAGAATCCTCTGCCTGGGCGGGTGTGGGGCTGCGAGGCCGCAGCGGGCTCCTTCCCCGGCCGCTCAGCAGAGACCCGCGGTGTGGGGCCGGGGCGGGGAGGCGAGGCTGCNCGGCTAGGCGTCGGCGGTCGTGGCGCCCCGCTCGGAGCTCCCCGCCCGCACCATGCCATGTGTCCCGCGGAGCCGGGCGGCACACATCTTCTGGCTCCTCGTCCTTCACGTCCAAGCGCCCTGCCTGGGCCGGGCCTCGCCGGCCGGCAGCTCGCTCTTCCCCGACGGAACGCAAGGTCA
>VXBL01010522.1:5390-33371 GCA_013400195.1 Aramus guarauna | reverse complement strand
AGAGTTCCCCGAGCACGGCGTGAGGGAGAGCGCGTTCCCGCCGGGTTCCCGCCGGCTCCCCGCCGAGCAGCCGCCCCGCGGGGGTGCTGCCAGCCGGTCGAGTCGCAGCTCCTTGGAGCTGCTCGGGCAGGAGAGGCGGCGAACCTCGCTGTTTCGGTCCCCCGCCGCCCCGGTTTGGTGTTAGCCTCACCGCCCGGACTCTGGCGGGGTGGGAGCTCGCAGCGCTGCCCTCGGCGCCGCCTGGGACTGGCTGCTCCAGACTTGCATTTAAGGTTGTGCAGTGAGAGCACACGGCTCCCGCTGTGCCTTGCCGCTGCTTTTGGGAAGTCGTTGAATGGAACTGTGTAGATGAAAGTGTTGCTAAACCCTGCTTTTTGATCATCTTCCCCGTTAAAAGGCACCTCTCTAAACACCGCAATCGTTTTGCGCTACTAAACTGAGAAAGTTTACTGCCCTGATTTTTTATTTATTTTAAACAAACCATCACTTCTGTACTGTAGCCCACACTACAGAAGGATTGGTGTTACCAGGATATAAAACCCACTGTGAGTTGTTCATATTCAGTGAGGATACTAAGTTAAGAGTGAGGCTTCATCTGTGAGAGGAGTCTCTTGAGGCTGCTCCCTCAGATAGATTATTCCAGTAATTGGTACTGACTGCGCGGGGGAACTGTAGCTCACGAATTTTATCCTGTTGACTGTTATAAGGAAAATCAGAGAAGCAGCTCCCGTGTGAGTAATTATGGTTAGCTGGAAGACTCTGCCTGGTGGTAGAAGACTGAAAAGTGTAGGAAGAAGTTTTGCTTCCTGAAAACCTTCCTGATGCAATCAACAGCTGTGGTGCTGTCAATGGGAGAGCTTGAACACAGAGGAGAAAATCTCCTGGGCCCCTCAGAGATCATGGAAAGGAAAAGTGGTTAAGTAAGCTGCCTGAGAAGTGAACAATTATCCTAAAGTTAGTTTCTGTTGGATTCATTCAAAAAAGTGAACGCAAACAATTCTTGCATTTCTGTGACTCTATGTGGGACAGAACAGGGATGACTATGTTAGCATGTAGTAACTGTTTGTCAGGCATTTGGAAATGAATGTAGAATTAATTTAACTTTATAGCCATGAAAACCTAGGCTTTACCAAGAATATGCAGATAGCTTTGTGTAAAGGAACAGTTCAAAATTTGGCTAATTTTTTGCAAAGAAAGATTGAATGCAGTGCTAAACACACAGGACTAAAACTTGTGTCTTGTATAGCTGAAGTGGCTGTTAAGTGTTGTGCTTCCTCCACATCCATGACAAGCGTGGTGGATGGGGCAGTTAAGGATGCCCTTGCTGAGTGTTGGAGACCTGCTCCCTGTGATGGGGCTTTGCAGCTTGGTTTATTTCCTGGGTACAGAGTCTCTCTTTGGCTGTGGAAGACGCTTCCTATCCCAAGTAATCGTTTGAAAAGAAGCCAGAGGGCCTGAGGGGCAGATGTAGATGAACTACAAAGATGGGGATGAAACAATGGCAAATGATGATGTGTCACATTTTAAAGCAATATTGTCAGAAAACATGTTATCTGTCTAAAAGAAATTGTGTGTTTCCTGTTGTGTGACAAGCCACGTATGTTTTTCTCTTTATCCTAGTTTATGCACTTTGTGTACAGCCATTCTTAGTATAGGCAGTTCTCTGCCATGTGTGGTGAGTTTGAATCCGCAGAGGAGCAGAACAGACAACAGTGGTTTTGAATATTGTCAGATGTTTTTAATGATGTAGAATTAGGAGGGTCTCCAGGGAATGTTTCTCCAACAACTTAAACAATTCTGAGACTCTTCAAAGAAGTGTGAAGGGCTTGAACCTTGTTTGTCCTGTGTGCCCAGAAAGGCCTGTGCAAACATCGTGATTTCAAGGCAAAGTGCTGACTTGAACATGTCCTGCTCAGTGTGATGCTTTGATCTTGCGGCACTGAAGCAAGTCAGTGAGCTCAGGCCACAGTTGTGGAAAGACAGAGCATTCTCTGGAGTAACACAAGCTGCCCAAGGAAGTGTTCGCTTTCCTGGCCTATGAATCCTGAACAGTGCCACTCAACAGGCAGGATTTCCCTGGAGTGCAGAATACTCTAGGTGGCCAAGTAGAACACTGTGGCATGCCAGCCCCAAGGCTCGTCAGTGGCATTGGGATTTGATATTTACTGGCACTAAGTTTTGTGGGAACCTGTGGTATTTTGATATAAATTAATTTTAGTTTAGGAAAATTGAGGCAGTCGGTGTTGAAGAATACAACCCTTATTCTTTTGCAGTGTGGATTGCATGTATTAAGTTATTCGATTTCTTGCCTCTGGTTTCTAGTTGAGTGTTATTCTTTCCTAGAGGGATGAAAGGTGTCACCAAAATTGTATCTCTTGTCTTTGTTTTAGGCTCTTCTCCAGCTAGAAAGGCCAAGTGGTGTTTTAGGCTTAATGTGGAGCTCAGTAAATTGTTCTGTTATGGGTAGGATTGCCTTTGCTAACCTCTACCCAAAAATCTAGATAAAACTGATAATGATTACTTGCAGAACTATCTTTAGCATCATCTTGTTAAACTTTGTTGTGTTGTTTCCAAAAGACCTGAGGGAATAAGATTACTTTTTAATAATTTGTTTCTGCAGTTATATTACAGTGTATTATTATTGCAAGATAATTCTACTCTCCAGTGCCTAGCATTCAGAAATGAGTATTTAAGGAGTGGGTGGAAGAATGACTTCTCTGCTTTGATAATCCTGTTGCCACCAGATGCGACAGCATTATTTTCCCTTTTACTGTTGATGATGTCTAATTTGCCTTAACCTCTACACACTGATTACTCTAGTGATGAAATAAAAAACTTTCTTGAATAGTTTGAAGTGCAAAACTGCAAATTTTTGGTCTTGCACAGAGCTTAAAAGTTAAGCCACAACAAATTAAGCTCAAGACATCAAGCAGAGGCAGATTGCACAGTGACAGCAAATGAGTAAGTTTTCCTTCAGGCATTTAATTTGATTATTTCACGAGTTGCGCAGAAAACCAGAGAAATGGAGGCCTTGTCTTGCAACATTCTCTGTTAGCCTGTCTTTGCTAGCACAATATGGGACGTGGGACTTCCCAGAAGCCTTACAATTCAATTTTTGCAGGTAAGCCATGTTTTTTTGGGTTTCTCCTCTCTTCCCTGTGGCCATTTTTTGCTTCCCTGTGGAGCGTGAGGAAGGGAGCACCTTGACATAGCTTCAGCTGCCAAATTGTCAGGCAGCTGGCACCTTTTGTGCTATCTACAGGCTGTGTAAACTGCAGGCATGAAGGTGTAGACTGAATTTTCAATGTCGCAGTCCCCTCTGTGCTTAGGTGGACAAGGGCAGGAGATGTCTCTCAGAACTTGTGGCAAGTGTTAGTCTCCATGTTGTCAAGACCTGCCACTGTGGTGATCTGAAAGCCCACTACTGTGGTTTGTCCTGCAAAGGCACAAAGTTATTGTAGGCTGGTGGGAAAGCTTGCGTACAGAGATATCTGTTGTGTATGAGAATAAGCATGCTTCTGAAATAAAGATGCTACTGAGAAAAGGCCAAATTTCTTATGTAGTTTTGTATATATGCTGGGAAGTTGGTTTGTAGTGTGGCTGTTTTCCTGGGTCTGCTTTTTGGGTTTTTGGAGGGTGGGGTTGGTATGTAGAGTGGATTTTTTTGACTAAGCGTGATTTAGTGCATGTGTCTTAAGGGTCCATGGCCTGGGGAAGCACAAGCAGCCACATCTCATACTGAAGCTAATGAGGACAAAGGAGATATGTTCTTTCCCGAAGGGGATGCATCTGGACAGCTATCTGTCTGGGCATGATTTATGTGGTGTGGCTTTGAAAGTGCAGGTAGTGGAGAGAGAAGTGTCTCTAGAAGGAGAGACAGTCCTAGAAGGAGTAAATTGCTCTGGAAGTACCTGGAGCAGGCTAATTGCTTTGTTAATCAGCTTAATTAATCAAATGAGGTGTAATCACTTCATATATAAGGGGCTAGGACTTTGGGAATGAAGAAGAGCCCCGGGGAAAGAGGAACTGTAATGACATGTATCCTCACAATTTCTTTTCAATGAAATATGTTCAGGCTCTGACTTCTTGGGCTGAAGTCAAGTATGCCAGTGGAAGATGTGTCCCTTAGGGTATGAGTTCTTAGAGACTGTGTTTTATGTGGATTTATGTTATTTGCTTGGGGCTTTTGATTTTTTACACTGATTTAAAAAAAAATATAACATTGGGAACAGGCGTTGTTTGTTCTGTATCACAGCAGGAGATAAGAATGCTACTAACACTTTTGTTGTGACAAGTGATAAGTCATCCAATCTTTCCCCTGGTTGCAACCCCTTATACAAAAGGGCACGGTTACTTCATTCTGCTTCAAACCCTTCTTTAAGATTCCCTCCTCTGCTGCAACATCTGCTAAAGCTGATGCTACTGAGGTGCTATTGCTACAACCTATCAAGCCATTTAGTAATGTTGTCTTCACCCATGTGTATTTATAAGGCTCTGTCTCCTGCTTCAGGGGGTCACCTTTCTGGATGTGTGAGGATGATATCCTTGATCAGAGCCTGCTGTGCTGGTGACCTAGGACAGAGAGGGTTCTGAGCTTTTGTGGGATTCGGAAGGGGTGCGTGTGTGAATAGACAATCCTTTATATGAATGGTGACAAAATACTTGAAGAATGCTTAACTTCTGAATTGAGTGTGGTAATAGGAGAATAGAAAGCAAAAAGGAAGATTGTATTGGTGTGGTCTGTGCACTGCCTGCCTTTGTGTCAGTAGGATGGTGTGGTGTATTGTTGTCACTTTTGAGTTTCCTTTTATATCATGTGAGATCTGAACAGGCTAGCATTCACCCTACTTTTACTTCTTTTTTTGTTCTCCTTTCCTCTCAGAGCAATTTATCAAGACATTGCCAGAATACCATGTGGTTGATCCAGCGAGAGTAGATGCAAGTGGGCGTTTCCTTTCTTTTAATTTACACCATCACATCTCAAACACAAGGAAGAAGAGAGATCTCAGCAAAAAGGAGAATGTGATATATTACAAAATTAACCATGAGGAGAAGGATCTGTTTTTTAACTTGACTGTCCACATGGGATTTCTTTCCCATAACTACGTAGTAGAAAGAAGACATGGCAACTACACTAGTGCGAAGATTGCAACTCACTCGGGAGTTCCTTGCCACTTCATTGGCACAGTGTTGCAGCCAGGCTCTGGGAGTGGAACAGCAGCAATCAGCACTTGCAATGGCCTGGTAAGTGATGTGACCTTTACTGGGGTTCTGTGCTAATTTTGGTGTCATTAGAACTGAGCTAGAGCTTTGGTATATGAATATGTCTGCAAAGAAACTGAATGAGCCAATCTGATACCTTAGTGACATAATGCTCTGAAAGAATCAGTTTAATACTATGGATGTAATTTGGATTTTTGGAAGAGAGAATCAGGAGGTCAAAAGTTAATGCTGAGGCCCTTAGGGTTTACTTTTTACTATGTTTTTTTTTTCTGCTGGTCTGGTCTGAACTTCTCTGAACATATGAATTGGACTGAACATACCCTTCATCTGGCTTGAAGCCTTCCAAACATCCAGCCATTGCTTTGGTCTCATTAGTAGTTGGATTGCCTTTGCTATGCATCTGGATATGAGTTTCTGTTTTAGTTTTCTCTGAAAGGAATGTAGCTCAAGTGCACTGAAACTCCTCTGCAGATCAAACCAACTAATGGTAAGTTGGGAAAACTGGGAGGTTTGCTTCAGAACTACACTGCAACTTCAGAAAGGAATGGTAGGGTAGATGCGACCTTAGCAAGACCTTTAAATTCAAACCCGAGCCACTTCTAGTCGTCCCTCATTCAAAAGAGCACTTCTAAGGCTGGAGCTTGAGGTCTTACATTTCTCAACAGCCTGTGGTTCAGACTGAGACAAGGAAGTGGAAACCTTATTTTTGCTGTGCTTTGTTTTTTAGCACTACCATAGCTTAGGTTTCTAGTTCTAGAGAGTAAGGCTGAACCTGCCTGGTCAGGGAGGAGAAGGAGACAAACTGCCTGAGTGTGAAGGGGATGCTGAAGGGAGCTCTGTGAAATGACACACATAATCTGTGAGAGGTAAAATGCAAAGGGTTTGTGGAGTGGGCAGGCAGAGGTGATGAAGTGTGTGGGGCGTGCATGTGCTGTAGTGCCTTGATCCTTGAGTGACATACGATAGTATTTGAGAGTGCACAGAGCAGTGCACTGATGCCTTTTGGCCAACACATCTCAGCAAGAGGCTAGGGACTGATGTTTCATTCTTGAACCTAAACGCAACAAGGTGAGTATCTGTGAAGTACATCCTTTCACTGCCAGCCTGTCAATATTGAAATGTGTTCTTCACTATTTATCAGTATGAAACTTTCAGAACCTTTGGAAAATCAGGGGATTACAGAAGTATCTTGGCAATGTGCAAAAAGCAGCATGAAGACAGCTCTAATGTAGATGAAATGAGAAACTTTGGAATCTTATACAACTGTTGATAACACTTTTGGCACGTTGCCTGTAGAAACAGACCATTGCTTGAGGTCAGAAGCTTCACTCCCACAGGCTTGAAGATCAGGGATTTTTGAAGTCATTCCTCCAGTGGGGACTGGCTTATAAAAACTTCTCTGAAACATGTTATGGTCATACATGGTCAATAAGGAGAAAGAGATATGATGCAAGTAGTTCCTTTGGTTGGTTTGTCTTGTGCATTACCAGAATGTCTTTGTTAGTTTTCATTAGGATGAGGACTTAAAAAATGAGGTGCTAGGTCTTCATTATGCCTTCTGAAGTATTTACTCTGCAACAAGGATTAAAAAAAACAAACCTCAAATTACATTTTAAATTCTGCTTTGTAATATTCTTAAAAGTGATCATTTCATTTGGGTTGCAGACTTTTTGAGGTTTACTTTGGTTTGGAGGTTTTTGAAACAATGTTTGCTACAATCCAGGGGATTCTTTCTTTTTGACAAAACACTTGTATTAGAAAAATACTGTTGTGGTTTCGTTCCCCCCCGACCCCGAAATGAAACTTTGAAAATATATAATCAAACATTAATTCAGGTTGAAAGCGACCTCCATGAAAAAACATGATGGGTTTAATGTAATGATTTTTGAAGTCCAGAAGTCACTACTCTGAAGAGGTTGCAGTAGGAGTTGGGTCTGAATCTCTTAATTCCTCTGAGTGTCACAAGCTGGGGAAAGGTGGTTTAGTTTGCCTTTTCCCTGAATGTTTTCCAAAAGATCCAGTGTCATATGAAAACATTTATTGATGAATAGTTTTGCCAGCATTGAGAAATGCAAGGTGGTTTTCAGGTTTTGGGGTTTTTTTGTTTGTTTGGGTTTTTGCTTTGTTTTGTTTTCTTCCTGGGATGTGTTGTGTTTCTCCATTTAAAAGAATTTTTTTGTTTATTCTTATGGCAAGGAGAACTGAGAATAGGTAAACACCATGGAATTAGAGGAAGTTGAGATACTAAAAGCCTGTCCCATGAGGAGAAATTGTAAGCTTGTTTACTGTAGGAGATTAATTCTAAACTACTTGATAAAAAGAGTTATATGAAATAATGAATTGCACAGTGCAAGTTGATAAGGATCTTTGGAGCTGAGATGGGAAAAGAGGAAGATAACAAAACAGTGTGATGGAAAGGTGACAGCTTCCCAGAATATACTTTGGTAGCATTGGCTGCTGCATGGGTCCTCACCTGTGACAGCCTGGGTCAGGACCCCACTCTGAGATCTGCTTTGGCAAATGGGTCCTAATAAAACTTAGCTCCCCAGCCCACCACTGCAAGATGGCAGTGCTGATGTGCTCAAGCCCAAGAGCTGATAAGAACCAGTATCTTAGCCTTCAAGTATGGGGAACAGGAATATTAGTGATTTTCCTTTCCTGATGCTGTTTTAGCTTCGCTGTTCAGGTATGTTAAAAAATGATAAACATACTGTACTTTTTTTTGTTGAGATAATCTTTAATAAGCTAAATGAGGCACCAGTTCACCATGGTAATGAGTGACAGGGAAGTGTGTGATCTCTAAACTGCTAAGTTTTTGCTTTCTTAGTGGAAAATACTGATTTGATTAAATTAATATGTTTTACTGGAATGTCGCTTTTGTTTACATTTTTAGTTGGAAATGGTTGAAATGTTATCCTGTAACTTTGTCCAAATGCATCACTGAAGAATATGTCACCTTTTGCAACACTGCCCCCTTGCCCAAAAAGGAAAAAAGAAAAAAAAAAAAAAAAAAAATTTGGCCTGAAGTGGGGCAAAATAAAATCCTAAAGATGCCTGTGGGACGGGAGTCCTAGTTTTAGTCCTCCTTCTGGAATGACTTCCTCTCATATGAAGTCTATTTGGCTCATTTTTGAAAGTTCTTGAGTTTCCAGGATAATAGTAGTGAATAAGAACAAAACAAAGATGTGCGGTGTTGATTTGTGTTTTGTCATAAAGATCAGTCATTCACAGCACTGAAAGTATAGAAAACCTAGAACTGGATTTTCATCTCCCTTGTGTTTTTACTTTGAAGTATATTCCTGCTTCCATTGGTATTGCGTTACTCATGCAGCAAAGATACAACTCTTAATATTCATTTTTATTTGTGGCACTCTTCAGAATCACATTTCTTCTGCATAAATCAAGTGGACGGAGCTGAGAAGATGTGGTTTTCCGAGGGGCATCTGTTTGACTAAGTCATATTGACAAATGGTTGAAAAAGAAAAGCGACGCTTTCAAAATGTGGGAAAGACCTTTTGCCATTAGTGCTTCTCTAGGTTGATAGTATGTTGCTTTTTCAGCTAGAAAGTCATCATACTTAGGAATTGCAGCATTTCCTTAGTTGTTTTGAAAACAAATATGCTGATGTCTTACAGATTTCATTTTCTTATGTATTTCTCTGTTCCCAAAATGGCCT
The DNA here is from genome assembly GCA_013400195.1 of Aramus guarauna. NCBI lineage: Eukaryota > Metazoa > Chordata > Aves > Gruiformes > Aramidae > Aramus > Aramus guarauna. The sequence continues at coordinate 24,472 of VXBL01010522.1, read as the reverse complement.
GCAAGGGGAACAACAGTGTGACAGATTTGAGATACAAGAATGAGGGGACAGTTATTGTATGACATAGATACATTTTTACATTTTTCAAAATTAACAATTTTCAGAAATGTATTTGGAAACAAATGGCTACGTTCATAAAGGGATTTGGGCAGAATCGGACAAGAAGATAAAGAGGACAAACTAGCAAAGAACCGGAGGAACTACGTTCTAATTTCCAAATCCATTTTTTTTCTAACACCATGTGATATCCTTGATTCTCACTCGTGTTAAATAGGCCATGACCTTCTGAACAGGTTGAAACTGATGCTGTAAGCTCTGTCTCTTCTTCTCTGGGTCAGTTGTCTAGTTTAGTCTTTTGCACTTCTGGGTCTTGTAGAATAATGCATGAGACTGTGTTAACATAGGAAGAGCAGGGCAGACCTCGCTGTTTGGAGGAGTTAACACCAGAGAGGAGGTTGCTACTGGAACACCAGAAACAGATCAAACTGGCACTTAGAGAGGGAGCAGATGTGAAATCTCTCAGGTACAGGAAAATTTCCAAGAGGAAGTAAAGGGAGAAAATAGTTTGTTTTTTATCTCCCTTAGTGGAAATTATATTTGGATTTGTCTTGGCAGGCTATTTAGGGCACACTTCTAATAATGCTTTATGTTTCCACAGTACCTTTCTGCAGATTTTGCAAGTACTAATGCCTTAATTCTCAATTGTGTATTAGTCCTGAGATCCCTTGTCACAGCAGTAGTGTCAGCTTGTCCCCTCAGCAGGGCTGTGAGGGAGCAAAGCTCAATGAAGTTGAATGAATAGCCTAGGTTTATGCGCTGAGTCCTATAGAGCTGGGAAGTGAATTATTCTCTGATAGTCTATCCTCTTCATTAGGAACAAGGCCCTCTTTTATTCATCGGTAACACAGACATTGTTTATAGTATTTTTAGATGACAGAGCATCATTAAGGCTTTGTTTCCTTGACACTTGTTTACACTGTAGAGCTGTCAATCGACAGTTGGTTCTGGTAGTACTTCTGTCTTCAAAGGCTATACAAGCATTAGCATGAAAATGACAGAAGAATGGAAGAACATTAGTATAGAAATTGAGAATGATCAGTATACATGTACCTGGTAGGCTCCTGGCCATACTGGGCCTCACTTAGCACTGTGGACAGATTGTGCTTTGGCTGTCTCCAACTGGTCAGAAGGTAGGGTCTGTCCTGATAGGCATCAGCGTTCACAAGAAGCGCTGTCGTCATCTGCTGCCCAGGCAACAGCGATGCAGTGCAAAGTCATGAAGCACTGTTTATTTATTTATTCCTCTTCTCAAAATCCAGCTACTGCAGAACAGTGCTGGTTTTTAGCAGTGACAGACATACACACCAAACCTGGTGGCTGCTCCATACCCTGGTAGAAAAGTGGGCCAAGTCTGCTGCCTGTGCCTAGGGTTTTTGACAGGTTTCCCCCACCTCAGTTCTTCTCTCTGTGCCCAGCCACAGTCAGGCAGACCTCTGTGAACGTTTAACTGGTGGCTGTATGACCATTTTTCTTTATATGGCAGGTGATGGGAGATGCCCCAAGTGGGTTATCTCTGTCTGCCCGGATGCATGTGACAAGTTTGTCACCAAAAAGCTGAATGGTGGATGAATTCTGCTCAAATGTAACTGTTTTCCTCATTGCAGAATATCACCATTATATGAAGCCTAAGAATAAGCTCTGGTGCTTATGCAGTGTAGCCTATATTCTTAATCTTGACCACTCCATGTAGCATAAAATCCACCAATGGTATTTTATCTGCTGCAGACTTGCTTCAGTTTTGGGAAAATCAGCATGTTCTCTGTTCTCCTGCTACAGGCTAAGAAGCTTTTTTAGTTAGTGTGAGATGCCTTTTCCATTCTGGCCCACATGTTATCATCTTATGATCTGTCCCAGGGAGAACAGTTCTGTGCAGGTACTGTAGCAGTACTGCATTGTTAGTGTGCTCTATGCAAGTGATCTAATACTGCTGTTCAGACTTCCCTCTTCTATGGATATGAAAAGCCTGCATCAGGATGTCAGAATACTTGGTGTTTTCCTTAGATTAAGTTTAAGGTTAAAGGAATCTTTAGTTTAAAACAGTTGTATAATATTTTGTTCTAAAGTAGTGGAAGAATAAAATGTGTTGCTAAGTGTATAGTAGGGATTTCTATCTGCTTCTGTATCTCCATATTTGTGAGGTTGGTTGGTTATTAACCATTTGTTTGCTAATCTGCCGTTTAAGATAGTTACCAGAGCTCTGCAAAGCTCCTGTTCAACACCATTCGCTCCTATAGTCCAGGAAAATGACCATGTCTTTCTATTTCCTTGTGGTGTACCTGTAACCAGCGAAACTGTTTCTCTTCAAATGCAAGTGATTTTTGATTATGGTAAGTGGGTAAGTATGTGGTAGTGCTGAAATACACTTAAGGAAAGAGGGGTTGTAACCTTTTCTTCAGTTGCACTTGTGACCACCTGAAACTGGGTTCAGCAGTGATCCCTGATATGGAATTGTAGAGCCCCAGAGCACATTTGGACACACATGCTGTTTTGGTGGCTGTTATTTTAAGAGATGGAGTGTGTATTCCTGTTGTGCTACCTCAGTAAATTAATTCCATTCTGGGAAAAAGGGTACTGGGAGACAAATACACAAGTTCTTCTCCAAGGGTCTCTTTCCCTTCACTCATTTCTCCTTGCTTCCTCTAAGAGACTCTCCCACTTTGTTTTCCATTCCCCTGCCTTATAGTACTTGGTGGGTCCTGCTTATGGCTGAAATTATGGTGGGTGGCCCTATCTGCCAGTGGTATCATCTTATTTAGATGTCAGTGACATCTCTGCAGCAGCATCTTTTGGTTTGTTCAGCTAGTGATGATCTGCTGGAGCCAAAATTTAGGAATAAGGTGTTTGGAGAATGCCAGGCATGAAAGCAAGCTGCTAGCCTTTTCCTTGGAGAGGGCTATTGCTCCATGGTTGGATATAATGGAGCTTCCAAAGTTGTGATTTGGCTTGTTCTGCATATGTAAAGAAGGAAGGACTTGCTAAGTAAATCTGTGGTGTATCTGCTGTACATTTCTTCTCTTAGGCAGTAGTATGGTAAGTGCTCTAAGGAGAAAAACTTACACAGAAAGTAAATACAGTGTACCCTGCACATTCTATATCTATATCTGTTCTATATCATGCTTGGTTTCCCATTTTTCCTCCATACAATAATAATTATCTGGATATTCTCTTTGCCTGACTGATGTTGTGGTTGTGTTGCGTGTTTTTGTTTTTTGAAGATGATCCAAAGATCGGGTGTGTGGTGGTGGTTTTTTTTCTTTGTTTTGTTGTTTTGGTTTATTTTCCTCAGTAGATTCATCATCCAAACTTTGACTAGTATTTACTGCAGTACTTTAACATCCATCGCTTTTCTTTGTGTTTGAACTTCAACTATCCATCTGCCAGCTCCCTTCCCCCAGTCTTTTGTCTGCAAAAATACTCTAATTGACAGGTCAAACGAATCTCATCAGTGATCTCAATACATGAGAATCCGGCTGTCTGTGGCTCCTGGTCTTGGCCTTGTCACCTTTAACCAATATGAAGTTGTTAGCCCAGCTTCTGGGCTATGGCTGCAGGTTTTTTTTAAGGTAGTTGTGAGGTTTCAGTGGAACCGTCCTTGATGTGGTAGGTTAAAATAAGGAATAGTTGGTATGAAATGATATAAATGGAGTACCCAGAATTAGAATGTCTGGCTCCATTAAGATAACTATTTTTTTGAGCATACAAAAGACAGACTTTTAAAAATATATTTTTAAGAAATCTTATTCTCTTGTTTAAATTTATACCTACTTATTTGCTAATAGGAGCTGTCAATCATATTTCCAGTTTCCGTGAGTCTTTTTAATGAATCTTCTGTGTGTGTGTATTATTTTGGGGGTTTTGTTGTGTTTTTTGTTTTTGTTTTTCCCCTGAAAGTCTTCATTTGTGATTTCATGACTGTGGTCTTTTTTATGAAAAACATCTTGTTTACTGAGGGAAAGCTGTGGGAGTGTGACTTCAGTCTAAAGGTTAAGAACCCAGAAGTTAAAAAAAAAACAACTACCACATCTATTTTGCCTTGATGCTGTAATAATGTGAAGTTTCTTCTAGTAGCTTTGGAAGTTGTTGGCCAAATTCAGCCCAACCTAAAAGAGAAATGGGGATATGAAAGCCATATTAAGATCTTATGAATTTTGTAGGTAAGGGTAGGAACTCTTGATCAGTGAAATGATGGATGCGCACATGCAGGTTGACCAGGGGCTCAGCAGAATGTAGGTTGGTAGGGAGCAGGGTGCATTGCTACCCCTGGCCCAGCTGAAGGTGAGAAGTGTTGGAGGAGGACATTCAGGAAATATCGGAGAAAATGGCTTTAAGTGAGGAAATGAAGCATAAGTAAGGAGCAGATCTGTGGGGAAACAAGGTTTTGATAGTTCTGCTGTTCATAGGCCTTTTCTTTAATCCATTTTCATGTTGGTAAAAGGAAGGAAGTAAACAGAATTGTTTGCACTGGTTGCCATATTAACAATGTGCTGTACCTGCAGTCCGTCACAGCATATGCTTTGTATGTAATCATTACTGATGAGCAGAAGAGAGGAGAAGAACTGAAGCTTTCCTACATACCCAGTCAGTGATGCATATAATGTGACATTAATAGGGACAAATCTTGCCAATTGCATGCCATATTTTCTAGCTGTTAAAAAAAAAAAAAAAAGGTACCAAGAAAAGTCTTTCTTGACCCTGTTCTGAGTAGATAGACATTGGCAGGTTGTTAGGTGGTAAACAGCAATGGGTAATGTAAACAACAAACCCAAATAGTCTCTGTCTACTGCTTGCACTTAGAGGATAGATCGACTAGTGGTACTTTTACGGCAGCTGTGTGAGTATGGCTTCTGGCACCAGCTGAAAACTAGCCTCAAGATCAAGTCCTGTCTTTTTAATTCTTTGTCTGTCAGAGAGGAGCAGCGTCAGCATCAGGGGGCTATCATTATATACATATGTTAGATTTACGTGCGTGTGTGTGTGTCTGTCTATATATGTAGCTCTATCATAGCAGAACAGTTAAAGCAGAACAGCAGCTAAAGCTCTTGGCTTAAGATCCATGCTGTGTGCTGAGAAGGCTTCTGTGCTGTTGTGTCTGTTGGGTATTACCAAGCCATGGCCAAATATATTGGGCTTGTCCAGAAACTGGCACTCAACAACAGACTTTCCCAACCCATTTGCAAATTAAAACAGAATTCAAGTATTTAGTGATTTAGGCTGGGATATTTATGCACTTTATGTACATGGTGGCTCTAGGGCATCCTCTGGAGGAAGACTCATCTGAAACTGCAAGCTTTAAAAATAAATAAGTAAATAAGTAGTAACAAAAAAAGCTGGTTGTCTTGGCTAAGCAGTGCCTATGTTTAAACATAGCCATTATGCATTCCAGTTCTCATAGCAAACAGCAACTCATCAGTAAAACTGCTTAGGCTTGTTGATGCGCAGAAATCACAAGAGTAGGTCTAAATCCATTGTAGTTGTAACTGTCTGCTCATGCAGACACTGTTTTTGATTTGAAGTTTTCTTCTGTTTAAATTCCCCTCTTTTTCCATTTTTAAATGAATTTTTTTTGAAATAAAGACAATTCTAAATGCTCAGTCCAATCTTTAATACCTGTTTATTTGGATGCAATGTTAGCTGTCAGTTTCCTTAGCTAGAAGGGTCATGGACCAAATCTCATCAAGATCATAAGAATGGAAACTGTGGATAGGGTGAATGCATGTTTTCTCCAGCATCCTTTGTCTACCAATGACTAAGTAAATATTTAGGGAGGAGTAAGAAGAGGGTAGTAGGATGTCTCATACGTGTTCACCCTTGCTTCTGTTTTCAACTCAGATCAAATTTCTTGATATGGTATGTTTTCTATGTTGAAAATCTGTTGATAGATTAGTCTTTCATGTACTTTCTTGGTCTCCCCTGAATCACTTGGTGCTAGACACATGAATCTTTGCTATGAATTATAATACTTAAAATTAGAGTTAGATGTAGCTTCTTTTGTTTTTCACTAGTTTTCTATAAGCTTCATTTGATGTTTCCTGAATCTATTGTCTTGGAAACAATGAAGAGTCAAACACTGAGCACATTATTTGAGATGATTTACTCAATGGCATGGTGTGGTTTTTTTTTTGTGTGTGTGTCTTAGTAATTCCAAACATTTGACACAGCCTTTTTGGACAGCTGCTGAGATGGACTTGTTTGGAGGCTTTTTTTTTTTNNAATTGGTTTGTTTTGGGCTTTTTTTTTTTTTTTTTTTTTTTTTTTACCCCTCATGAAAATGTCAGCTCAGGTTCCTATTTCTGCACAGTAGCAGGTGTGTCAGAGCCTATTGTTTAATACACAAAGGTCAGGATTGTTTCCCTGTTGCCTTTTCCCCTTCACCATAGAGTGCTGTATCACTGTTCATTAATCTACAGTGAATTACGTCTTCCTTCTTTTTCAGCTACTCGGGTTCAGGGGAGCTTTCTGAAGTTAGAATCATAGAATCATCATAGAATGGTTTGGGTTGGAAGGGACCTGAAAGATCATCTGGTTCCAACCCCCTGCCATGGGCAGGGACACCCTTNACTGGAAAGCCATGATTAGGTTTCCCCAGAGCCTTCTCTTCTCCAGGCTGAACAACCCCAACTCTCTCAGCCTGTCCTCATAGGAGAGGTGCTCCAGCCCTCTGATCAACTTTGTGGGCCTCCTTTGGACTCACTTCCACAGCTACACGTCTTTCTTGTAGTGAGGACCCCAGAGCTGGACTCCAGGTGGGGTCTCATGAGAGTGGAGTAGAGGGGCAGAATCACCTCCCTCAACCTGCTGGTCACGCTTCTTGTGATGCAGTTCATTGATTTTACTTTGTCCTTACTTTCCTGAATAACTTCTTATAGCTATGTTATATCCTGTATAAGGACTGGAGCACCTCTCCTGTGAGGACAGGCTGAGAGAATTGGGATTGTTCAGACTGGAGAAAATAAGGCTTCAGGGATATCTAATTGCGGCTTTCCAATACCTGAAGTGGCCTACAGAAAAGCTGGTGAGGGACTGTTCATCAGGGAGTGTAGTGATAGGACAAGGGGTAATGGGTTTAAGCTGAAGGAAGGTAGATTTAGATTAGATATTAGAAAGAAATTCTTCCCTGTGAGGGTGATGAGGCACTGGAACAGGTTGCCCAGAGAAGCTGTGGATGCCCCTGGATCCCTGGAAGTGTTCAAGGCCAGGTTGGATGGGGCTTTGGTCTAGTGGAGGGTGTCCCTGCCCATGGCAGGGGGTTGGAACTAAGTGATCTTTGAGGTCCTTTCCAACCCAAACCATTCTATGATTCTATAACAGACTCTAAACTAATTTTTAATCCAAACTGTAAACAGAAGGAATGATGCCATGAAGAAAAAATCTTTATGTTGTAACTTTGTTAACATGGCCATAGCCCTAGAGCCTAATGGAACTTAATAGTTCAAGCAAATGTTTTTCTTCATTTTTGTTACCTGTGGGTTGTACCTTCGTTTTCTGCTCCCCAAATTTTCTCCAAGTTTGACTTTATGAAACAGATAAATCAAGATCTAGTCAGGTCCCCTGTCTTTATGAAGAGATCAGATAAAAAAAATAATAAATCAGGTATCGGAGGACAAAGCATGTTTAGTTTTGGCAAAAACCCCAATTGCTAAGTAATTTATTTTCCTTTTACAGAAATTCCTCTGTTAAGAATTAACATGCTTCTGTGTTAGCAAGAGAAACATAAATAATTTGTATTCCTATAGATCGCCTTGGTGGATACTTATGGAGCTGAAATGACATTGTAGGTAGTACTTCACCCTTTCTGAAGTCCATTATGCTTCAGTTTGTGTGTACCACTTAAGAAAAGTGCCTCTGCCAAAAAAGTATGCAATGAATAATAGTTTAGTAACTTCAGATCAATTACATTTAATTTGGAGAGTTTTATTGCTGAACAAAAACTTTTGGGGTTTGTTTTTTTCCTTCTTGTTTTCCCTACACGGTCACACAGTATAATTTCAAATGGAACTTTAGTTAGATCAAAACCTAAATTTTTCTGTAGGATTTTGCTTTTTAATATATAATTTTCAATAATTTCCTAAATTAAAGCTATCAAACAGTTTATGTCACTTTATGAAAAGTATTGGGGGGAAAAAAATCTCCCAGATTGTTCATTACATTGTTTTAGTTGATCTCAGTCTGCAGTTTTATGGAGGAAAATAAATTTGGCAGAAAAAATCCTCAGCTTTATATTTTTAAATACCAGTAGTTTAACAGCAAATCTCAAGCAATTGTTCCCATCCCAAAGATTTTGTTTAATTAGTCCCTGATTACAGCTGCCTGTTACTTTGAGGGTGGGCATAGGGGCAGCTGAACTAGTAGAATTTTCTTTTGGGCTGAATTTCCATTAGTGTTGAATGACAGACATGATATTGTAGTGCACCCATGCAAGTATTTTGAGTGCCTTTGTTTTGAATGTTGTACAATTATTGTTTATAATTTGCACAGAGGTGGCAATCTATTAATTGCAAATCATTTTTGCATTCTACAATGCATCAATTTTGTATTTGCAAGACTGGCAGAGGAATATTGTTATCTGGAATGTTCATAGTTAGAAATATCATCTTAAACTGAAAACAAATAAGCCTGTCATATAGTTTCCTACATGTGTGGGTTTGTTTTTTTTTCTCAGGTCCTTTAAGTGAAAGAAAATTGTGTCTACAGTTCTCCCTAGAACTGTTGCTCTCTGGTAATAATGTGTTCTAATAAGCCAGAAATAATCAATTTTTCTAGGTCATGTAAAACATGGTTTGTCCCATGGTCTGGTAACTGATTTTTAAAGGCAGAATTTTCATTGTGCTGTCAGTACTGTCAGGGACTTTGAGGGGCTGTGTCTTGATGTAAATAATAATTGTGTATGGAGAAGTTGCAGCCTTGAGTGCATATAGGTTAAAATTCAGTTTGGTGCTGTTGACTCTACAAAAATCTGAGCTGTGACTGCTCTTACCCCTCACAACTCTGCCCACTTGCCAGAGGTTAAATGAAGAAAGAGCTTGAATTTGATGAATATAGGTTGTGACTGTCCTTCGTGGTTCCTTTGTGTGTCATTTCATGGAGCCCTTCCTGCTCAGGGCATGAATACACTACTGGCCGTAAGTTTTGGAATAATAAGAATTTGACAGCTGGCAAGAGCAGGTGAGAAATGTGTGTGAACCCCAGAGAGGTTGAGCAAATGTCTGCAGATGTTGCACGCCTGGTTCTTGTGGTGCACTGTTGTATCAGAGGGCTGCATGAAGCTGGTTAAGTATCTGGATCAGTTTGGGCAGCAACGTGGAGTAGCAAGGAACTGTCTTGCTCCCTTGCCCTCACACTGGTGCTCAGCGCTGCTGCTGCTGCTGCTTCCCAGGCATGGGAAGCATCACACAGGAGGCAGGTGAGGTTTGGCGGTGTGAAGGGGCTGCTATGGCTGGCCCTGCGTGCCAGGGAACACGTCATGTTCAGAATGCACTTCAGCCAGAAGCAAGGAGGCCAAAACATGGGGTTGTTACTTTGGGCTCCATCTGGAGGTAATGTAGTGTGTGCCCCTTGTTCTGGACTGCATGGGAGATTGACAGTTCAGGTGTTATCAGTATGAAACAAAAAAAATTAATATTATGTAGTACAAACAGGGCTAAGTCTCGCAACTTGTGTGGGTGGGAAAGAGTCTTTCTTTCATAAGGTAGATTTTTTTAAATATACCTTTTCTTTAGCAAAGTTGCCATATAAAGAAACACTTCTGACAGAGTTCAGTATGCTGATAGATGGCTGACAAACTAGCTGGGGTAGTGGTATCATGCAAAGCAGTATATAGAATAAAACCAGTGGACCGCAGCAGCCTGCCTCACAGAGGGCATGGGAAGCAAAAAGTATTTGGAGATTTCTCTGGGGTGAGAGTGTAGGTTTTCAGTCTGCTGTTTCTTCAGGAAGGGGAAAATTTAATGTCTTGGAGGAAAAGACTTCCAAATGTGGTTGGTGAATTGCCATAGTGAATCCCACCCACAGATGCCTGGAGTGGACGTCTTTATGTGTAGTCCCTGTTTTACCTTTGCAATTAAAGTTGGTGTAGTAGCTTCTCTTCTTAGTCAATGGCCGTGTTCTTAAGCATCTTAAATGGAGAAGGGAAATGTGAATGGAATAAAGCTGCTCCTTGCAGCATCACTGAGATGTTGTTATTTTCTTTTCCCCTTTGTGTGCTATGCAACATGGCATAGTATACCAGCTGCCAAAGTATAACTACCATTGTGATTGCTGTATTTCATTTGCACTTCAGCTAAGTTCCTTTAGCCAACTCAGCTATTATTATGATAGCTGTCAGTGAATACTTCTTTCATCTGTGGTTCTATTCTGACAATGAAGATTACTTTATGTATTTAAATGTTAGTACAAACAGGTATTAAATATGTAGTATTTGCTCTCCTCAGTCTTCCTGCTGCGTTAAGATGTGCAAAACAAATAGGAAGAAGAAACTGTGCTTGTTTTTAATGATGCATTGTCTTTCATTATTTTACAAAAAAGGAAACAATGTGTTTTTCAATCTTCGTTGTCACTTTTTCTTTTTCACACTGGGACAGTCAGGGGTCCTTCTACTAGGGTGAAAAATATCTTTGTGTTGTGTTAGCATTGTGTTGAATATAATAAGATCTAAGGTCTGTTATAATTACAAGCAATAATTTGTAACTTTTAACTTGTGCTGGAGTTGCAGCTCTGATTTCTGATCCTGTAGATCTAGTGTGAGTCTGTTATGGGTGTGTTTAACTTCTAAAAGGGAAACTGCTTAAAAATGGTGAAGGCTTAAATAGAAACAGCCTGAAGTGTAAAGTACTTAAGTTGTATAGGACTTGCCTTCAGCTTCCACAAAGATATCATTAAACAAGTGATAACTCATTGTCTTCATTCTTTTGTTAAAAAAGTCAAATGCAAAAAGCTCATGGGAATAAATAGTAAGAAGTAAATGCAATTAAAGGAAGCTCAAAATTTAGTTCTTGTAAATGCAGTAATTATGGGGTGGGGGGAGAATAAAAACTAACATACAAACTGGCACAATAACTGAAAAACTTGGTTCATAAGCAGAAAATGTCTTGAAGAAAAGCTTGTTAAAGGTGCACAAATTGAGAACTTTTTCAAACACATTGGAATTAGGAAGCCTTCCTGAGATTCTGTGAACAAGTATGTGACTGAGAACAAAAGACATGGTTGAAGGAGATAAGGCCCTAGTGGATAAGCTACATTATTTAACAAAACCCAACATATCACTAAGAAAAGGTGCTATTCAAAAGGAGTAAATATAAAAATGCTGAATTACTGTGAGACATAATACATCATTTAAATTGACCTTGAAGGTGGGTAAATATACAGGCAATGAGATATCTTGGATGACAGAAGAGTAAATGGATCAAATGAGCAACTGATGGAGGAAAGCTCCACCAAAGTGATGAGAAAGCAGCCTTTGATTCGAGAAGACCCTAACCAGAAGATTGCTGGAACATCTGGAGGTGTCTGGATTGTGTCCTTTCATCCTTGTACTCTTCTTGCAGCCTTTCCGTAAGAACCTGCTCTTTGCTGCCAGAGGAAGGCAGCTGTGCTGAAGAGGTCTTTATTTTAATCCAATCTGGCCATGTTTATGTTCTTACGGCATAGGGTATGTAACAACCAGGTTTTCACTAACCTGGAGTATTTTTGCTATATCTAATTGTTCATATAGATACTCTTCTCCCGAAAGTTGTGTTGTGCATGGTATAGAAAACAAGAATTAGCTGCTGTTGCTGCCATGAGATTTCTTTTAAAAGTAAATTCTTTCTGGCTTTGTTTTCCATATGAAATCTGAATATCCTTTGTTTCTCTTTGTCCTCAAAGGCCTCATTAGATCTTAATCTGCATTAAACAGTCTTGGCCATGTCTATAGCTGACACCAAAGCATTTGAACTGCATTGCCTACACATTTTACAACAGCTGTTTGTCTTTTTTCCTCGTAACTCATCACCAGAGAGAGAAGCCATATTTCTTCCCTGAACAAATTTTTACATCATGTCAGTTCAGAGTGGCTCGGTACTTGCTGACAGCTTTTGATGTATCTTTATATAATCTAGTTAAATTACAGCTGGGTAGCAGAGGCTTGTCAAAAAATGGTAGGTGCATTTAACCTTTTTTGCATCAAAAAGCATAGAGGAAGCTACTGCTGTTTCTTCAAAGTAGGACTCCAATCCCAACAGCCAGAAAAAAAGGTTAAATTAGAGTAGTAAAGGCTTCTCCTTACCCAGGAGAAATGCATGTTTCTTATTTTATTGCTAGCTAAGCTACAGGGACAACGTGCCACCTGTTTATCCAATTAAGTGTTCTCTTTCGAATGAGGAAATGGATTTCACTTGGCTTTGGAGAAGAGTTAAAAAGTCTGAGAATAGTAGCAATTCAGGAGAGAGATGCCAAGGAGGGTTATAAAGCTAAATGACCATTGCTGTTTCTGTGGGAGGCAATCCAGATCTAAGGAGGGAATGAAACTGGAGAGCACAAATTAGCTATGACTAACCGCAAAGCCCCTGCTTGCAGTAATAATCACTGTCTTTCAGGAAAAGAAGTAACTATGTGTTGAAAGAGAGACTAAATATGTAATGCCAGATCATCAGCAAGACTGGTTTATGCAGGTGAGGTTTTAGACAATCGAATTGGTTTTGTAGCAATGCTCTGAGGTGCCTTACTGGTTGTTAGAAAGGAATATGAACTCCAAGACAGCTGTGTTATCTTTTTGGCCATTTTTTTGTAGTGAGGACATGTCTTCTTCCAGCAAGATGGCAGAGCAGCTTTTGGCGTAGCCTCTTCGTGTTATGGCTATGAATGTTGCTTTATACGGTACTTTTTCTAGTTAAGTTGATTATTGTTAAACTTACGAAGAAATGCATTCTGTAAAGACCTTGAATGACAATTAGATATTTTTACATAAAAAAGGGCCAAGTTTGTTTATGTCAAGCTTCTTTATGGAAACTAAAGCTAGCCAAACTGAGTTGTGTTTTTCATCCTTTGACAAGTGTTCTGTGTTTCCCCATTGCTAAGACTTTATGTTCTTTGAATTACGAAGAACCATCTAACACTTGTGTGGGAAGTCATTCTTCATTCTTCACCCAGGCACTACAGTGTGAAGACTAAAGATGCAGAACGCAGTGATGTACAAAGCATGTAAATGGATAAGTCTTGGGGGAGTTAAAAGTCTAAATTAGAAAAACATGAGACATAATAGTTCAGACTCTCAAAGTGGGTGGATTTTTGTGAAGTGTAGGAATTTGTGAATTGTCAGTCTGCCATTGGCATTCCTGACTCTTAGCCTTTGTACAGGCTATTTTTGACTAAGTCGCTTGGGTCCCATTTCTGTCCAAGCCAGGAGATCAGACTGATCTAGCTTAAAAACAAAATCAAAACAAAAAAACATCCCCAAAGCAAACAAACCCCCCACATACAACCCAACCCCAAACTAGAGCTTAGGGCATCTCTTTTTCTTTTTCTCTTTTTTAAACTTGCCTACAAGACAAGGTCTCTTTAGGTGTTTAACCTGACCATGGCAGTAAATTGAGGTGTTTATTTGTGTTAGATTGGTAGCAGTGCCACAGTGAATTCAGTAGTACTCCTCACCATCATTTGTCCACTGTAGAATTAAATCGGGTCTCTGATTTATGTACTCACATGCTATGTCTACAGTCTGTGAAGCACCACTGTGTTACTGACTTGAGAAGAATCGTGTTAGGCATTTGGGAACTACCTTTCATCCTTTCTACCTGCTCATTTGTATCCAGCTAAGCAGACTGATGATATCTATGTAGTGAAAGGAGTATGTATGCATCTTTACACAGTTTTTACTCTACAGTATTTGGCACAGTTCAAGTGTAATGATAGCTGTGCATTTCAGACCACTGTGTTATTTGGGGTTACACGTTGCAGGTCAGTGGTACCTGGCTTTTTTCTGTCTCGTGTCAAGACAAACCACACTCAGTTCTGCTTCAGACATTGCAACTCTTCCTATCCATTGACTAGAAAGGGAGCTCAGCTTGGCTAATTGTTCTCCTGGCTGTAATATCTGACTGACTGCAGAATAGTCTTCCGATTCATCTAATGTGGTAGTGGTAAAGAGGAACCTGAATGCAGCCCCTAGGGACAAGGTGGTAGTAATTGTTAATTGCAGAGGTTTTCTGACTGTGGCAGGGTGTGTAACAGATGTCAACATAGAATGGATAGCAGAAACTTTCTGCTGTGCATGAAACCTACTTGCAGGGCTAGTGGCAGTGTGGTGAGATAAGATGTACCACAGATGCTGCACAAGACAGTAATAACTTTCATTCTGGAGTAACAGAGAAAGCCAATAAAACTGTAAATACCACAGCAAAGACTTAAGGTCTACTCAATTGCATAGTCTCATAAATAAAGAGAATATCAAGTAGAGGGAATTATTGGGAGATGTAAGACTGTTCATGTAGTCCCTTAAGTCTCTGTTCTGGGGATGCTTTTATTTAAAATTAGAATAGAGTGGGTATTTCTCATCACTCGGTGTGAAAAAGGCAGAGAAAGAACTAGTAGGAAGTGTAATATCCTATTTTGCTATTCTCCAAGTGCCTGCATTTTGTAGTTCTGGGAGATAGGATGGGGAGTAGGACATGTTGGCCTGAGCCATTTGTGCTCATCTTATATGAGATTTAGTTTATGCAACAGAGACCTGGCAACCGGATCTGTTGATTTAGGGCTTCCCTTCATGTCCTGTTTCTAGCTGCCTGAGTACTGTTCTGGATGCTCAGAGTGGTTTGTGAGGATGCACAGACTCTTCTTGGAACAAGCAGGCTGACATTCTTGGGAGGACCCTGAAAACTACAAGAAAGTAAATAAGCTTTGAAATTGGAGCACAGGAGATTAGGTAACTGTGGGAGACGATTTAGGCATACTTGGACCTATGTGAGGGTGGAATTTCAAGAAGTCAAGACATTCCCCTTTAGCACTGCTCTGAAATCTGATTGATAAACATCTTATCTGCTTCGCAAGTGGCCTTCATTCACTTCAACCTTATCTTTCTTTTAAGAATATAAAGGCTAAAGTGAAGGTAATTCTCGAGGGCAGTGTGCCTCTATTTGGTATGAGTCCAGATAATGCAGTTGGTACAATTAATTAAAACCAACACCTTTCCCAAGTATAACTCTCCCAAATACCCAGATGTCTTCTGAACCAAGTGAGATACCTGACATGACCTAAATTAACACAATTGTGGATAATACAGGGAGAGAGAAGTAAAGAATGGATGGAACTTTAAGAAAAGGGAAAAGAAAAAGGAGATGGTGTTGTTAATGTAACTGATGGCAGAGAACAGATCTTGGCAGCCATAAAGTTCAGTTGTCTGGGATCTGTTATATACAGAAGCTGAGGCAGTGCAGTGTGTGTATGTCTAAATGACAGCAAGCACAGCCATATTCCTGTAGGGCTTGTGTCAGGGAGCGCTTCGCAGCAGTATGCATCAGGAGCATCCACTCACCAGTGCCTTTATTTGGGAACACAGATATTTAAGGAGACTGCAGTAGAACTTTAGAAACTGCTGAAGACCTTTTAAAAGAACAGCAAAATATGTGAAATGTGCCCTGCTTTTTAGGGTTGTTGTAGCATAATTGTCAGGTACTTTCAGTTACAGTCATCATGGGGTGAATGCCGCAGCATTGCAGCTGTGGAGTCTGGCATAATATTAACCTCTTTGCTGCTGGTTGTGGCAGAAAACGTCATTCTGGGCAAAAAGCATCTTTGCAAATAGGTTGTTTCAGACTATCCTGTCAGCTTTCCCATCAGGGGCTTTTCTATTTCCTAGTATTAAGTGTTTCTCTACTGACCGCTACTGGTATGCAGCAAGAAAAAATGAAATGGATCCTGAAAATGAAGTTTGCATGAGGACTCTGTGCTCTGGACCTGTTCAAATATCATCCTGTCCTCATCAGGCTTGTGCCCAACCTCTTGCCTTCAGGACAACTACAGGTACGTTACTGGAGTGTCTAGCACAAAGAAGCAGGAGAGAGCATCTCAGTGGTATATGAACAGTCCAGTGCTCACAAGAGCAAACACTTTGGCATTTGATGCAGTGAAAGGGAGAAGGCAAGCATGAGTTCCAGACAGGACTTAGAAGGTTTTTATAACCTCTTTCTTTGTCCTGTTCTGAGATCAACCTACCTATACAAATACATCTCATACCTGCCTGCCGTAGATGGTGAACCCTAGGGAGCAGTGATTGTATGGGATACTCTGCGATGCTTGGCCCAGCACAGCCTGATAAAAGCAATGTCTGTGAGCATCGGCATTCTGGAGATGCTGAATGGGGCAGGCTTCAGAAGGTATTTCCCCCCACCCCCCAATTGCATCTTCTTGGCCAATATTCATTCAAAGAAAAGCTTCTGAACAGAGTAGTTGTTGGATCACTCAGGCAGGATGCACTAAAGAGCATGTGTTCACTATAATTATTTTTTACAAATACCAAACAAGAAGAAGGTCCTCTTAAAATTTTCCCTTTGCTTTGGTCTTACTGTACTTGCAACAGTATTTTGTGTCCGTTAGACATACGTTAGAGTATATGATGTCTAAAGCAAATTAACATCTCTGTCATCACGTCACTTTCATAAGACCCCTTTTGTCCCTTTGTGGATGACATACTGATGTCGTGCTGCTTTGTGAGTGCAATTCTGTAGCACAATACCAGCTTTTAGGTGTGACGTCATCTGCTATACACTATTCTGTGTGTTGCAGCTCAGCCCTCTTTTTGTTGCTTGCTCTGGCTTTTTTTACTCCCTCTGATCCCTGCTGGGATCCGCTGCTTGCATGACCTCTCCAGTCTAAAAAAAGAGAGGGTGATGGGTGTGGAGGTAAGGCTGGGCACCCCGTTCCCTCCCCATAGTCGTTGGCATCCTTTTTTCTCTGCTCCAAAGTGCTGTGGCTCCTTTGTGCGGTACCAGAAATGTTTGGTTGTAGGAGAAGGCTGCTTGAGAGCAGAGGTCTTGTACATGAAAGGATGATGGAGGGACACGAGTTGCTCTAAATATAGCCTCTGACTTATTAGATAGGCTCTAATTACTGCCTAAGATCTTTTGTCCATCTCTCCTATGGCCATATCCTTGCTTGTCAGCAGGAGTGGAGTAACCTGGGAGTAGGTGCTATCCAGACTCCAGGAAGCTCACTAACCCTTTGTCCAAAACGCTTAATAGTACTGCAGTTTGTAGTACTATCTCGTGTCTTTTTGGTGTTGGTTTCATGGAGGATTTAAATTCACAGCTTTCTGTTGCTGTAGTAAGATAGTATCTCTTACATTGGTTTGTCACATGGTTGCAGTGCACTGTAGTTACAGAGAGAGAAGCTTGGGCATCCTGTACTTGCATGCTAAATTCTGCAACATAAGAGCCAGATTAACTATTTAGAGAATTGTTTTCTGAAGAGCGTCCCCGGGCTGGAAAGGCTTTTGGGGTCACCTTTCACTTTAAGAAGTTACTGGGCAAGCATGTGAGGCAGCAAACTACTTACTTTCTGGCTTGGATTCTTTTCTGTATAGACTTGCAATGGTTTTAGTCAGAGAGCAGACATGGTGCTTACTCTGTAGTCTCTGCTTTTTTTATCTCTGAAAGGCTAATTTGTGCTCCAAAGATTGTGGTAACAAAAGAGAGAGGTCAACTTGATACTGACGACAAGAAATTGTAATTGTTTGGCTCTGCATAAGTGTTGGACAACATCACAGAAAATACTCTGGTGGTGCTTCCAGATCTGTCTTGTTCAGAGGCTGAGACAAAGACCATCTCTGGTTTTCTGTATTACTGTAATGTTGAAGAGTGAAACATGTTCTGTCTTCTGCAGCAGTGCAAACTTAATAGCTGACTTGTACCACAGTTCTTCATGTTGTATTACATGTTACTAGAGCAAACATTTATCCAGAGGGGCGATTTCATGCTGTGGTTACAATAGGAAAAGAGACAGTAGTCCAGTGTTGTTTCTGACTCATTAATTGTGCCAGATTTTTTTGATCTGTAAAATGGCTAGAACTGCTCCCACTGGAGCTGAGAAGAGGTGCGGCGTCAGGGCTGGGAGTGGAGGAGTGACAGAGCTGAGTGGCAGGGTGAGTGCGCGTAGTGGGTGCCTGCGACTGCTGGGGACTTTGCTGCATTTTCTTGGCTACCTCTGTCTGCAGAAGCCCGTGGCGAGTCTTGTCAGTCTCTGGCAGGTTTCCTGGCTCCCACAAACTGGCCAGCTGGCTCCTGTGCCCAGTCAGCTCAGTCACTGCCTGCCCAATCCAATTGTGAAATACAAATTAAAGGCAGTGTTTAAATGCAAAGTATTTGTTTTTGCACATGAATTTACTCTTTACAAGGGCTAGTTATGCAATAGTACAGCAGTAGTTTGGCATAGGATCTCCAGGGGGTTTTGGACTATGGGAAGAGCAGGGATTTTTGTCATAAGCAAAAGAAGATTTTCTGGGTCATAAAAACTCTTATGAATATTTGCAAAAGTCAGTCACAGCTAAGGGCCAAATTCTGCTCTTCTTGTACAGCCAAGAAAAGGATAAACACGAGAGTGTGATGTTGAATATTTTCATATACTCAGAGCAACTTTAGATCTTTGGCTGTATGTTGATATAGATTTCCTTGTGTATAATGAAGCAAGAATGTAGTGCTTCTAAATAATTTGTTCCATTTTTGTAGGATTATTCACACAGCTGTCACACAAGGGCACGGTCTGCAATTTGACTAAGTTTTAACGAAAAGTGTAACTTGAGCATTTTTAACATAGCTTACATTACTTGTGTGGTCTTGTCAAGAGCTGTATGCAGAAGTAGTCTTGGTATATAGTTGGCCCGATTAAATATAGTACAATACCATTTGGAACTAGAGTTGGTGCTTAAGGAAATTTGAAGTGAACTTGTCTGTGTTCTAATGACAGAAGTAAGGGTACAGGAAAGTTTTTTTTGTTTGTTTGTTTTGTTTTGTTTTGTTTTTTTTTTTTTTTGTTTTTTTTTTTTTTTTTTTTTTTTTTTT
>VXBL01010521.1:0-11606 GCA_013400195.1 Aramus guarauna | reverse complement strand
TGCCCTAGCCAGAGCCAGGACTTGCAGTCACCTCAAAAGGCAAAGGTGCTGTGGAAAGTTATTGACCATGAAGTAGCGTAAATGGCATTCAACATGGCTTGAGTGGTATGTAAAAGCTTATTCAAATTGCAAACAGAATCGAATGCATTCGAATGAATTTCTATGCATTCATCTCTGCACTCAAAGTATAAACACGATCCAATCTTGACAAGTGGCTTTGATTACAGGACAAGTCTTCAGAGTCACTTCCTCCAGCTGTCCCTAACATCAGGCATCTCTTTGCCCTCTGTTCTCCCTCCCTCCAGTTCTTCCCTGGACTACAGAGTACAACAGGCACTTACTGGGAAACATCTGGCTTTCACACCTCACCTCCGTTTCTTAAACTGTATTTCACTTTTGCACTAACTCTAGTCAAGTACAAACTGATTATTTCTCTTGTTTTAAGTGGACATGTTTGGGATGCAGGAGAAAAAAACAAGAGTGTCAGGCGAAATTAGAAGTCTATTCATGTTCTTCCTGCTCTGTTTACTTGTTCTGGCTGAGAGGCCTCAGTCTCTGAACAACAGTATAGTGTACCTTTGTGGGTTGCCTGACACTACTACTCATGAGTATGTTTTGTAGTGATGCTGAAGAACGTTGATTTAAACAGCAACAAAACCCCCCCAAACCCAAAGGCTTTTGTATCTCATTGCGTATCCCTCAGTGATTTGAAACCTCCAGCTGCAGCTGTACAAATTACTAGCTCTAGACTGGAAAGATGTAGGCATACGGCACTGTAGTATCTTCCCAGAGCCCTCCACAAAGCATATTCACAATAGTAGCTGATGTGCCAACACTGAACTTGGGAGCAGCGGCTTTTTTTATGATATGGTCAGCACGCTCCCTTGGGTAGGAGGGGGAGTGTTCTGAGACTATAGTTTGAAAACACTTAGCACAGATTTCCTTTAAAATGGCTTTTGTCACGGTAAAGCTCTGCTATCGCCTCCCCAAAGTTCAGGTTGCCCTGTGTGGGTCATTGCAGAAGGTGCTGGGCTGGCTCCAGCTTTCTTTTGAAAGAGACTCCTAGGGAGGGTGCAGTTGCTGATGTTTACAGTGCTCAACAGCATATCCGCTATGCTGCATGGTAGCTTAAAAAAAGGAGGGGAGGAAAGGGAAGGGATGGTGTCAGTTCTAGGTCAGCTGCCTTTAAAATTTATGTCTGCCTAATGCAAGGCAAGCAAAATCAGAGCAGAAGGAATGCATTATTTTGCTGCCTAGGATATCGGCCTAGGACCCGGGGAAGTGGGTAGGTTGAGCAAGTGCAAGGCGGTGAGAAACAATGGTGAAGAAATTAGCCCATGTCAGCATGAGAGAGTGGTGTGGGAGCAGTTCAGCTTTTGTAAATTGCTGCGTTAAAGAGTGAACAAAATAATGCCTTGCAACTCCACACCAGTGTTATCAGTGTTACTACTTACTAATATTCTGGACCCAGTAAGATTATGGCTGGTGCAATAAAAGTTCCATAAAATGACATTGACTTTGAAATGTCATTTTGCCATGGCAACTACAGTGACAGTAGCTGAGTTGAGTGTATGCTATAGACAAGATATGACTGTAGAAAAATACTTTTTCCTTTGGTAAGGATGAATATTTTTCCCTTTACTTGCTCACCTCTCTTAAGGTGCATATTGTGTTCTTAAGGTAATTATATATATTGTTTTATCTCCCCTTCCTATGAAACTCCTTTCTGCTGTATTTTCATGGTACAAAAGACAGCACCATCTCTCTGTCTTTGTCTACCACAGGTGCAAATTTATGGTCTAATTTTTCTGTATTTTTTTTTCTTTAGTGCCGAATGGCTACAAGTGCATTGCCATTGATTACTTTGTTACAAGATGTCTTTGAAAATGAGCAGGCTTGTCTGCTTTTTTTCCATTGATACTGGCTAGATTAGCAAGATTTACTTGTGTAACAACTCTTGTTCGCATTTGTGTTAAGGACTTTTCTCTGGAAACTGAGGTCTAGCTCTGCTTTTCTCTTTTTGTTTAGCTTCCATGGAGTGCCTCCCACTGTGACTATTTACGTCATTGCTCTGTTAAGTGATGGGTAAACACAAACTAAGTTCTTTACAGGTCCTTGGTAGCAAACTGCTACTATTGTAATTAATTGTATGTATGAGATTCTCATACGCAGTTAATAAGGTTGGATTATGTGATGGAGCCAATTCAATGACTCAGCTTGCCACTGAAGGAAGGGGACGGTCTCACTCATTTTCCTTCTTATATTTTTACACGAGTAACTTTAATCAGGCAGGTAGATACAAGCAATAGTGCTCAAACCAGAGTCAATTCTAAGCCATCCTGCCTGGAAGTTCAAGAATGATACAGACGTTGGGTAACAGTATCACAGAAGAGAAGGATGGAGAGTTTTAGACTGATCACAAATCTTGGTAACATTAGCTGAGTCTGTTTGTGGCCTGCCTTATGTCAGGTATATTGGGAAACTATTGGTAACTGATATGAGGATGTTCTTATCTCATTCCATATGCTTCACCTTAAAAGAAGAAAAAGGTAGAAAGTTGAAAAGTCTTAGCAAAGCGTGCAAATAGCTACACTGTGTACTCAAAGCAAGCAGTCTTCAGCACCACAATGAGAAGAAATTAAATGTCGTTAGTCCTATTTTGTGGATGTGTCTGCAAAGCCCTTTCATTTTTAGTCTTATAAAATGCAAACTTTTGATGTCATCAGACATCTTTACTCCCTTTCATCTGAAGTATTTAGTTAGCACTTGCAATCCCTCTACTTTTTTTTAGAGCTTACCTATAAATTGTGTCTTAAAAATAATGTACTTCCTATGGAGGTTAAAAAACCCAGACCGTGTTGTCTTCGCAGTGCAGGAAAATACCAGTCCTTACCCCTCTAGTTCAGTACAGAGTTTTATATTCTGGTTTGCTTGGTTACTAATGATGGGTATGCACTTTAGAAACACCACTGCTGTAAATAATTCTTACATATATTTATCAGAACTGTCCCTACTGTAGAGGAAAAAAAACAAGAATGGGTAAAAGCTCAGAAGGTGCTGGTTTGTAGAGGAGTGAGTGGGGAGCACTGGGTGTATGAGTTAGCATGATTGTGCAGCGTGGCTGAAAATACTAGATTGTATTACTGCTGTCTAGCCCCTGGTTCTCGTTTTGTGAAAGCCTGTTAAAAGTGACCCAAAGCTTAGTTGATCTGGTCTTGAAAGAAAAATTGAAATGCGGCAGAAAGTTTTCTAGTTACATAGTAAGCAAGGAGAAAAAAGGAGAATCTGTTAAGTCCTTTGGGTAAGGAAGAGATTAACCTGAGGCGGATGTGGCCCAATTACTAAATCAATACTTTGTCAAAGGCCTTTGATACAAGTAATGATATATCATTATATAATGGAAGTGAGGTTGCATTAGCAACTATCATTATGTGATAAGTGAATCTTATTTTGACTTGTAGGTGAAAGTTCTCGTGAAATGTGTGCCACAAGGCTCACCAGGTAGTCCTGGCTAGGTGACTTTGTGAGCTAGTGCCACTGAGCTGGAATCAAACTTGAAGGAGCCAAGTGCACGTCATGCACTGGGGGACCAACGAGAAGAGCTTCTGTCCTGAGCTGGGTGCAGGAGCCACTCACCGCAGCAGAGGAGCAGACGGGTGAGACTAGCTGGCTGCAGGATGGCTGACATGAGCAAATGCTCAAGTAAAGAGTTTTTGGTGAAGGCAGGGGAGCACTGATAACAACTAAAAATTCTAGGAGCTTTTCCGCCTTCTTGTGTTTTTGCTTTTCTCTGAAACATTGGGGATATGGTGAGAGAAAACTGGGGAAGATACACTGATGTCCATGGTATTCACTTCCCAAGTAAGACTGGGAATCTTTTGAGAGGCCTGCCTAGAGTCTTTTTCGTACTTGAATTAAAGTGGTACCTGGGTTCAGACTTGTAAAGAAACTTGCTTCCAGGCTGTGATGGCAGGGACTCTTGGTTCGTGGTGTGTCTTTCTATGTGATGTGGTACGTTAGTCCCTAGGATCACTTTCACGTGCATCACTGCCACCCCAGATGATGCATTTATGATATTGCCAATGCCGGATCTCTTCCTGCCTTACTGTAGCACAATGTAGTTTTTGTGGCTTTGGTTCTTGTGTGGTGTGTCCATTGTGGCTTGTGAGGGAGAGAGCGATGACTCGCTGAGGCACAGTGTGTGAACTTGACTGTGGATCTAGTACATGATTGGCTATGAGTGTGCGGGATGTGACATGATAATCCCGTGTCCTCCCTACATGATTTCACTATCAGCTTCAAGGGATCTGCAGCAGGGCTGATACTCCCACCTTTCTCCCTGCCTGTGGCATCCCAGTTTGTGTGTCTCAATGTTTCCCTTGCACAAGCCTGTTCAGCCTTTCAGGTCTGAGCTGGCTGCAAGATAACTTTTTTCTCAAAAGACTAAGCTTCCAGTTGGGTCAGTGAGCTGCTGTCCGTCAGCAGTGATGCTGTGGGACTGCACACCAGGGCCTCCCCATTCAGCTGTCGCTGGGCATTTGATCGGTGTATGTGGACCAGGAGAATGCCCATGGGTTTCTGGCTGGGCGTTGGGCACAAAATGGGACTATACCACTGAAATAGTTCCCACAGGAAGGGGCTTTACTGTGCCTGTTGCCAGTGTTCAGCCTTGCTGCGAAGGCTGCAGTAT
This sequence comes from Aramus guarauna, assembly GCA_013400195.1. Lineage (NCBI taxonomy): Eukaryota > Metazoa > Chordata > Aves > Gruiformes > Aramidae > Aramus > Aramus guarauna. Next base: position 6,916 of record VXBL01010521.1, on the reverse strand, counting down.
CAGTTGTTTTAACAATTTATAGGCAGGTGTGGAAGGAAATATAAATTGGTCTTTATTTTACGCAGCATCAGAATGGAACATCCATTAGTCTGGCAGAAAACCAATCTGAAGTGTGATGGAACCAAAACATATTTTCACTAGTTCTGCTGCTTACAGACTACTTTATCCATGTAGGTGAATGACAGATTTGATGCTAGTTTAAAAAGCAGAGTGTTAAATAAAGAGGTACTGTGTAAATAATTCAGTAGGAGTGACTACACACGGTAAGTATTAGATCTCTTATTGCATACTGCCAATGGGGAATTTTATAAGTAGGCATTCTAATATGGTTTCTAAACCTCTTTAATCTGATTTTTGCATCTCCAATTTTTTTAAAAGGAATTTTTATTTATTTGGAAATTTGCTATTCTCTTCCCAATGTCTACTCCAAAATGTACGTGCAGAGATTGTTGATGTACTCTAAGGAGTTAGGATCTGTGCTTTGAAATGGGCTGGCTTCAAAGACAAAGTTTTAAATTTAATCAAGGTAACAACTAACTAATACATCTTTCAAAACTTGGAAACTTCTCAAAGTACCTCTGCTGCGTAGAGTTGCCTTGCCTGCCTGCTGTCCCTTGCTTGGGCAGAACTGTCATCCAACAGGAACAGTGTTTACAAGCACTACTATCAAAAAAGAAAAGGCCACCTAATGCTAAGCAGGATGTAGCCAACCTGCCTGTGAGATGAATCTTCCCAAAAATGGGTTGGGTGGTTGAGAGAAGGCATAAAAGATGGGTGATGGAAACTTCTCTCGGGGAAATCCACAACAACAGGCGACACCTGGCTGAGGTTTAAAGCTTTGTTGCAGAACATAGGTGAGTCATCCATCTAATGTAATAGGCAGTTTGCATTTGTTTGCCATGAGGCAGAAGGGAGTAATGTAGTTAAAATAACTGCAATTATGTAAGCATACAGCCTTGGGAAATAGGAAGGGCAGAGCTGGTATTTCCCAGATAAAGCTTAAGATAGCATCTGTGAAACATCTTGATTTAATTACCTTCCAACTTCAAGAGCAACTTGACAACAGTATACCAAGTGATTCTGAAACATGAAAGTTTCATAATTGTGCCTGAATATGTAAGCCAGTATTACTGTCATTTCTTAAGCTATGATTTTGAGATGAGACCTGCGTGGGACAATGCTGTCTGCAGGATCTCCCCATCTGCCAGTGGGCTCTGCGGCGTGCAGGGTCCTCCCTCATTACCTGCTTGCCAGGCCAGGGGGTGATGCTCCAGAGCTTTTGCTTTTGGCTGGAAATTATCCCACTGAAGTTTGTGCTGTATTGTCATAATTTTCCAGTCTTCTGCTGGAAGGTGCCCGTAAAAAGTCACATGTCTGTCTTGCTAATAATTAGCTTTGGTCTCTAATGCAAATTCTTGACTTTAAGTGTTTTAAGTTCCCACTGAGTTTTAGAATTTGTTTTCTGGAGTGACAGAGCTTACATAAGATTGTTTAATTTTGCTTTGTTTTCTGTCAAGTTCTTTGCTTGTTTTGTTCAGTAGCCATCAACATAAACCACTTGCTGTAAAGTTACTATTTAAAAGCAAATCTTGATATCTGTTTTAATATTAAAAAGCTATGTAGGGGGAATAAATGAGCATCAAGAATGGCAAATATCTTTCATGTGGGCTAAGCAAAGGAATGTAGGAAACTTCAGATTTAAAAATAAGGAATGTTTGAGGCATACCAGTAATTCTCATTACGAGAATCACTAATAGTTTTGTGTGCTAACCAAACTTGAGTACTTCCAACAACTTATTACCTACTACTTGTCATTCTCACATAGCTTGCTGTGGTATTTGTGGCATTTTTGGCTGGTGTAAATGATCTTATCACCTACCCTTTCTTCTCCGGTGAAGGTAATGGTCCAACTTGAAATTGGTTCTGCCAGCCTGCAGTTAGTGGGCTCTTTCAGCTGTCTGCTGAGCTGCCGGGGACCAGAGGCCAGCAAATGACTTTGCTGTTTTAACACAGCCCTTTCCCTCCTTTGCTTCACTTACACCCCCTATTTTTATAATGGTGAAGACACATTTCTTTAAAGATGCCTTTGGAAATTGTATTAGTACAGCTGGCTTGAACCTAGGTGCACAATATTACTTCCATTGACATTTTTAAATGAAAAAAGAGAGAAAAATAGTGCTTATTTCTTTCTAAGAGCTGAGTACCTTGCGTATGTTTTTGAGGTGATTTCAGTGCTTGTTCTCTGAATGCATGTGCTTGCGTGGACTGCCTCTGTATTCTTTAGGACTTTTCAAGCTGGGTAAAATGAACTTATATGACTGATTTTTATTTTTTTTTTAATGTTTATGTAAATTGCTTCCAGTATGTCATTTAAAACCCCCTAATTTTGAAAATGACTCTGCAAATGTGACGTCTCTTATTTTGACAGTTTACTATAATCTAGACACGAAAAAGAAAACTCCCTGCTGTTAGTGCGTTTTAGTTGCATTTTTTAATTTTGTTACAAGCAGAAAGTGCAACATTAGAAATAAAAATGCAGATGTGCTGGTTCTGTAAGTACATGAGCAGGTATGTAAACCAAATGTATATTTTCTGCACTGAACTGTGGCTATACAAATATTGAATGTGCAGATGAGTTTACAGCATGAAGAGCTAAAGCTGTGTATTTAACAAATGGCCCTCTCTGCTCCCCAAGTCTGTCCCTTCAGGCCAAATATTTCCAGTCTCACAGTTAGAGGATAAGTTCTATAGATTTATGGAAGTTTGAAAGATTGTGTTATGGTCAAAGCGTTATCAGGTTACTTCTTAACAAGATGGTTGTCGTGTAAAAAAGCAGTCTTTCAAACATGGTTTGTTTTTTTTTCTGAAGCACAAGCTAGTTGTTTATCTTGTGTGAGGATATGTGAGGTTTTTGACTCTTCTATTTAAAAATAAAAATAAAAAAATAAAATAAAATAAAAAAAAAGCCCTGATCATATTATTATCCGGTATGTATGAATTTGTGTGTGAAATAAGTGTAACAGGATAAGACAAAATACATTTCATGCTGCCATTGACCCTACTTGTAGGTGGTTAACAAACAAAATATCCTGAAAATGTAATATTAATGCAAACAATTGTTTATAGAAATGGACTTACAAAGGAAAACTAGGTAGCTCCTTAAGTTAAGAAAGTAAGTAGAATTGTAAAGCAAATTGCAAGTAAAGTAGTAGTGTTATATATGAAAGTTGATTTTTAAAAAATAAATCTTTTAGCTGTGGAAGAGTTCTGAACAGCATTGTCTTTCTTGCAGACTTTACTCCTAGTCATAAAATAATTAGCTTTAACTTACTGTACTTTGCTTACCTTCAGGTTCACAGTAATAGATCAGTCAGCATGTCTGTGTTGTGAGGCTGTTGCGGCTCTCTGCTGGTACATCCTTCTATCAAGAATAGTCACTAAATTGCAAAAACTTTCAGAATAAGTCTAGCAACTGATATGGAGTTGTATCTTGCTTGTTGGGTTATTAGCAGGGAAAAAAACCCAATCTTGAAGGCTAAGACCCTCTGCTGTCTTAGCTCCTGTGAAACGTTTTAAAGGCAGAAGAGCTGCGAGTGCTGGGATCAGGAGAGCTGGGACAAAACACGCCTCTCCATCAGTGTGGCAGGGGCTGGGAAACGTGAGGATTCATTATTTTCATCTGCTGCCTTTCTACTAGGAGCAGAAGTAATCTATTGGAAATAATCTGGTTCCAGATAAAAAGCTTGCTTTTGGTCCCAGTGCCTAGCAGGCATAAGGGTTGCCATGTAAACACTGACGGCACGTTTGTCTGACTCCAAATGCGAAATTGAAGTGATGTCGACAAGTCAAGTGGATGAAAGTGAAGAACTGTCTATTTGTGAGCTTGCAGTTGTCAGGATAAGAAGTTTGCACTGTGAAAGGGAGGAAAAGTCGGATCAACAGCCCCAAGGCCATAATAAGTGGCAATTCATTTTGAGCCAGCATCCACACAGAATATTCTGGATTTTTGAGAGAGAGCATGTTTTGAAGCAGTGGGTTGCTTGTTTAACTGAGGTTTTGGTCAGAATGTTGAGCTCACCAGTCTCAGTTCCCGCAACATCTTCATCAGGGTGAGAGCAGGAAAACTGACTGGCAGTGAAATCGGTAAACTATTTTTCTTATTGAAGAACTGATTAAATATAATGTAATTATTTGTGTTCAGGGAATACATTTATAAAGATACTGAGCCACGCTATGTGCGAGGTGTCTGTCAGCTTTGGTGGATTATCGTTGTAACTGCTGAATGAGGTACATTGTGTTTGCCATGCCTTGTCTCTTGACAGATTGTTCTTGTGAGATTGGAATGGGAAGAATACTGGATTTTAAGGAATACTTATTGTAATCAATCTATTTTAATAAAATAATTTTTTTATAAAATACAAATTTTTAACACTTCCCTCCAGCACCAGTAACTTACAGCTGAGTTACCTGGCTGTCATAGGCAGTTTGCAATACCTGCTGTTCAAGACAGGGTTGGGCTTACGTTTGTTTGATGTCATCCATAGTTTGGCTTATAGGGCAAGATGACAGGGATATTTATAATTTGTATCTAACCATAAAATCTTGTGTGATTGCTAGTGCCAAAAGGAAGAAGGCCACTTAAGTTTCCATTAGAAAAGGAAGATAATGTTCCCAGCTGCTTCTGATTTTGCCAGCACCTTTATAAATATTGACCTTTGTATCAAACATTGTCATATGAACACAGGGCATGTGAAAATGGTCAGCATAAAGGCAGTGGCATTTTATTGGGAAATGCTGATGGTATTTCTGGAAAATGTGAACTTTAAAGAGACTTGCAGAAGGAATAGTTTCTGAACACAAAATCGGTGGTTTCAGGTGTTCAGACACACAGGACAGCAGTGCAAGCAGGAAAACAAGTGGGTAGCAAAATGGGAATTGGGAAGAGGTAGGTCAGATGAACTCTAATGAAAGCAGGCTTGTCTGTGTTGCATCTTGTGATGAAGGGTGGGCGTAGTGTAATCTGAGGTGCCTAAAAACGCTCGTGAAATAGTAGTGAACAGGAGGTACTTGTAGAAGTGGAGATAAAGGTGAAATTATTTTTCAGGAGTGTTAAGGTAAGGACAAATGAGAAGATAGATGAGGGCATCATGAGGGCAGAACTGTCTCTCCAAACCTGCAGCTAGCTTAGCCTGGAGGAGATGCAGAAGGGCAGCCAGAGGAAAGGGGCTGGTTATCAAGGTGTGCTGCAGCCTGGACTAACAAAAGTAAATACAGTGTGAAGATTGCACAGGGGCATGGAGAGAAATCATATAGCAAAGTGAGACACTGAATGAGTGTAGGAGAGATACCCTTCAAATGTGTTGGGTTTTTAAAAAACTATTTTCTAGTGGGAGTGAAGCAAGGAAAGGGCTGACGAGTACTTGATTTTGGAGCAAAACTCAGTATTCACATAAGCATACTTTTTTGAAAAATCTTACATACGTAGGTGATGCTGCATGCAACCTAGATGTGCTGGGTGATTTTCATGAGTTAATGATATTACCAGTGGTGCTATGAGACTTCCATGATCTTACTGTGGAAACAGTTGATTCATCAGTGTGATTTGCATGCTAATTATAACATAGCTAATTATTGTATTTGAAAGAAGTATGCAGACATATTGGCACCTTTCCTCCTTGCCACCTACCTTAGAAATACGTCTTAGTTTTGAACAGTAAATGTTGCAAAGCTGAACTTCTTCACATAGTAGTGACTTGGACTTTAAGTGGAAATGGTAATAAAAATGGCTTTAAGCAGCTGCTCCTTATTTATATTTTGCCCTTAACTGTAACGGTTAACGACAGCATGGTTTCTTGAGATAACGCTTTATGGCATGGAAGCACCTTGTTTGGTATGTAGAGATTACAAAATCGTATTATTGTGCATAACAGCTCAGCTATAAATTAGCCCCAAGCATAATGCGATGTGGTCAGCTAACGCTCTCTGATCTGTGTTTCACACATGGTGCTCTGTTAGCCCGCTCTATGCTTTTTCCGTTCTGTTTCCTGAATATCTTTTCCAAAACACTTTACTTATTAATTGCAAAAATCCATATTTCTGTTTTGTTTTGTTTTTCTGCAGGCAGCGTCATAAAGTCTTAATCAAGTGAAAATGGCCTTTAACAATCTGACATCAAAGGCTGTGCTACTGTATGATGAATGGATTAAAGATGCCGGTGAGTCACTTAAATCTAAAACTTACTAGCTTTCAATAATTTTGAATAGCAATGTGTAGATATTCTAGGGGTGCTGTTTATCAATTTCAAGTGGCTTTGTCTAACCTGAAAATGTTTCTGAGACTTGCCAGGTTACTTACTGACATTTTTAACTGTAATGAACAGACTACTTTCTACATTTTGAAAAAGGAAAAAAAAGAAAACCTCAGACTAAATCAACTGCAGGCAGTGATTCTTCTGTAAGAGTTTCTGGCTAGCCTGAATATATAGTTTATGTTTTTCCTGTGCTGCTGAATGTAAAGCTTTAACTCTTTTTCATTACCAAACAATGGTATTTTATCAGTTAATTGAGCTACATGCATGATGTTACTGTATTTTGCTTTTGCAAAGTGAAAAGTTACAGTATCTTAAAATTAATCCTCGGAGTAATTAATTCTGTCATGGTTCTGTTTTGCAAACAAATGTTAGTCTCTTGTTGCAGCTGGTATGAGGATATTAAACACACTTGGCTTTGATGTCGTTGTTTTCTAGTTCTGCATACTTACCAAAAAATGACAGAGGAGATTTCAAGTTTGGGGTTAAGACCCATCTGTTGCAGTGGCACCCCTGAGTGTTCCTCATGGTGGTGGGCACATAGTGACAGGGCTTAGCTGACTCCTGGGGAAAACTTGAGAAGCACTTGTCCTGGCTCTGGCTAGGGCA
>VXBL01010520.1:3902769-3939025 GCA_013400195.1 Aramus guarauna | reverse complement strand
TTAAGCAGGCTCGTCAAGCCGGGCCCGGCTCCGCTCCCTCTGCCCCACGGCACCGCCCCCTGCCCGGCTCAGCCGGTGCCACGGCGGAAGGGCCGGCAGCCACCGCCCAGACGAGCCCCCCGCGGCGCTCCCCCGCGCGCTCCGCGGAGGCGGCTGGCGCGCCCCTCAGGCGGCGGCAGCACTTACTTCCCGCTCCCGCTCAGGCGGCTGCCCGCGCCCGTGCCTCCACCCCGCGCGACGCTCCCGGCCGCACCCGCCACGCGACCACCGCCGCCCGCAGGTTCCGGGCTCGCCGGTACGACGCGGGCGGTGGGCGCTGACTGACAGCCCCGTCGCCCAACCCGCGCCTCCGACGCCAGAGCCGCCCTCGGCGCCCCACCCCGAGTAACTGCCGCGCCGGGGGGCGGCGCGCGGGTTCCTGTCAAGACGCGGCGGGACGGATGAAGCTCGTGGGGCCGGGCGCGGCCTCCCCTCTGTCCGTCCGTCTCTTCTCTCACCTCTCCGCCATGTTCTCCTCAGCGCCTGCCTTTGCCGCAGCAGCTCGTCCGCCGGGAAGCTCGGGCACAGCTGTGGAGGGGCGAGGTACAGCTCGCTCCGGAGCTGCCGCCAGGCCCAGGGTGAGGAGAGATCCTGGGGGCGGAGCTCCGGAGCTTCCCGTCACCTCAGCTGCCCCGCGCTCGGTCAATAGGGCCGTGCCCTTGGTCGCCTCACGGCGCTGGTGAGGTGCTGAGGGAGGGTCAGGCGACCTCGGCCTTGTGCTCGCTGTCCGGAGTCGTTTTAAGCAGGGTCACAGCGTGGCTAATAAAGGCATGCGGATGAGATACATGAGAAGAAAGAAAAAAAGAAAAAAAAAAAACAACCAAACACCAGCAAGATTCTTTTCCCCACTAATAAAGTTCAAAAAACGTTATTCTGCTGGGGGAGGGGGCCTTAGGAGTTTCATTGGTTTGTTTTGCTTTGTTTAAATACTGTCTATTCTACGCTCTTCAGTGCTGAGGCCACCAGCTGATGATGCGCAAAATCACAAAGCCCTTTTCAAAGTGATGGGCCACATACATTTTGGGGAACAAAAAGGCTCATTTTGCTGGCTCCCCCTCCCCCCCTTTTTTTTTTCTTTCATGTGTCTGCTTGTCTTGGTTAAAATTTCTACTGAGCAGTTTAATAGTGTGGAACAAGGCAAGGAATGGGCCCAAAGTGCACGGTGGTTAATGAGTAGTTATTGTGTATTTTGGATTGATTACTAAACAGTCCTCACTTTAACCTGTAATAGTGATTTTACAAAAATAGAGGCTCGCAAATCACAAGGGGCTTTGATATTACCAGTGCATTTTTTATTATTCTGGCTTCTTGTATTGAAGCATTTTTCATGTAAATAATGTGTTGCAGGTATCCTAGATGAGATAAACGTGTTCCCAGATTATTTCAAGTGGAAAGGATGTGCAATCATCTTCGTGAGTCTGAGCTTTCATTTGTTTCTTGTTTTTATTAACATAATAAAACAGTTTCATGTCAAACAGAAGACCAAACCAAGGGGAAAAAAAAAAAATGGTCATCTTAAAGAAAAATTTCAGGACATTGGCACACATGAAAACAATTGCCTTAAATTTGACATAATGATTTTATTTGTCTGGCCAATCTGCTGAACTGATGTAGCAGCCCTTACCTGTATCTCTCTGCTTTGCTCCACTGTTTGGGTATACCAACAGTAGTTTCTGGGGCTCAAGGCACTCTTCATTCTGACCTACCAATTTTTTCATCTTTTGTACCATTTACAACAGTGAGAAAACCTCATAGAGCAGCTTGAAAACTAGCTTGGCTGCTCTGAGTTTCCTGTGCTTCTGGCATGTTTAAATGCTTCTCTTCAGCTGAAAGCTATTACTTATTGCTCACATGTACATGCAGTAATTTCATAAACTCATATGCATAAGCTGAAGTGATTTAGGAAATGTGTAAATGAAAGTGAAACAAATAACACTCCTGCAGAAGAAGGTGCTGCTTTCATTCCATATTTTCTAAGGACAGGGAGGAATACCATATTCTGAGAAACTTAATGGTTTTCAGTGTGAATATCCAGGACTTGACAGAACTAGATATTAAGTTGAATTGAGATTTAGATTCTGCTTTGGAGTGTTTGGTTATGTGGATGAACCAAAGTGATATATAATTAAAGTTTAAAAAGGTAGAAATGCTACTCTGATATGATTTGAGGATAGAAACAGTATTGCTCAGGCTTGCAATATTTTTGCCTTCAGGAAGATCTAATTAAAATGGTAAATTTCTGTGGCAACAGTGGATTGGTTGCCATAGTGCTCTGTCTTGTTAATTTGCATTGAAAAAGTTGTAACTCAGGTTTCTTTAAATAAAACTAAGGTTTGGTTTTGACTTCCCTGTTTATAGGTGACCTAAATCTCAGTATCAAATGTCCTGTGCCAGGAGAATGTTCTTACCAGTATTTATAAGCAATTGAGTATAATTCCAGGGGCATTGATTAAGGTGCAGTGACAGGTTAAAATGTCGGAAATACTATATTTAGATTTTTTCAAGGTAAAATTTTATCTGTTGACTTGCACAGTCAGCAACTCTGATTTGCTTTGCAAATATATTTTTGTGCTCATTTCTGTGTTGCTTCTTTAGACCATGGTTCAGCTCCCATTAAAGTCAATGACAGTTTCAACAGACTTCAATAGGTTTCAGACAAAATGAAATATTTATTTGAGACTAAAAGGTAAGCCATTGCATGAAAAAGGTTGCGCTGAGGCCACTCAAGCACATGGCGCCTTTACTTCTGACCTGGTTACTACCTCAGGACAGACAAATCCTGCCAGATATTTGAGATAGAAGTACAATGCTTAAGTTAGTTCAGCCAACTTGTATGTTCATATGAATGACGTGTGAGACTATGAAAGAGACTGAGTTACAGTGAATGTTGAATTTGGTGTAATTACTGGATGCTGTTTAGAGATGTGGTCCTATTCTCTCCCAGAACCCAGCTCTTCTGTCAGATTTAGCTGTCACATGACCCTATAGCAAGTCAGGCTGTCATCAGATGTGGCAAAATAATAATTTTTCAGGGGGAGTTGTGATCCAGCTTCCTGCATGGTAATGTGATTGTTAAATTAAATATAGGGAAAGGGGAGGAATGTGGAATGGAGAGAGGTACTGCTGCTTCTGGTATCGGCCCTCAGTTAGTTTGGATGAATGACATTTGAACCTGTATCCTTAAGCTGCATGTTTCTGGATATGGCGTACAAAGGATGGGAAAGCTAGTGCTTCCTTCTTCTCCCATGGTGTATCTTAGCAAACTTTTGGAGTTATGATATCACTTACTGGATAATTACTGGCAAATTAGGGTCCCAAGACTGAAGGAACGGGAAATGTATTTTGGTAAGTGCTTTGGGGGATTACCAAAATATTAACAAATTGCTTTATTTCTGCTTATATTGCATACCTCCCATTGTATGCAGGGACTTGAAATAAGCTTGGGTTTACTGTTTTGTGATCTTTTATGCCTTGATTTAATTTTAGATTCTATGATGATCTTAATATTAAGGCAAAAAGTACTGTTATTATTCATTATCTAGCTATATCAAGTTTCTTAGCAAAGCATTAAGAATGATCTGAGGAAAATAACTAGCTCAAGATTAAATTACAATATACTGAAGATGCTGACACCACCACAGAAACAATTGCATTTGTTCTACTTCATCAATTCCCAAAATCTATTTACAAAGACAAAAGTAAACGACTTTGTGCAGCCTTTGCAAAGCAGACATATTTCAGCAATCTGGTCTGAATTTTAAACATTTGTTAAAAAAACAAATAATTAATGAAGTATAATAGAAGATGCATAATCTTTTATACCTGGAGTAATTCAAGTTAGCTAATACTGAAGTACCTGAATTATTCAGTGGTAACAGAGACTATTTGCACCATGAAAATTTTAATGCACGGAACTGGAGGTAGATGTCTTCAAAACTGATAACAAAAACTGACTTCTTGGGAGGGAGTGCATGGAGATGTCCCATAGATCGTAAAATTTGCTTGAGGGTTTTAGTAGTTAGTATTCTACTTTGAAAGGAGCAGCAGCCAACTCAACTCTGGGAGCATCTATGTTGCTGAAAGAATTTTAGTTAACTGAAGTTCAGATAATTGTTGTTCCGCAGTAACTGGAGTCCTAACAGCACTAGAACACCCTTTCTTTCTGCAAATCCAACACTGTGTAGCAGAACTAAAAAATTTAGGAGGCAAAAGATGTCATATGCATGCATCACTTGAAAATGGCGTATGAAAGTATACTTGGTATAGCTCTGAGAGTTTGGTATAATAAGGTCTTTAGTTGAAGTTAACAAACAGCCAGAATGTATCTAGGAGGTGGAAGAACAGCCATTTCTAATTTTTCATGTCCTTTTATAAAAGGAGGCTAATTATGTGACTAACTGGGCAGGAAACTAAAGGCTTTCTATCTGACTTCCCTTACACTGATACTGAATTATTTTGAGTTCCCTTTGTTCCCATGGAACATTACTTTTTTTTCTCCCCTTGTTTGTTTGGGCAACTGGCTGCGGCTGATTTGGTGCAATATATACAGTTTCTGCTTCCAGAAGCTGCAAACAGATGCCCATCAGTTACTGCTGCCTTCACAGCAGGTGCCAAGATGGATTACTTTCCACTCACTAATTGATATTCATGAAAGGTGTGGGACTTCTAGAGCTTTGTAAACATTTCTTGTTATGGGGACATGTGAAGAACAGAACCGTCAGATAAGCCTGATGTTCCTAAGAAAGCAAGTAAAAAATCAGAATAATATTTCTAATAAATAACTAATCCTTTTCCAAAAAGCTGACTAGTAACAAACACAATTTGAATCCAAAGAAAAATAGTTTACGAGAAGCTTTCCTGAAACAGAGAGAAAGACTTAGTCTAGTGATACACATTTGAAAATAGCCATAGATCCAAACCCTTTGGAAACTTGTGAATGACCATCATGCAACGCAATGTATGTCCTTTGAATGAATTGACTTTCTGGTCCATCTTAGAGAATACAGATTGAGTTGAAACTTGCCTTTGCACAAAAAGCTCAACAGTCTAGCTAACCAGCTTTTTAGAAGGAAACTAATACAGCACCAGTCCACAAAACATTTGGATATCTTCCTGCTGAGAGCCTTTAAAAATGTCAGTTGTTTACTGTATGTATTTTGCCCTGTGAATAGTGACATACATTTCATTTGCTGTACATCACATTTTGAATTTTCACAAAAGGCAAATTAGCACGTTAGATACAGAGATCTCTTCTTATTAAAAAAAAATAATCATGAACAAGACTGGGAAAAATAAATTTCCTCCAGATCTGTTACAGGAATTGGATTTTGCATTTTCCTAGTTTGGTTACAGCAAACTCCAGTCTTTGATCTTCCTGTATAATCTAAAACAAATACTCAAATGCTAGGAAAGCAAACAAGCTGTAAGAAATGTCAATGAACCGAGGTAAACACAATGAACAACTTAGGAAAAATGCCATTCCAACTCTCCAACTGCATTTAACCTCTGGTGTTACAGCAGAGGCTAAGCAGTGCATCTATATATGAAGTTGAAGGGGTTAAACTGAAGATCCAGTTTAAGTTAATGTAATTGGACTGGTGCAAAGCCCTATCTATCCACTTCCTGTAATCAGATCTGAACTCCACATATATAATTTTTACCGGATGTTGCTTACAAACTGGTTCAAGTTAACCTGAAATACACGTTCAGTTAAGGTTCTGTACCACTGTAAAAGTGAGTTTAAATTTCTTGGGGACAGCTTACAAGCGCAAGAAAGTCTTCTGGCTTGGTATGAAGTGCTCATGTGTAGAAAAGTAATTTTATTCCTTTCCTCCCTCTCCTCCTTTCACCTTCTTCCCCTCCAACAGTTGAACAGGCTGAGTTGACTCCCAAATTGCTGCATTTAATATTCTACTATATTAATGTGAAATTAAACGAACTGACGGTTTGCATTACTTTGTTGCTTTTCACAACCTGGGGTGAGGGGCTGTAATTTTAATAAAATTCAAATGTGATGCAAGTAGCAGCATAAATGGAACATCAGAGATATAAACATTGTCTGCCTTACAGCCATGCAAATTGGGAATAGTTCTGTTAAAGTCAGTCAGGTTTCATCAGTATGCTATAGTTTCCACAGGGTAAATGAGAAAAAACTTGACACACACACCCCTACCTCCCCCCGCCCCTTACAGGCAGTGTGGAACAACTTGCTTTGATACCCAGTGTCTTCACTAAGTGGTCACGTTTGCAGAGAAGAAAACAGCTAATCTGAGGTATAAGACTACATCTCATTTGGTTTTTCAGGCTTACCTCTGCTTTCTTTCCTGAAATGCTCCCTTTTTTATCTTTCTGACCTTTGAACACCACCAAAAGCACCATCTGGTGACAAGGTACCTTGCAACACTTTTCCTCTGATACTTATATTTGGGTTAATTTACACTCATTGTGAAATTTGTCATTTCTAAGTCACTGCTAGATCATACCAATCATGTACCACTGAAACTGCCTAAAAATCTTTCTGTTTGCAGAGGATGGGAAAAAAAACCCTAAGTTGAACCTTAACTATAGGTATTAGAGTTAAAAAGTTAAAGTTAAGATAGTGCACAGTTTACCAGGCAGAGGATATCTCTACTCTATCAGTGAAAAGAACAACAAAAAAATATAACTAATTTATTGAGTTTCTTTTGTGAGGTTGATTTTTATCTCATAAAAGAGTTTGAAGGACTACATATGTAGAGCTAGCACTGGGATTTCACTTACTTACCCATACCTTTAAAAATAATTACTGTCAAAGTTAAATTCTCCCATCTGTTGTATTTTGACTGAATTGGCCTTAAAATTTGTGTTGTGGTAAGAAATGGAAACAGACAGCCACTAGATGGCATTTTTAGTCTAGCTTTTACACCTGTGCAATTCCAGTCACTATCCTAAATAAAAGGCATTGTGTTCTCTCAGTCATGACAACGGTGATTCTATTATAAGTTAAGTCAAGTCTTGCTGGAATAGTTAGATTCAACTGCTATTTTGCCTTCAACATAGTTGGTAGAACACAAGGATACCACACATTCTCAAATTTGGATGGAAGAGCTTTGCTGAGTCATGTTTGTGTGTAGAGGAAGACAGTTCAGAAGGAAAACAGAGAAAGTTAAGTTTCTGCAAATCCTTAAAAAGTACTGATGCATAGCACAGGTATTTGGCCTTATGAATTGCCTTTGAGGGGAATATTTGTATGGGAGGCACTGGCTAGAATACTGTTAGGAGTTCAGACAAGCAAACTGGGAATAGTGGTTGATTCCTATGGTCTTACAAAATGCAGCACTTTGTAAATTGATGGTCATGTATGTATATGCAAGCACCAAAGTGTAGTTCAGATCAAAAGCAGAATTGTTATTGTCATTATGAGGTCATCCTCATCTCACTGATAAGACAAAATAGTGTTGGGAAAAGAAATAAAGGAGTTCTTGCTATAAGGCTCTCAAGTTATTCAATGAGTATATTAACAAGTCAAGCATCTGTATAAGTAATACAAATTAATATCGTTCCTTATACCCCAGAATATTATTACTAAGAGAACTTTGCTAAATAAGAAAGAATCATCAGTGAAGCTCTTCATGCTACCCCCTCTGGAAAAAAAAAAAAAAAAAAAATAGATTTAGTGAGGAACAATGAGTTTTATTGTTACTATTTTTACTATGTTTTCCTGGTGGTTTATATTTTCAGTTAAAGGGAAAAGACAGTACAACAAAACTTAATCTAACTGAATACTATATTTTCATCATACTGTTATGCATTATTCATTGAGTATACAATAAAATTCACTGTGTCAGAGCATTTGATATTTCTTTTTGCAGTTTGCTTTTATATTCTCAAAATAAATTAAGTACATTAAATTGTAGAATGTAGTTTATAGCTTTAAAACCACACAAAAAATAAATATTTATGCTCTGTTATTGAATGACCAGGGCTACAAGAAGGTAAGAATATAAAAAGTTTCCTTTTATATTTTGCTTCACCATGGTAAAATTAGATCATGTTCTTTAACCCAACAACTAAAAAACCCCTTGTAAATAAGATAAAATGTCTTTCTAAAGGAAGGTATAGTTCAGTTTCTCCACAAAACTGAACACCTTGGAGGATTCAGTGTTTAAGGCTCTTTAGATAGCTAAGCTTTTACAATAACCTTGTGAGCTAAACATTATCCTCCTGTTGTTCATGAGTAAACGACCCTTAAAGAAGCTTAAGTACTGTGTTCAAGGTCACAGAATGGACACACTCTGTGGATAAGCAAGATTTCTATTTTATTAGACTAAGCAGTTGTAGCTGGGGTAAAACTGGACAAAGCTTTGGTATACAAGCCCTCTTTGCCTTTTGTGAGAAACCAAGTGAGCAGAAATCTACTTATATGCCTAGAATGAGAGAAAACACTGAAAATATTGATCAGTGACCTGCTTCGTGAAGGTGTGTACTAATACTGATGCAGCAGTACTTTGGTAGCTTAAGCTATATATTGTAAGTAATAGTGGTTAAATTTTAAACAGGAAAGTATTTTAATTTGCCCCTAATAAAATATATTTAGGCTATCAAATATGAAAGGTTCTTTTGAAAGAGATTTTACATTTCAAGATTAGTCTCTTCATGTAGGTTTTAATTTTAACAGGGGCATAAGATTCATAACAGTAATTTAACTCTGACTGGGCAAGAAGTAATTTAAAAAAATAAATCACAAAATATGTCAGAATTTGAGTGAAAGGATTAAGCTGAAGTATAAAGTGTTAGTCCCAAGAGATGGAAAGAATTGTGATACAGACTAGAAGTGGTTTTTGAACAGGGCTAGGCTTTCTAGAAGTTTAAAAACCCACAAATTTGACAGGGATAAACTCATCTGTACTTAGATTATTCTACAATAGTATAATCAAGGTTCCTATGAAATTGAAGGTAAACAACTAAATAATTCCTTGATCTGAAATAGATTAATCCATTGAAGACACCAGATAGCATTTCTGTTCATGAAAGTCAAAGAAAAACAGTGCTGTAAGTAGGGAAAGATAGGTCTATTCAAAATAAACAATGAAGAGATGTATACTTGATTTTAAAGTCTCATTTATTTTTAAATAAATTAAGATACATTAAATAGATTTTCTGCAATACCAGTTGGCTTTACTAGCAAAATTACATTCATAATAGCTAAAAACATTGCATTTTATAATGATTTTCTGTCTCCTTTAGCATCTGCTGTATAAGAATCTCACATCTAAAACAATGCTAAATTAGCCCTCACAACATCCCTGTGAGGTAGGTCAGTGTTACTCATTTTGTTTAAAAGAAAACTGAGGAACAGGAAACTTTAGGTCAGCATATCAGAAAAACTGTAGAAGAGTTAGGTCTAGAATTCTAGTCTTCCATTCCTTGTACTGCATTTCATATCCAGTGTCTTCCTCTCTTTCTGAAAAAGGAGAACAGCCCATAGTAGCTGTTGTTCTCCTTCCCACACCCCTTGCTTTGATTTCTCCATCTAAGCTGATAAAAATTTATAAACATTGGCAATTTTTATCTGAACTATACAGATAAAGTAAGACATTTGAAGCCCAGAATTGAAGTAACAGGAAATAGACTGTGGGCAGTTACAGATAACATCGCCATATTTAGTACCAGAGACAGAAGTCTGAATTATGTCACTAAGCTGCAGAAGCAGTAATACTAACACATGGCTTTTCTAAAACAACTTTCTTTGAAGAGGTAAAAGGACTCAGGACTGATGACACCTCTAATCTGCAGAGAATAGCCCTGACAGACTGCCACAGCAAGGGGACAATTTGTGCAGCAATGCACATTCAGTGCAGTCAAGGTCTACCCACATTAGGTCCCTAAAATCAACAAAATATCTACTTTCTTCAGGGCAGACAATGAAGGAGGTCGTATTGCAGAGCAAGTCACTTAACTGAGGTAGAATTTGAACAATTGCAAACCATGAAACACATACCTGAATTGCTGTAGATATTCTTTTCAAACTTGACAGAGGCATTAGTTATGTATGCTGCATTGGCTGAAAGACAAATGTCTGAACAACACTGTGCAATAAGATTGCCTGCTTTCAAACACAGAATTTACACAGTTGTGTTAACTGAGTTCTAAAATACCATCTTAGAACAGTAACTTTAAAATATATGTGTAGTTTTCATACTAGTACCTACTCAAGGTGAGTAAAGAACTTTTCCTAGTGCTACTCATGTGCATGGAATGTGTCAGACAGCAAGAATACAGTGAAAGCAATGTTTAAATTAGACAGAGCTCAAATACTAACATGAGATCAGGAAGGAAAGAATTTAAGTCCAATTTGTCCAAAGTTCTTGACTACTGTTTCATCATGTATTAAATGAGAGAATTAAAAGTTGTGGCCATCAGTACTAGTAGATCACTACACAATGTCCCATTTAAGATTAAAGTGGGATTTTAATTTCATCTTATTTTGTAGTGTTTCAGGTCTTGGAGAACACTCTGGTTTACTCAACTATCCCTTATATTAAAAAGTGCTAGTTAAAAAGATCCCATTCTCAAAAGAATGGGCAATTCAAATGAAATATAAAATCAGAAGATTATCTCCCTCTGAGTAGAGTGTTCATGGAAAGGGCCATCTTGTGTGTTCCATGAATGATCTGAGAACCAGAGTTTCTGCTTATAGTATCTCAGGTGTGGAAGCTCTTTGATATCTCAGGACCTTTATCAGTTTTCTTCAGGGCTTGAAGGAAGCTCGAACTACCCTCCCCTTAAGAGGCTGAGGAGGGCGAAAATTATTCACCATTTGGATCCGCTGGTCTTCCTCACTGGTGAAGAGGAGCATGCGGAATTTCTCTAGCTGTAAATTCAAGTGAAATAATTTACTGCTTAAAGCAACCATCAATATTAGTGGTTTTAAAAGAAGGACCAAAGGAAAGCATTCAGTACATTTTAATCTGTTAATAGATCAGGTTCAAGCAAAGATCCTAAAGAATATTAAAAAACCCAGAAGCCCGGATTATTGAACAGGCTGATTATTCCCAGGCTGATGGTTTAACCCACCTCATTGCAAATCAAACCAGTCACTGCCTGTTTATTCAGTGTTGAATCCTACAAGAACTGTGAGAGTTTCAAAAGTTTACCTGTTTCTCAGAAATTCTGATGGGTTCTTTCAGCACTATCCATGTTACACTCTCATTAAGGGGTGGTGTTGTCAAAGAACCAAGGTATGTCCAATAATCTAGACTCAAAGGCAGGAGACACTTGGGGTTGAAGCTTCTAAATTGAGCTTTTGTTCCCTGGACAAAAGTAAAAAGAAATTTTAAGTGCAGGTTAAAGAACTCTTTTTGAAAGAGAAAATACTGAAGTAATATTAAAAAATAGGGCAAAAGAAAAGTCTACAAAGGTTTGGCTGCCTTACAGCAACTGTTATCTAGGAGTAGCACGGCAAGCATGATGCCTGCTGCTGGCTTACCGGACTTTGGGTTCTTGCCCCATTGCCTCTACCAAAGTTCAACTCTTGTCTCAAAAGGTCTAAAAATAATGCAGGAAATGTACTCTGTATTTAGTTCAGCACAATCTATAGTAATATCATGGCAGAATTCCTTGTCTCATTACTTGCCATTTTCTATGCTTCCCATCTATTTCAGTAGAAAATTTGAAGCTATTGAGAACTTGGCCCCAAACAGTCATTGTCTGATAGGACAAATATTGGCTTTAAAAAAAATCAAATGTTCAAGGCTAGAATTAGAGGAAGGTAGATCAACCAAAAAAACAGTGGAAAGAAGTGCTGCTTAAAGTAGTGATTGCCTTAACTACCACAGTTTAGGGCAAGATTTTTCAATCTGTAGGAGTATCTGAAAGACTCAAAGCATTATCTAATTGTCTGTAAAATTGCTCATAAGAAACAGAATGAACAGCTTATTCTGAGTGGTAAACCTGCAGACCTTCCATCGCTACAACTGAGGAATAACTATCTTTCCTGAAAGTGGAAGAAATCACTTAAAGTATCATTTACTGTGTTTGCAGCCTACCTATTGCTGTGTAACTGCCTTCACTTCCTGTCTTTTACAAGCATATACAGAGGAGCAATGAATAGTATGCTCACTGAAGTATTAAATAGAGATTATTCTGCATATTAGTATTTATACATGTTATAGAATGTGTTAGCCTCATGTAAATCCAGAAAGGGTAACATTTGTAGTGGTCTGATCAGTCTGCACTTGAAAGTGCAGCAGGTATCAATCTTCAGCAAAACTCTCAAATACATGTGGTTGAAGACCACCTGCAGGTATCACTGTAAGAATAGACTAGCTCAGGACCTCAATAAGATTGTCCCCTGGCAGAACTTTGCAGTAGAATATAAAAAGCCAGCTTTGACTTGTTCAAAGCTAGGCTCAATGGAAAAGGGTTATTTTGCTGAGTCTAACAGCTGAGCCTGAGGGTCATGAGCTTTTGATTTTAGGTACTCTGTGAAAGGTAGAACCTCTGCATGGCCAGTGGGGCCAAGATAGCCTTGGGAGGCACCTGAGATTAGGCAAGTGATCTGAGCTTTGGAGGGGGAAGAGAATACAGCTACAGTGATGTTCTATTGATGGAAGGATTTGTGGTGGGTGATTTTCCACTTTTGTCTCAAACATATACATGAGCTTAATTTTTAAAGGATATCCCAGAAATATTTAAATTTAAAGAGCTTAACTTACTTTAAATTTTACCATGTACAAAGCATCAGTGAGTCTGTTCATATTGGCATGTTCTTTCCCAATCTAAAATAATGGAATAGACAGGTTAAGAATCACTATAATTATGCTTTGAATAGGTGTTGTTTTCTTATCTGAATCTCAACATTCCTACTAAAGTAAGTTACCAGCAGTTTGCAATGAGTTACTGCTTCCAATAAGTCATCTGTTTTCCTTAAGCATTTCTCAAATACGTGGCTTGGTTCTCAAACACTTGACAGCATAATGCTTTTCATCATGTAAATATGCTATTTTAGTGATTCTTACCTCCAAGAACACACCAACTACTGCCAAGCCATCTGGAGCCGCTGCTGCTTCTCCAAATGTTGCATATTTTCTGGCATTCCAGTGAACTAAGTGGAGCTTTAAAGAAAAATAACAAATAAGACTTAAACAAATTAGTGCTAGAAGCTGTGAACATAGGTTGCCTTGTGTTAACAGGCACTAATGGCTGTTCATAACAGAATGTAGGTTTTGCTCCAAAAGCATCTTTGGAAAGATGAGCAAGTTTAATCTTTTGGACCAGTCCATAAGCATAGACAGACACTAACAGGTTCTATATACCAGCCTTAATTTGAAACAGGTCAGGCAATAATCTGTGACCTAACTTCCCTGGTATGGGCCTTCATCCCGTCAAGCACTACGTTCCAGTACTCAGTGGTACTCCAGGATGCTATGTTTCTGTAGTATTTGGGATAGATTGTGCTGGAAAGGCCTGTGCCTTGTCCTCGCTTTGCAGATGAAGCCGTTTCTCAGCTAATGATAGCACCAGCATGGTCATTTCACAGGTTGTGATCATCAGCTGAAGCCTAAGCTAACTGTGCCAGGTAGTAGAGCTATACATGGCTTCACAGCATCCTGTTTGTCAGTATATCCTTCCCATCTGTATAAGTAAAAGGAGGGAATTAATTGTGTGCAGCAGGCTAAACCACACAGCAAAAGACTGTTAGAGGTGCTGAGTGAGCATAGCAGCTAAACTGTGGGGCTAGCTGTGTCCTGTTGACTAGGATAAGATGACTGAGAATCTTGGAAAAACAGCTGCACTGGGGGGATAAGTTTGCATTCTAAAATCCAGGGTGATCAACAGATAACTTCTGTTTAAGGAATTAAATTCTCATTAAAGTCTGTGCTGACCAAACCATGGTCAATAAGCAATCAGAATCCTAAGGGACATGCAGTCCCCACTGCAAAGTAATTTTTCAACAGCATTTGCATGAATTAATCCCATCTGTAAAGACACATCATTACCTCACATGGAAAAGGCTTGCCATCAATTGTATGCTCCGATCCCTGGTTGTGCTTTGTCCCCCAGTGAAAGTGAAACTGTTTTAGCCGAAACGGATTCTCAAAGGGACCACCACTGATAGCTAGGCAGGAAAAAAAAAAGGAGAGAGGAAAAAAGGTTAAGTATTCTGGCTTTTTATATTTCTGCTAGTAACAACTAACCACTGGTGGCACAATAGCTGAAAAAAACCAGTGGCATCTCCCAGTTGCCAATATCAGAGATACACATCATCCAGGCATTTAGAAAGGTTGGAATTAATTCAGGTGCTTTCCATTGATAATGTAAGAGTTTAAATGAAAAAAACCCAGAGTGGCTACTTGTATAGAATTTTGTAGCTTTTTTGTATATTTGACATATGAAGATGTGGTAGTTATGGTAATGCCTTTCTTGTTAAACACAAGAAATACAAGCTGAATATTAAAAATTAAATCACAGTTTGAAACTCATGTACCTAAAATACTTTTGACAGTGCTGCTTGATTTTGTGCAAAAGAATATAGATACCTTGAGCATCAGGTACACAATTCAGCTAAGTATTTTTAGTGTCTTTCCTTCCTGTGGCAGTTATCTATATTCTATTTCCTTTAAATACCTGACCATAAAAAACAGTATTATAATAGCTTGTACTTTACATGACACCATTCAGAATCTCAGATCACCTTACAAAGGTGAGGAAATGCTATAGAGAAACTTTTCACATCACTTAGAAACAACACTTAAGAACACTTAAGATTAATGTTTAAGATGTCATCTATAGAAGATACTTTATCAACAGCATCAGTAATCCTCCTGTAATTTTATATGGCAATAAATCAAATAATTTTTTCCTCAGACATGAAAATCTGATCAAAGTCTTATACTAAGAAAATTAAAATTACATTTAGTATCTGTAAAGCACTTATCCTTGGTGTATTCCATAACATTTTATTTTAAAAAATTAAAGCTAGGGCTTGCACGGTGCTACTACATGTGCATAGTTCCAGCTGGCCTTTATGCAGGAAACTGGATTTGCCAAAGCAAAGGTTTTAGTATTAAGAATATAAATACTTCCTAATGTGGTTTTCTGAACTTAGTAGTGAAATGCATCACCTGTGTCAAACATTATTTGACTATATCTAGCTATGATGTGTTACTGTCAAAATTCTGTTGTGCCATTTATGCGGAGCTGTGAGTCACTAGATCTATTTCAACACAACTAAAAACACTGTAAACCCTGTTTTCAACTCCTAGCAGTCATCTTCCTTGAAAGTGTTATTTTAATAAGGCATGTGCTTAGTGTAAAAAGGGCAGAGATCTTCATTCCTGCACGTGCTCTGAATCTGTATCTCTAAATGCAGAGTAATAGGTGTTCTTAAACTTAAAGCTGGACAAAGTTCACTATTACCTAGATTATAGTTCATCTTAGAATTGCATGAAGGTAGTTAGCAAACTAAGGTAATACTTCTGATGTATTTTACAAATTCTCTTTAGGGTCTATAGTAAGATTTTTGGAAAACGCACATCCAGTTCTCTTCAAATTCAGTAAAGATGCTTGAAAACCTGACCATTCAGTTGGTTAGTTTCTTAGATTAATTCCAGAACAGAAATTTTAAAACAAAGTGGATGGAATTTTAAACCCCAGCCCTTATTTCAAAGGGTTACCAGCACAGACAAGTCACTTCGCAGAAAAAGCAACTTGTTTTGAGTATCTAGAATATTTTATTTAGCTAGAACCACTAAACACACCCAAACAGAAGATGAAATCAGATTATAGGTTTAAAAATTGTTCAGAGCTATTTTTTCAATGCACTCTTTCCATTTATCAGCTACTTCATCTCCATTTGAATGCTCTTCCCCTGCCCCGAGATGTAAAAGCAAGGTCTAGCAAGGAAGTAGAATTAACAGAAGTAATCAATCACTTAAAGCATTTATATTTTCTGCCAAGAGCTAAGAGAAGAATAATATACAGCTGCAGATAGTCCAACATCCACAAGCTGCTACCAACTTAGAATTAGCTGAAGATTTTGTAATTTCTGAAGAAACTGAACTGCTATGAGGCAGGGAGGAAAGAGGAAAACAATGCAAGGTAACAGTTAGTGACTGGTCCAGATACAACTTGGTGTAGTGGACTACGATTATGATGACTATGCTGTATGACCTCATCTCTGCTAATTCTCTTCTCTTCCCTACCCTTGTGGGTGGAAATGGGGCAGTGAGCCAGACAGAGCTGGCATGTGTGTTAGCATCTTTGATTTGGATGATCATAGAAATGGGGCAGTGAGGAGTATGTATACACCTACTCTCCATGCTGGATGTGGTCTACGAGCGCTGAAGAGATGCATGGATTCCCTATCTAGCAGTCTGGTAATCCCTATTTAAAAGGGAAGCACTGCAAACAAACTTCTGATTTTCCTAATGCAGAAACACTATGCTGCTGTGCAATATTGCATTACTAGAGAGACTCAAGTGAAGACAAGAAATGTGAGGCTCAAGATAACAAAATATAAAGGGCTCTGGTCATATGCCTTGTTCAGAACTGAAATTATACATCATATAAAATATACTATACAGGATGTACTGAAGTGTTTCCCTCACTAAGTCAAAATAGTACTGAGTTAGTTGGCTGTGTGTTAGTCTCACCTGTCTTGTCATCAGTATCTTCAAACTCAACCATAACCGAATGGCCATTGTTGGAGATGTTGAGAGATGTACATGATTCATAGGAGATAATTAGTGGCTTCAGATTAGGATCATAAACTGCTCTTGCAGAAACTATATCAATAGGTGACTGGCGGTTCCCTTGGGCAATAGGATAAGACTTGTGCCATTCTGAAGGTCCTTCAAAAGGAAGGAAAGCACCATTATTTTCTTCCTACTAAACACAAAATAATCATTGCAGGTTTTCATGAGGCTTGAAGTAAAGCTTGCTGAGAGGGAAAGATTTGAAAGTTTGGTATCTGAGAAGTTCACTTAAATTCTAAGCTAGTGTGTTTTTATTAGCACAAACAAGCTGCAACAAGATGGGGGATTCAAATATCTTGTACAAAACACACTGAGGAAATGAGAGCACATCAGATTGCTCTATCTTCAGTTACTTGTGCCATTAATTTTCTGCAGAGTTTGTAGTTACATTGCTAGGATACCTGAAGATGTTCCAAGGTGGATGCAGGTATAAACACTCTTGCATGCACATATACACTCCCCCAAAGAAACAATATTTAATTCTTCCTGGGAAGGAGAGTGTAAAAGCTCTGGAGATTCAAATTAGATGCAGATGACTCAATTTCTTAGCTACTGACTATACAGTTATTTTTAAAACCATTTTATGACTGCAGTAAATCTTTGAGGCAGTTTCATTCTTCGCTCTTGCCCATTATGGTATCTCTCTACCCTGAGTTAAGGATAGAGCGTGATAATTAACATTTCTGGATTTCCTGACCCAAATGGCATGGGGAGAAAGACCAATTTAGTAATGCAGCTCTGTACTGCCAGAGCTGGAACATTCCTATGCTATTTGAGATAAAAGCCTTATCTGCATAAAAGAATTACTTCTTACCACTTCTTTTTCCACTTTGGTATGGTCATGCACAAAGCGATTAAATCCTTCCACTGGTTATGTTCATGAAATATTAACAGTAACAATTTTACTTTAAGATTCCAAGAAGCACATTTTTAATTGTGGTATTCTCACATACTTTCACAAGTGAAGGCTTTAAATCAAGCACAGATATTTACCCTCCTTAGGTTTACATAACAAAAAACAGTAATCTATTATACTCTTACTTGTCTTTGGCATTTTCTGAAAAGCTAATCTTATAAAATAATATCTTTTTTCAGCCTGCCTATAAAGCAGATTTAGGATTTAACTGCTGTTACACAAGCTTAGGCAATATAATTTGTCTCTTATGAGCTTTATAAGTATATACCTGGCTTTATTACTACTACCTATATAGCCAAACACACAACACTATCTACTAGCACAAGCCAGCATCATTTAGCATTCAAACTTGCTTTTGGACTCACAGAAACTAAAATAATTATGGTTAAGACAGAGACACTACCTCCTGAAGGTTATGCAAAAGACTTCTGTTGGATACTCAGCAACTAAAATAATTGCTGTCAGAAGAGAGAGACTCCTGAAGTTATGCAAAAGCCTGTCATATTGGACAACATAAGACATTCATCCATTCTTCTCTCTAAAGCATACAGGTGCTATAAAACACTATTGTAGGAATTTTTCAGTAGCTTCACATTTCTTCTCACTTTGTGACACACATTCTTGGAGATGGGAAGAAAAGGAGGATGACTAAATTAAAAACTGTCACATCAGAAAGCATACAAGATCTCTGATACTGATCTTCACAATTTATTGATGTTCTAGAAATATAGAACATATATCTTATTTTATTCACTTCTATGGAAGCATAGATATCACATTTCAACAGCTGCACAGGATCAGAAGATCTATTACTGCTCTACTAAATCTTCTTAAAAGAATTGCTTTTGGAGGTACAGACACTTAATCCTTTTCATAACAGGTTTTTGGAAAGGGACTCATCTGTAATATCTGCAGCCTGAAAACCCCCCACTCTGTACTGCTTCCCTCAGCTTAGAAACATCAATTACAACAATGAAAGGCAGAAGGCATAAGTTTGTACATCTTTTCATGTCACTTTTGGGGTGCTATTTATTATCAATAAAGTAATTATTTACCTGCTGTATATACTTGATGCTTGCAGATATCAAAATGCAGGCAGCTCTGCAGGGCTCTGGCAACAGTTCTGGAAAGAAAATGAGTGGGGGAAGATAGAGAGATGCAGCATGGAAATGCTATAACCTACCGTCATCCTGCCCATATCCCCAACTGCGGTAGCCAGTCATTATAGGTGAGCTGTACCCTGCCTTGCTCTTAGCTCTTTGATCAGGGCACTGCTGCTTACCTGCCTTTATAATGGCTCACCGTGGGATAGGGTCAGCCCCTTAAAGATACAGAGCAACCAAAGCAGTTCCTGCAGGACAGGGAAAGCACCCGCGTTGCTCCTGCTCCCAACTTTGCTGCTCCTGCTGCTGCTCACTCTATTTTCTGACTCAGAACAGATGGGAAGTGTAAAACTGAGATAACTGAAGTCCCAGGACTGAGAGAGGAGCCAAGACTGTCCTGGTGGCATAAGGATCAAATTTAGAAAAAAGTAGTAGTATTTTGCTATTCTACACCACAAGGAATCAAGAGCCATAACCTGCTCTGAGCATCAGGGTGCATTAATGTGTACAGATTGTAACGGGAACTGCCCTTCTCAATTTTATGTTCTGCAGGGGGGAATACCACCTAGTTACTGCGTCTCTTTTCTTACACACTCTCTCCAGCTGCAAAAAATGAATGATGTTTCCACTTGATTTCTAGTTAAAACTTCAGGATCAGTGCTTAGATGAGACAGAACATTCTCATCTCAGAAAAAAATTATTTGTGCTACTTTTAAACAAGGTAGAACTCACACCAATTAAGGATAAATTTGCAATCTGATTTTTTTTTTCAACTCTAAAGAAGCTCTTTAAAAAGAAAAAAAAATTAAAGTGTGGTTATATTAGGGAACAGAACATAGCAGACTCTAGAGAAAGGAGCTGATCTGTGAAGCCTCAATTAATTTGGTATGATCCAGTAGTTGCCTGCACCCTGCTAAACCCATGAAGAGGCTACAATCAAATACCCAGTCTGAAGCTGTAAAATGTCTTAAGCCATCTTTGTGGCATGAAAAATGGCTCCTTGATAGTAATTTGGTTAGCTCTGAGGAAATGCTGTCTGTCAAGGCTATATTTGATAAACATATCGATTTTCACAAAGACAATAGCACACACAAATGAAGATTCTTCCATCAAGAAAATGGAAGGAAAAAAATCAATGACAGCATTTTATGCAACTCATATTGTGGTACTGCCTTGTAAGAATTAATTTCCTTTTTCAGGAGCTTTCCATAGGAAATCTTTGAGATTCACTCATGCAAGCTAACTCACGCAGTAGGGATGTAAACTGCTGTAAAGGTGTCCACAGAGTAGTTCTACAATGACTTACTTGGGTCAACTTCTCAATTTATTTCTATTAAACTACTGTGATCTACTCAGGTCCCTGCGCAGACCTGACACACACACTGACATGGCAGGTACGTCTGTGGCCAAATAGTCTGCACACGCAGGTCCTTGTGGTGACTCAAATACTGCAAGTTGTACAGCAGCGCTGCCTTTGAGCTAAAATGCTTTGCTGCTCAGTAGGAAAAATGAGCTGCGAGAAGTTGTGATGTTTTGGTTCCTATTCTTGTGTGGCTCTGTGCTGTTTGTAGACAGGGAAGCCAGATATACACAGTCAGTCAGATGCAAATAGTCGGGAAAGCTGTTCTAGACCATGGGAAAAAGTACAAAAAACCCCAACTTATGAGTGAAAAGAAGAAATGGAAGAGGAATTTTGTATATTAAAAAAAGCAGACTATAGATCGGGGCAAACCATACACAAGATAGAGACTACTGAGCAAGTGTTTTCAAGAGAAACTTGAAGACTGAGGCTCAGACCTTGCTCCCAGGGCACAGTGCCATTGAAGTGGCCCAGCGACTACATGCATTTGACACCATTCGCCACTTGAGCTTTTATCTTCTCACATTCAAAACCACATAGATGTCTACGTATGTGGACTACAAAGGCAGGGCATAGGAAGCCCTCTGAGACAAGAGAAAGCATGCTGAAGACATGGCAGGAAGTGGACTCAACAAAATGGAGGTTTAAATTGTTGGATTTAGAAAAAGTGAAAGGGAGGAGTGACAGAGCCTGAGATGAAAGACAAAAATAGCTTGGATAAAATTTTAGCTATAAATGATAACTAGTGTCTATATGACAGTTTAATGTGGTTCCTCATCCAATCAGACTTCTTTCTTTTTCAGGAAAATACTAAGTTTTCCTTAAAGCTAGGGTAATACTGCTGCTTATAGAAATATCACATTATTCTGTAATCCTGATGCCTCTTGATATTGGCTGCCTCTAAGAATGGATTTTCACTGATTCTGTCCTCAACTTACCATTTATCGCTTCGAAAGTTACATTAGTAATCTAATTCTGATCTCAATTTTACTAGCTTGAATCAGGGATGATTACATCACACTCATGAAGTCAAACTTATGGAAGTGAGAGGAACAGAGTGGTAGGTCCTTAAAGGGTAGATTTCTCCAATGCTGAGCTAAACGTGAAGTACTCATGATTTCCACAAATTTCTCATGGGCTTTGATTACATCTCAATAGTGTCTGCTTAGCAGTGAATGACAGGAAGATGCAGTTGCATTCACTACGGTGAAACATTTCAAGCTGCCTTAAAGAATAATTCTGTCTTCCTCAATCTTCATATTTACAATTTTATTCCTCTGACAGTAATGATAAGTGAACAGAGCAGCAGCCTAGGACAAATACACGGGTTCTTCTGAACCTGTCGCTATGCTGTGGACTAACAAGAAATGCTTCAGTTTTCCCATCCCTACATCTGGAATACTTTTCGTTATTATTTAATTTAAGCTCCTTTTTTAAAAATTACTATATAAGAACTAACCATTACAGTTAGAAAGCTCCAAGTAAGATTGGAATGCCAAATACATTAATATTGAACGTATTAAGCTTTGCAAGTTTAAGAGAATTGGATTTTTGAATGTCTGAGGCAAGTTGTCTCTATAACACAGATGTGGAGTCATCAGGAGGCATTTGCACAAGGAGATCATGTCACTTGAGGATAATGCTTTTGGTATATATTGCTGCATCACCGTAGAGAGGCAGAGCTGCATTTTAAGAGACATAAAATGAAAGAATAGTTATTTGGTTCCAAGGTGAATGGCTAAAGGGCACTCTATTTGCTTAAGCAATTTAGCAGTTATCTTTGCTGAGCATCTTTAATAATGGCAACCTACATTTGAACCAGGTGTCATGTGCCGCCTTTATTTAATGCATAAGAGTGTGTCAGATGTGTCATTGCCTATTAACAAAAATGTAGCAGAAATTCAGTCAGTTTGGGTACAGGCTGCTCACTCGAGAGCCTCTGAAGGAGAATAGATAGGAGCAGATTAAATGTTAAAACATTCATCACTCCAGAGCTGGCCTACACCTCAGGTTCTTGAAAGAGTATCTGGTTCATCCAGGCATCTCATCTCTCTTCTTACATTGCCACTACTAATGCTGGCAATTTCCAGATGGGACTTCTACTAAGGTGACATCTCTGTGTGTTAATTTATAATGAATCCAGAAGCTGCACAAGAAGACTTCGCCAGGTAAATATAAACAGGAGGGTGTACTGCCAACAATAAACATTAAAAAGCAGAATCATTCCAGATTTTTTTTCCATTTTTTAACATTCTATTTAAAAAGTGACTGCCTACACTTGTTGATTGACAATAGAAATTTCAAATTTTATATTCTCAAGTTTTTCTTCGCAAACAGAAAACCATGATGACTGTATATTGAGATTCTCATGCATCCAGCATAACTTCAGGAACTTAAAGTGGTAATCCTCCCACAGCTACATAGTGAGACTCACAAGATTTCAACATTTATTTACTGGGAATCTCTTCCTGGCATAAGAGGGGACAAAAAAAGGGTCCCTAAGTAAAAAAGGGATTGAGAGGAAAGGGACAAAAAGGACATGCATAAAACAGACAATTTTTCAAGAGAAAAAATTTGAATAAAATATGGACTGAGAGGGTCAAGAGGAAAGAAGGAATTTATTTGGAACATTCTTGGGGTAGTGGGACAGAAAAGGAGGAATTGGGTACCTGGCTCTCTTGGAGTTTCCCAGCCTTCGCACACTATTTTTAATTATTACCTGTCCTTGACTTCTAAAGCTGTACACACCTGGCTGCTAGATACCAGAAATGGGGACTATATTTTGGAACTGATCTTGAAAGAATAATTCATGGTTTGTCCAGTTGAAACTGCGTAATTGTAGCAGATAGCAAGAACAGCACAAGCCAACTTTAGATTTTGGTGAACAGAACATTCCCACAAATATTGCAACAGTCACTGAAATTTCACCGGAAGGAAGGATTTACTGTGACATAGCAAACATTGAGCCTGAGAGAAATGAACTTTGGAGAAGGCACTGTACATGGGAAAACGACAGAGGACACACCCATGTCGCACAGCACCGCCACCCGCAGGGTACGGACCCTGGACTGTATCTCGGCCCCGCCTCCCGACCCGGCGGCCCCACAGCGCCCCACAGCGCCCCCCAACGGCCCCACGGCCCGGCGCCCCCGCGCATGCGCCCGCCCGCGCCTGCGCAGCGCCTGCCGCGGGGGCGCGTGCGGCAATGGCGCAGCCGGGCAGGGCCAGCCTCAAGGAGCAGAGATACGACCGGCAGCTGAGGTAGCGCGGCGGGGGGGGTGGTTGTGTTCCCCGGCCCCGAGCTGCCGGGGGTCGCCCGACTTTCCGCGGGGCTGCCGCAGTCCTGGTCGGGCGGAGAGCGGGCTGCTGCGGTGGCGCCTGGCCCTGCCTCTCGCTGCAGGCCGGGCCGGGGGCCGCAGCCCGCGCTCCCGCAGCTCTGTGTGCCCGTTCGAGCGACCGGCCTCCTCCGCGGCCGCTTGTAAGGAGAGGTGCGGCGGGAGGCAGAGCCGCTCGTCACCGCCCGCTGAGCCCCCCGGGGGGCGGCAGCCGCCGACTCCGAGAGCCTGGGTCGTGCCCTGTGGGTGTCAGGAGGCGCCCGGGGAGGTGGGGAGGCTGTGTCGGAACCGGTCGGGCTGTTCGCCGAGCAGCAACCTGAATGTTTGGGGCGGCACGGGGGAAAAAGGCAGAAAAGAGCAAAGTTAAATGGGAAAAGGGCGGCTTGTGCTGGAGCCAGCCGATGTTTGGAGTGTGGCATGGGTGTAGTAGTTGTAACGCTTTGCAGTGTCTCTTCAGTAGCTGCCTTTTCTGCAGCTGAAGAGAGTAAAATTTCACGCTGCCCGTGTGAAATCAGAGGGGCGTCTGTGGCCGAGTACTGCCAAGTTATGATTTCAGCCTGAATATTGTTTTATAGGTGTCTTAAATACATTGCCAAACTCTTCAAGGCTGATTTCCATCTGCTTGTACGATTCAGTGTCTTGGATTATAAATTATAAAAAATATAAAGATGTGTTACTTATAATAAAACTTATGAAAAAGAGAGCATTCAGTTTTAGGGCAAAATTTGTGTAAGGAGTGTTTTGACCTGTGCTGATTTTTAAAAAGTTAAGTATGTTATGACAGAAAAAGGCGTGTGCGTTCATGTAGAGTAAAGATGGTAACCAGTGAAATTGGGTCGCTCTTTAGAAAGTTTCAGGCTTCTCACAGGAAGTTTTCTTAAGGAAAGCTTATTTTCTTTAGTGCTATTTAGCCCGTCTCAACAGTGAATGGAAAGTAGTATGCTTTTTAATTTCTTTATATTTGCTTTGTAATCTGAAATGAAAGAATTTTATAATGTTGTGATTTCTATCCGGATATAGACTGTGGGGTGACCATGGACAAGAAGCGTTAGAGTCTGCCCACGTTTGTGTCATAAATGCAACAGCGACAGGAACCGAAATACTCAAAAACTTAGTGCTACCAGGTGAGTAGATATCTCTTCTGTGCTTTCTTTTCTATAATATAGCTGATAACTTCATAATGCCTAGTTATTAATAGTAATTTTTTTCCCCCCAAGGTATTGGTTCTTTTACAATTGTCGATGGGAATCGAGTCTCTGGAGAAGATGTTGGAAATAAGTAGGTTTGTTACTGATTTCTGTTACAAATTGAGAAGTAACAAGGTTTCATAAGTGGTTCCATCTCTATAATTGTTAAGAAATACTATAAAATTCTTTTAAAAGCCTCTATGTGTTTCTCCAAGTCTTTTGTGGGTTTGGATGTTGGTGATGTACTCAGCATGAATAATCATTTTGATATTAGCTGCTAAATTTGACATAGGTTTTTTTTAGCTGCTGTTTCTGTACCTTACAGGTCTATAGAAAAATACTTAAGAATATTGTTTGCTGTATTATTGAGATATGACAATGCAAGATTTGCTTGTTTCAGCATGGCTAAATGTATTTGCTGTAGCTTTGGTGGTGAAGATAACTTTTCATTAGTTTATCATTCTGAAATTGTGACTGATAGCCATTTATTAGCTTTCATAACTTTGAAAGGCTGTGTGCAGCAGGGAAAGGATAAGAAACTCTTTACAAATCCTATTGAAAAATAATTTGTTTACCAATTCTGGATTACTTTCTTGTCCAGATTCAGGTAGATACTTACAAATATCTGTCTGCTTACAGAGGTTATATGAGGTGAAAGGATATTCTATTACATGAAGAAATTAGGACTAATGACTCTTTAATTAGCCTAGTGAAAAAGAATCTGCAGTATGATCCTGGCTTCTGGAGGAGTTTGGCATGCCTTATTTTTCAGATATGTGGCTTGGGCATTGAAAAGTTTTCTTAAGAAACTGATCATGAGGAAAATACAACAGTGGTGGGGAGAAGAAAAGTGGATTTAAGGGGGATCTCGGTTTGTTGTGCATGAGAGTCAGCAGCATATTCTGCACTACAAATTGTAGCATTAATGTTGTTTTTCTTCAAAATAAAAATTCACATGTAACTCTCTTTTCTTGTCTCCTTTTCAGTTTCTTTCTACAAAAAAGCCATATTGGTCAGGTAAGGAGATAATGTCACTTTAAGTGTATTGAAAGCATGAAAGTATTGACTAAATACTCAAATGTGCTATTATGAGTAATACTAAAAACATGTATGTATAGGTTAAAGTCTATTTATTCTTTGACAAAATTCTCCATACTTACTTTTTTAGTTGCTTATAAATGAGAAGATAAGCTCAATACTGGCAAGATTAAGTGGGGAAAAAAATGACAGGATATGATTAAGAAAATCTTTGGAAGGATAAGGTGGAAGAGAATTGTGGTTGAAGGAGTAAACCTAAGACTAGAGAAGTGAAAGGGGGAGGGTAAAAAAGCAGTAGAGTACAAAAGATGTAGATAGCTCCTGGATATTCTCCAATACAACTGGAAATTAATAAATAGCTGACAACATGATTTTTGTTTTTAAAATTATATTACTAAAAATGATCTCAAACAAGTGCCTGCTGTTACGCAATTTAATTTTTCTTCAGATAAGTAAGGCTTGGAATAAGAAACCCTAGCTTATGATAAAATTTTGTAGGGGTTTTTTTGTGGGGTTTTTTTTTTGGGTTGGTGCGGGTTTTTTTTAGCATGTAGCATATGTAGTGATGATATGCTGTATAAATTACATTTCAAGAGGCTAAACATTGTTTTGATTGTTCCAAAACAGAATCGTGCCCAGAGTGCCACTGAGCTCTTGCAAGAATTGAATAATGATGTTTCTGGAAACTTTGTCGAAGAGGTTTGTTTTTCTAAATTAGTTGTACGTGTCTTGTTATACAATGTGATAAAAATATGAAAGAATAACTGCACATTGTCTTTGTAATGTTGTGGTTTAAGTAGCTTCATGGTAAAACAGCACTTGAAGAAGAGCTTAAGTTATTTGCAAAAAGTCAATTTATGTATTTTAAATATGATTTTGTATCTTCATAATTTTAAAACTTTGCTTAACGCCTTTATATTCAGTGTTGAACAGACTTGCTGCGTATTCAGAAATTTTCCGTGTTTCCTGACATTTCTTTTTCTTTCTACTGTTTAGAGTCCAGAAAAACTTCTAGACAATGACCCTTCCTTTTTTAATCGCTTTAACTTGGTGGTTGCAACACAACTACCAGAAAGGTAAAGAATCATCTAAAGTTGTTTGGTTTTGTTCGGTTGTAAAAGCAGGTTTCAACTGCAGGCATATTCTTGCAGGAAAACTTAGGCAAAACAGAACTCTGTCATTGTGAAGGAAAGTTACGGTAAATCATAGCATTTTTCTGTGGACCTTTTTATATGTTACTACGTAGTTTAAAATGTCTTCCAGATCCATACCTGACTCCTAGGTGCTCCCTCCATTTGTCTATGTCAAGTACTCTTTTGTAGTGAAAGTTGTTTCTGGTCCAAAATTGCTATAGCAAGTATTCTACTTATGTAAAACCTAACAGGTAGTAGTATCTGTGATACCTTTTGATTTTTGCAAACGTATTTTTGTTTGTATAGCTCTTTCCACTTTACCCATGTATGTAATAATATTTCCCATATAAACTTCGTCAGGACCAGAAGTTCTTGATTTTATTTTTTTAATTGTTTAACCTGTTCCTGCTGAAAAGCCTCTTGCATGCTGCCTCCCAATAAAAGGTATGGGTGAAAAATGGCAACTCTGAGTATTGAGAGCATGTGGGTAGAAGAGTATGCTTCTGTTTCAGTAGACAGGCTGCATCCACAGAGGCAAGAGGTTGCTGGATAGATGAAGAGTTAAATCTTGCTTCATAAGGAAGTGGCTGTTGTTCATGCTTTATATGTTTTTCTCCATCCACCTACTTAGGAGCTGGAGATACTGTCTCTTATAGAAAAAAAAAGAGCCAGGTTGCCTCTTTGAAGTGGTGATTCCCTTACAGGCATTCATGAATAAAGAGTATTTCTTAAGTGTTATTCAAAAATCTCTGATTGGAATTGCCCCTACTGGAAGTTATGTTTGTGCAACACACAGGTTTAATTCTTTCTTTCACAACTCATTGAAATTTTTTGTTTGATACTTGGAGCATTTGGGAGGATGGAGTGAAATACAAGTAAGTTTATGGATAAACATATTTCTAACCTCATGTAAATTCATGTATAAAATTAATCACCTTATATCTGCTTAAAATCATAATATTATAGTTCTTTCAGAAAACTCTTTCACAAGTAACTTGTGTAAGAGTTAACTTCTAGTTGTATAGTTTTCTTCTTGCACATCAGAAAAAAACCCCACGCAAATGTATTTTTCCTTACAGTACGTTGCTGCGATTGGCTGAACTTCTCTGGAATTCTAATGTTCCTCTGCTGGTCTGCAGGACTTATGGACTTGTTGGTTATATGAGAGTCATCATTAAAGAACATACAGGTTAGAGGGTTTTCTGAGATGAAGACTTTTCTAAAAGGTTTAAAGCTTCAATAGGTAATATCACTTTGATTTTTTTTTTTTTAAGTCTTGCATAGTTTACAGTTCATCACCAGGAGCATTCTTTGAGAAATACATAGAAATTATGGACTGCGACAAATAGTAAAATTGGAGCTTATCCTGACATTAAGTGGTTTGTGTAAGTTAACTTTATTTTGAGAATCAAGCAGTTAAACGAGCAGGTGACCCACTGCATTTGATGTATAGCTCTGTTTTGAAGTCTAGACATAAAAAAAACCCATGAAATGCATTGTGTAATTTTTTTTCACAGTTGTTGAATCTCATCCTGACAATATGTTAGAAGATCTGAGACTGGACAGACCATTTCCAGAACTGAGGGAACACGTTCAGTCTTATGACTTGGATCATATGGATAAAAAGGTGGGTATGCAGTTTGCACTATGTTCTCCAAGACAGATGCAGACGTAGAACAGGGCTTCTATGAAAGTGACTCTTGACAGATGACTTTTTTTGGTGCCAAGTCTCATCCGAACAGAGGCAAGTGTAGAATCAGTCATGAGGTACTATTTTTGGTCTCTGCCCTAAATGTTAACACTCTGTATTTAAATTTTAAGCAAGTGGATGTCTTGGGAAGTGAGGAATATTCTTGGACAACTTGATAATTTGTTAGCTTGATTTCCCNTTTTCCCAATTCCCACTGCCTGCATGATGTTTCTTTCCTCCCCCCCCCCCCCCCCCCCCCCCCTTTTTTTTAATGATGACCTACTGCCTCAGAGCTTTGCAGCGTGGGTATTTGTGCATAGCATAAGTGCTGCTCCAGAGAAATATTGAAGAACTTGGCTCATACACCCTTTTTTAAGTAAAGGAATAATTAGTAAATGATTTGTTTTATAGTAGTTAATATCATTTCTAAATCAAAATCTGGAGCACGTCCTGTGTCTTTAGAATACTGGAAGGGATGTTAGGAGTTAACAAATTAAAAACCTATTTTAAATGTATCCTGTTTTTATCTTTTCTCAACTTGACAAAGTTTTCTCTGCTGTTCAATTACAGGACCATAGCCACACTCCGTGGATTGTGATTGTAGCCAAGTATCTAACAAAATGGTTCAGCGAGGTAAATTGCCAAACTGGTTAAGTCATCAGTCTATTATTATTATTACTTTAGATACATCTTTTCTAAACCGGTTTATTATTTTGGCAATGTGTAACAAATGAACAAGATGGAATCACAAAAAGAAATTACTTACTGAAATACAAGTGAATGTATGTGAACAATGACAGACTCTGGAGTTCAGCAGTCTGAACACAGTGAGGTTAGTAGTAAGTATTTTAAAGACAAAAATCTTCTTGTGTTTTTAAATTTAGAAAAGTGAACAGTTGCCTAAGAGTTACAAAGAAAAAGAAGCCTTCAGACAACTGATTCGACAAGGTAATGTATGTCCTAGGAGTCACTTATTCACACTGGCAGAAATATTTAAGACAGTATCTGAAGGATAATCAGAAGTTCTCTCAGGGTTAACTTATGAAAATCGGCTGGCGTATACAGTACAATTCTTCTGCTCATGATTTTTTTTATACAAGTGGATCTTAACATCCCACATTTGCTTATAAATACAGTTTGGCAGTGTTTCATACTGTTTGCTATTTAACTTTGAGACTATGTTTTGATTTGGGTGGGAGGAGAGGCCATAAGAGAAAATCCTGTAGAAGATGTTGATGTTTAGCATGGAAGATGTAGTACAGAGGAAAGCTGGTGGCTTTTGACAACTGAAATTGTTACTCACTGCAAGTATTTGCTCAGTTGACCCACTAAACTGTTAGTAATCATTACGTCTCTAAATGACCACTCAAGAGAGAGAAAGGTTATGTAGCTACTGAATACACTGTAACCAGTATGTCAACAGACTTCATTTTTTCTGATGTTTCAATCTAATACCTTTTGCAGGTGCTAAAATTAATGAGGCATTTTTAAGATCTAGAAATACATTGTCTTAAATGATTGTGGAATAAAAGCATTGACTGAATATTTGGTATTTCCTCACTTAAAGCTGGCCTGTGTGCAAGTTGCTGAGTGGTTCTGTCACCCTTATCCCTAGGTTGGGCTAAGGAATGGATCTGCTCTGTGGTAATTACCTTTGGTTAGATTAGGTTTTCAGTGGAGTCCATTTCTTGGTCTTGCTTGCTGCGCGGGTTCATAAGCATTTGCCAAATTTGACAAAAAAAACCAACAAAACATGACTGGGGATGGGAAGGAGAGTTTAATTGCTTTTTTTACTACCATATATGTTAATTTAGTGATTATGAAACTTTACTCTTTCTGACACAAAAATTATTTTTGTGATAAGTAACTTCTAGATTTAATCATATATAGAATGTATATGTAGTTAGCTTTATCAGTACATCTTACTGATAATTAAATTTTTTTGCTGATTAACTATTATGCCACAAATACATCCAAAGCCAGTCTGCTTTGTTGGTGAGGCCTAAATGAGAGGTAATTCAGGGGATTGTGATTTTGTGTTTGTGGGTTTTTTTTTGTTTTTTTTTTTTTTTCAATAAGGTATCTTAAAGAATGAAAATGGGACCCCGGAAGATGAGGAAAACTTTGAAGAAGCTATAAAAAATGTGAACACAGCATTAAATACTACAGAGGTAAAGTAAACATTTATATGATGAAATTGAAGAAATATCAATTGCCTCACCTTTTTCACAACATGTTATGCAGTTTTAGGACAGGAATTCCATTTGCAACATTTATATTTAGGTAAAACAGGATTAGTACAATTTTAAAAATTGAAATCATGAGTAGTAAAATAGTCCTAGACTAGATGGCACTGTAGCTTATGGAAATTCTTCTATTTCCTTGCTCATACAAGGAAGATACGCTTCCTTCCTGAAGTATAGAATGAGTCAGTAACCAGAGTTTGTTAGTATTGTATTCTTGTCTTAGACTTTTCCAGTTCAGTCTGTAAAAGAATATCGGTTAAGTGCTTGGTTCAGTTATAAAGAATTAGCAGTCACCTGTGCGGACGATGTCCGATTTAAATACACTGCTAGGGGAGAGAGACTCAGAAAGCATTTGTTGAAATTGTGCTATATTGAAGCTGGTTGCTATGGTATTTATTCTGTATAGAAATGAAGTGCTGCACGGGACCTTGGATTCAGCAAACTTAGTACCTTCCTCTTGAAGAAACATGTTATGACATTCCTTTCATAACTGATCAAGCTTAAAAACATGAAAAGTGAAGTTTTTGTTGTTTTTAAATAATCCTGAAGTAGTAACTCAGAGTTTAGAATTGAGCTCTGATTTCCATAACCTCTCATCCATGGTGAACTGCAAAAATTACTTGGGGTAAAAGCACATTCTGTGATTCTTTCTAGATTACATTCCATTTCTATTTGAGCTGTGCTGATCCTTGCTTGGACAGTCACATTAAGTCTCCCAAGAAAGAGGCAGGTAAAACTTAGAACTGTCATCTGAGCCACTACGAGCTGTGTCCCAGGGTATTAGTGATTTATTTCAGTTTTATGTGCCAGACTGAACTGCAGTAGTTAAGGAATCAAAACACCCTCACTTTTGCAGCTCCTCTCAACTTCCCCAGCGTTTTTGCTGCTCTACCTCTAGGAGGTAGAATGAGCATCTGGGACTGGTAGCACCTTTTGCTGATGCTGCTACTGTTTTTTTTTTAAAGTAGTCCATGTAGAAGGTGGAAATAAGGTGAGATTTTATTTGTAACATTCATCTTGATCAGAAGCATGTGCCTTGTTCTCAGGCAGTGCTTCTCAGACACATTTCAAATAGTAGCACTGACTATTTAAGATTCAGAGGAGATTTTGATGTGAAACAAGGGTTGGTTCACCTGTGTAGTGAGCATTGAGATAATTCAAGGAATTGAAAGTCAAGTAAATACAAACCAAACTTATTTTTTTCATAGATTCCAAGATGCATTGAAGAGATTTTTAATGATGATTGCTGCATAAATCTCACAGAGCAGGTAATGAGTAATTAAGAGTGAGACTTAAATGTAGAAAAAGCATCATAAATAACATCTGTGTACATGACTGTCTCTTGTGTGTTTGCAGTCACCCTCCTTCTGGATTTTGGCTCGAGCTGTAAAGGAATTTGTGGCGAATGAGGGGCAAGGAAGCTTGCCTGTCCGGGGCACTATTCCTGATATGATAGCAGACTCCAATAAATTTATCAAATTGCAAAATGTGTAAGTATACTATATTTTCTTTAATGGTTATTAATGATAGTAAGTGGTGATGACTTCAGATTTCATGAAATGCATGAATTCCTGTATTAAAATAAAAAAAATGTGTATGTGGGATTGGGGTGAGGAGGTGTGGTGGCCTGGGAGTATCTGCTCTATGTATAGATGCTATCCACTCTTTGGAACCAGGGCCTAAGCCTTTGCTGCATCACACTTTCCTAAGGTTGGGTAGTAAGCGACCACTTTTCCTAGTTTCAGATCTAGTAAAGACCTTCCTATAACCCAGCTACTGCTGTCCAGAGCAAATTGTTGCTTAAACACAGCTGTTGGCATACACATTCAGGAGAAAAACCAACCTAGTTACAGAAATTCTAGTTTCCTAGATATTTAATTCTAAATACTTAATTCTAATTAATGCCCTTAAAAGGGAGTGCTTGATAGATAAGGAAGGGTGTGAATGAACTTTACCTGCAAATTCCTAACAGTATTGGTGCGGATCAAGATTTTAGGAAGCCCCATCTTTGAACGCATGTATCCTCAACATGCACTTACTATTCTTACGTGTCCTGGACATGATGCAAATTGTTGGGCCAAAAAGACTTTCTTAGTGTTACCACATTTTCTCTGCAGTTGTTTACTTTCTCTTTTTTTTTTTTAATTTTTAAAATGAAGCAGTATCTTGCAGAAGACTTTCTAAATGTATTGCCTTTGTACTGTTGAATTGTTCAACTAGGAAAGTATTATTTCTAGTACTTTTTGATTGTTTCTACATAGATTCTGAACCACAACCTCTACTAGAAAAAGGATTGTGTGCCTTAGTGGTGTTCACTAATAAAAATGACATATGTAATTTTAGAGGTGCATTCCTCAGAGCTGTGACAAACAGCATTAAAAAGATGGAGATTCTAATCTGTTACTCTTCTAAAATAATTGATTGCTATTGCTTCATGGAAATTACTCTGTATAATGAGGGTAAAGCCAAGAACTTGTATCATTGTTTTGCTAAATGAAACCATAATTGCTTGAATTTGCACAGACACCCTGATTTGTAAATTGAATTCTATAAGCATCAGTCTTGACTTTCCAGATTATTATGATGTACTTCAGTTCTCAATTCCAATAAGCATTTCAGGGGTTTAATTCACAGGTAAAACAATTACAGTTCCTTAAAATGAGCTCTTAATTTGAATTTTATGAAATGCTGTGTTATTGAGATGTTCGCATTGTTATAGTTAGTAATGGAACTAATATACTATGGCTACAAATCTTAAAATACAGAAATTTATAAAATAGTAGAAGCCAAATGAAGGACATGTAGCTGTTGTTCTGAAACTACTTAACATTCTTCCTCTGACTGTACTAATGTTCACTTTAATTTTAACCAGTTTCTAGAAAACTGTTATGCATGTAGTTTTTAAGCCACACCTTTAGTGAACAGCTCAGCCATGCTGAACAGTCATAGGGAGAGGTAGTAAGTGCATTCATGGCCTTGAAGTAGCTCACTTCCATTCACATGGCTTGCATTTTGTCTTTATAATATAAAACAAAAAGAAATGGTCTTCACTGTGAAGTTGATGGCTTTATGCTGTAGTTATTAAGACTTATTTGTTATTAACAGATATCGTGAAAAAGCAAAGAAGGATATTGCTGCTGTGGGTAACCATGCTGCTAAATTGTTACAATCCCTAGGCAAGGTAATTACAAATGCACGGGCCTTCTGACAGGATAGAAATATTTTTGTCACTGATGTTCTAGACAGAAATAAGTCAAATGAGAAATGTATGAAAAGAGAAGGGTTAATAACCTCATTCTCTTCAAATGGCTTAAGTTCTAATGATGTTAATATCTGTGGTCTGTTTTATTTATCGCTTTTGGTCTGGTCATATGAAAGTAAAAGACATACAGGGATGTATTATTTACAATTTAAGGTAACTTTTTTGACAATGATGACTGGTTATTTAATAATGAATGTATGAATATCTCTGAAAACATAAATTCTCTGGTCATTGCATGTATTTGAATGAGTCTGTTCTCTCTTTTAGGCACCCGAGTCTATTTCAGAGAGAGAGTTAAAATTGCTTTGTGAGTATGCTTGGATTCTGTTGCTGTGTTTATTCAAATGAGTAAATAATCAAACACTTTTGAATGATAATGTAGTTATTAATTAGTAGC
This sequence comes from Aramus guarauna, assembly GCA_013400195.1. NCBI lineage: Eukaryota > Metazoa > Chordata > Aves > Gruiformes > Aramidae > Aramus > Aramus guarauna. The sequence goes on along the minus strand of VXBL01010520.1, from coordinate 3,904,583 downwards.
TCAATATTTGAATTTTTCAAGTAAGTGCTTAGGAGTTGCATCCCTCATATTCAATGGAAGTAACAGATGTTCAGTATCTCTCACTACTGAGTCTATAAAGATTGGCTTTTAAAAGATAGAGTATTTTTTCAGGTCTAAATAACAGGTAGCAAAAGTTCTCTACTTTCTGTGATTAGTACCTAATCACTATTGCCCATTCTGTGATACTGACTTCAGAGTCCAGGCTCTGGGAACTTTGGTAGTCTGAAAAGGGAAAGCAGTGATGCAGTGAGTAGTACTGCTCATGGCAATTTGTTATATCTGTTCTGGATACGTATACGTGTCTACACAGCAGCCTGGCTAAGTCTCCCTGCAACTGGGGAATTTTCCTGTAAGCACATAGCCAAGAGCACACTGCCTCTGTATTGGTATGTCATTTGCTGGGAGTTTTGAGAACCTTGCAGTTTCTCATTTTTGAACATTAAGTAGGTAGTAGCTGCACATTGGCTTGTTTCATAGCAATGATTCTAGAGAAGAATTGTAGCTGCTCGTAGCTGTGCTGTTAGAATATTAGTTGAGAATGTGAGACAGTAGTAGATGTAGCAGAAGATGAAAAGAACCCATGTTCATATGCAGCCTGGAAGAGGAAAACATGAAGTTGATGGCTGTGATTGATGACTTGCTATAGAAGAGCTACACACATTGAATCCTAGAATGGTTTGGGTTGGAAGGGACCTTAAAGCCCATCTAGTTTCAACCCCCCTAGCCCAGGTTGCCCAAAGCCCCATCCAGGCTGGCCTTAAACACTTCCAGGGATGGGGCATCCACAACTTCTTTGAGCAAGGTGTTCCAGTGCCTCACTGCCCTCACAGTGAAGAATTTCTTCCTTATATGTAATCTAAATCTACCCTCCTTCAGCTTAAGGCTATTATCCCTTGTCCTATCTCTACAGGCCCTTGTAAACACCCCCTCTCTACATTTCATGTAGACCCCTTTAGGTACTGCAAGGCTGCAATAAAGTCTCCCCGAAGCCTTCTCTTCTTCAGGCTGAATGCTGTAAGCTGTTACGTTACCATGGCAGATACATTTAGATTCTAGAAGAAAAACAAGCACAAAGTATTTCACTAAAATACATGTGATCATAGACCTAAATGTAGTCTAATAGATTATATTACTCCAAGCCACCAGAAGAAACAGAGAAATGTTAAATGAAATTATGATAAGTTTTTAGTGTTTCATATTTAACACATCAGAGATGCAGACTTACAAAGATTTGGTAACGGGTGATGCATTCAAGTAGGTAATACTCTCCTTTCTTTGCTTAGGCAGCAACTCAGCTTTTCTCCGAGTAGTACGATGTAGATCGCTGTATGAAGAATATGGTTTAAACACTTTTAACAAGGATGAAATCAGTAAGTACTCCTTTTTGGCACATATTTTATTTGCATTTTCAGCTTAAAATGGTTTTGTGAGCAAAAATAATTGCATGTTCTGTTTCATTATGCATTTTATAATCTGGCCTTAATTAGAAGTATGTTTCTTTAAGTCTAGAATGTTGAATTCAATTTGATTTTGAAAGTTCAAAAATGACCTTATAGATTGATGTGTGTTTCGGGTTTTTTTCTTTCAGATTTTATTTTTCATAGCATGTAAATAAAACATTCTTTTCTTCAAATTTTTCTGTACCTCAGTTATTTCTGACAGAGCTGAAAAGTGCCTTCACCTGACCAAAGTTACGAGAATAATTGTCTTGGCCCCTCTCAGCTTGTCTTTTCAGTATGTGAACTAGCAAAGTAGTTACTTAATACTGCACCTTTTTTTTTTTTTTTTTTTTT
>VXBL01010520.1:3878174-3902753 GCA_013400195.1 Aramus guarauna | reverse complement strand
TTTTTTTTTTTTTTTGGACCTACATAATTCTTTTTAAAAAAAGCTGGAAATACATTTTTAGCAAAGTTTATTTAAATTAAGCTTTACAGGTCCTTTGAATGTTTTGGACTAAATGTGTACACATATGTTTTTTGTAGTATTTATAATTTAAGTGAAAGCTTCTTGAATTAGTTGGTAATATGCAATGTGAATTAAGTTGTAGTTAATATTTAGAAAGACTGCTGAGCTGTATGTTAAGGGATTTAAGACCTGTTTTATAATTACAGTCATTAGTTACATATATGAAGCATGCATTTCAAATCCCAAAATCATAACTGAGGAATATCCCATTTAATGTTACAGCAATTGTCCGAGTTGATGTGAGTATCTTCACTGAGCAGTTGATACCAAAATACATACAGTATGGTTTTGCCAAACACTCTGGAGTCAAAATTGTGTATCTGACAGTTGACTCATTGAGATTCTCAGTTGCGGGTTGTTTCCATTAAGATTTCTTCTTCCTGCAGATTTTATGGTTTAAGCACATGGGAAATACTGGATTTCAAGTAATTCAAAGGCTTTCCTTTTTCTACTTCATGTGTATCGGCTAACCAGTTCTCTTGCTGTTTTCAGTTTCCCATATGGACAACCCAGACAGTGAAGTAGTGCTGTACTTGATGCTACGGGCTGTAGATAGATTTTATAAGCAGCATGGTAGATACCCAGGTATGTTAATACCAGAGTTACTTAATGTCATCAAAAGAATTATAAAGATCCAATAATTACTATAATACTAGTTGTAAACTACAAATATAGCATTAGTTGTGCTTTTGTTTCCATATTAATGGAAGTTTAAAAATGTGAAAATTAAAGCGAGAATTTGAATTGGTTCAGCTATACAGTAACTTGTGGTGATGAGTAGTATCAACGGAATATCCAATTATTATTATTCTCGTATTAATAATTTAATATATTAATTGGCTTACAGACTTTTCAGAAAAATAAAATATGCTGCCATTTAAAGCCATTAACTTTGAATATGGTGTTACAGTTCTGTGATGAAACAGTGAACTTATTTTCCAGGTGTCTCTAACTATCAGGTAGAAGATGACATCGGAAAACTAAAATCATGCCTTACTGCTTTCTTACAAGAGCATGGGTTGTCTGTGGTGGTGAAAGATGACTATGTTCATGAGTTGTAAGTATTGTATCTTGAGTGTCACTTTGCTGGTAAAACTGACCTGAAAATACTAACTATTACTTTGCTATCCAGTTGTCGCTATGGAGCTGCTGAGCCACATGCTATCGCTGCCTTCATGGGAGGTAAGGATGCCCCAGTATTTCTATGGTCCGTACAAACAAACCAACCTGCTGTAGTATGTGCTGTTTTAATTACTTTTATTGTCAGAGTGAAGACTGTAAACACAGACTATAGTCAAAGATAGTATTAAACAAAATCCTCCCTCTTCGTTCTCCAGATGTGACCTTCTACAGTGTAGAGAAAAAGTGTACACAGCAAAGGTTTGAAGTCAGTAAAATAAACCAAATAAATTAAAAAAATTAATCTCAGTAGAACAATTCTAGTACCTTAAAAATGTATTTAAAAATAAAATTCTTGAAAGAGGTTTGAGTTTAAAAAAAGGAATAATTGTAGTAATATTAAAATTAACACAGTACACATCTTCCTTTAACACACTACACTTACATTAAGTATCTATTACATATAAATAGCCTTGATTGCTTACCTTAATTCAACCTGTGGGTATTATCAAAACTAAGTATGTTTTAATGCTGAAGATTATTATATATAAAATACCCTGTGGATGTAAGATTTTTTTTTTCTGATTAAGTGAAACTTGGTATGTGCAGTGCTTTAGAAAAATGTATAAAGATAACTTCTGAAGAAATTACAGAATATTTCATGCAATAGGAGAACACAAAGGATCATAGTGAGGTGACCCTTCAATTTATTTTACACTTTAACTGTACACCATTGTTTTTAATCGAACTTCTCAATTTCATTTACAGAGGTCACAACTTGCATGGTTTGCTCACACATTTTTACACTGTGTGTGTGTATGTACATGGAGAGCGAAAGTATATACAGTAAAGTGTATGTAAAGCTAATTTTTGAAGTAACAGCTTTCTGACCCTCTTTTATACTGGGAAGTACTGAAAGGCATTTTTTTCCTCCTAGGAGTTGTTTGGGAAGCACCTGATACAAGTCCAATGTAGTGAGCTCTAGATAAATAACATTATTTTACTGTTTTTAAATACGACCTGTTAACTACCTTGTGGGGATTTTGTTTCTTTGTTTTCTCTTTTACAGGAGCTGCTGCACAGGAGGTTATCAAAGTCATTACAGGGCAGTTTGTAATTTTTAATAACACCTACATATACAGTGGAATGTCACAGACTTCAGCTACTTTCCAACTGTAGCATGGTGATCTTGCATTTGTTGCCATCAGGCACTGCTGCTGTGTTCTGTAAATACTGTGGCGGTCTGCCATTTGACTGGACTGTTCTGTGTTACTTGCGAGTTAAAGTTCCTTTATTTGTAATAATTTTATCTTTTTATTTTTTTTTTCCTGAGGACAAATAAAATCATACCAAATCCTGATTTATTTTTTTTTTAAATCTAAAAGTTTCTGTCTCACCTTTGAAAGCAAAAAGCAGTAGCTGTTCTTTGCCAGGGTAAGTGAATTGCCAAACTGGCTTACCTGGTTTGCAGCAGAGCTGAGTATTTCAGAGTGCTGCTCTTCAGGTTGCAGAAGGACAGGGAGAAGGTTGAAAAAGGCTGATGTAACTGAGATGGTCTGAGGATCTGAGACAAGAGCTAGGGAAAGCTGTACTAATAAGTTATTATTGTACCTCTTCTTGAGTTGGAGGGCATTAGGAAAGGGATTGCGTGCCTGCAAGTGTGGTTCTTTCAACTGTATTAACCTAGCAGAAGGTTCTCCTCCCTGCAGCCTTGGCGTTTGGCAAATGCTAAGTGATGGCTAACTGCATTTGGGAAACTACACCACCCCAGCGCGCCGTGCGTGGACCCCCAGCGCTTCCCCCGAGCCGAGGCACGGCGGCTCGGCCAGGCGCGGGTGGCGCTGGGCGGGGAGCGTCCAAGGGTGGGTGTGTCGTCCCCCCCCACCCCGGCGCTGGCTGCGGGTGGTCCCTGGCGGGGCGGGACACGGGGCTAACGGCCGCGCGCCGCGGCGGGGCGGGAAGGGCGCGCGGCTGAGGGCGGTGTCTCGCTCGCCTCAGGCCGCGGGAGGGGCCGGTACCGCGGTTGCCTTCGTGGCTGAGCAGAACCGCTGCCGGCTGAACAGGTAGGTGATCCGTGCCCTGTTTCCGTCCTCTTGGTATTCCGCCCCCGCCAAAAGATGGCAGGAAAATGCTTTTGGTGTTTCATCTCCAGACTGCCGGCCTTTTTAAAATCTTTTATCTTTTCTTCCCTTTTTATACTCGGGATGATCTGGAGTACTTGTTAAGACTTCAAAGTCAAACTGTGATAATGAGCCATAAATCATACATGGCTCATCTGAGAGGGAGGAGAGATGGAATGAATGCTGAGATAGTACTGGAAGACTTCAAAGGTCTGTTACACTGAACAGTGTTTCTCAAAAGTTAGCAGATGCTTCCTCAGCTGCTGGTGTGAATTTTGATTTCAGCAGGACACTAACAATCCAGGCTTCTTCCAACGTGGGTCAAAATATCCCCGACCCTGGCTGTCCCTGTCCCGCTGCGGCTGCGTGAGGGCAGCCCCGGCCCTGACTGAGGGGATGCTCCCACCGGCCCCACGTGAGCCCCGCTGGCCTCCTGTGCCCGTCTTCCTGAATGGTCAAGCTGTGTGCTCTAATGCTGCTGAACAGACAGATTAGTGTATCTGTACTGTATTTAAAGTGGGGTTTTTTGAGGTTTGAAGGGATGTTACTGGGTTATTTTCCATAACTTAATCTATTTTCTTTTATAGGCAACATTTGCCAGAAGTCTGTTGCAGCAAATCCTGTTATTTATCTTTTCATCTTTGCCCCGTGATGCAACAGAGTTGGGCTATTTGCATTTTAATGTAGGCTGGTTTACAAGTATTATTTTGTATACCTTCTGTATGTTACAAAAGAAAAAGATCCAGTTAAGGTCAAGAAATATCTTTCTATAGTGTTCAAAAAACCTCTTGTGCTTCTTATAGTGGTTGGACTTGAAGATCTTAAAGGTCTTTTCCAACCTAGATGATTCTATGATTCTGTATTAAAGGTTCTTTAATTGTATAAATGTGTATTTAATTAAACTTTACTGATACGAAAGTAGCTCCAAAGTGAGCTCATTTTTACAGCCTTTCTTTTGTTAAGGAATACGTAGGTAGCTTTTGTTTTCTCAGGCTATCAGGGTGGTATCAGTAGGGGCAAAAAGAGGTGAGGAAGACTTGCAAACTTTCTGCTGTTGTGGCAGGGTTATATCTGCAAGAAAATGAAATACATATATATTACTACTTCTGAAAAGATAAAGGAAAATGAATTCTTTTTAAACTCCCTCTCAAAACACACACTTCACCAATGCTATTCTAAGGATGTGTATGGAGCATTTGAACTAATGGAAGCAGCAAAGGAATGGGGACAATTGGTAACACTAAATGGAAAGCAGGGCTGGCTGTCTTCATTAAGATGACACTGCTATTTCTTAGAGCCTTTTTTCTACTTTGAGAAGGATAACTAATCCATTATTAAGCTACATTTATCACTGATTTAAAGTTCCTACCTTGAGCTAACTCATTTTTGAGAGCTTGAAATAGGTTACTATGATGTTTGCATCAACCTTTCTTTGTGTTTGGGACTTGGGTAATGGTTAAGGGACCATCTTTCTGCTTCCAAACCTGAATTTCACTCTGACTGCTGCTCAGCTAACTCTCAGATGCTGACACATTAGGTTTAAGTAAAGTCAATGCAGTGGGTTTTTCTGGTTTATATCATTCATGTAATGTCAACATTTCTTTGGTGAACTAAAATAAATTCATAGTTTAAGAAATAATGTCTCAGTTCATGCTCATTGTCTTTGGTTTTGATCAATACCAATAAAACCACCTAGTTACGGGTTAGTGGCTCACTGAGTAGCAGTAGGAGGCTGAATGTTTTATAGTAGATGTCAGACACACTTGATCCTCTACATAACATTACTTGGTGCTCCAGTTGTTGGCTGATGACAAAGTTGGCAACCTATCGTAAGGAAAATTAGATCAGATTTATTGTGATAAATGACACAGAGATAGGAATATCTTCAATGACTGCGATGTCTTTGGTTCCTCACAAAGGTAACATGGAATCACCTGATTTCTGCAAAATGTTAACTTTCAAAACATAGCAACACAGTAGTTATAAATGCAGTGTTACTCTAAAATACTGTATTTCCAAATAAAATCTTTGCCATGCAAGAGCCTGTTAAACTGTGTATCAGATAATAGTGTAAAACCAGAAAATTGGAAAGAGTATACTTTAAGAAAAAATACTTAATTTATACTGTGTACAATATTGTGAATACTGCCAATCTAAACAGAAATGAAAACAATTTTTCCTTTCCATTGTAGAAGAAGAAGGGATACAACCAAAATGGAAAATCAAAAGGTGCAGAAGAAACTGTGTGGTAAGATCCCTGATATAATTTGTCATTTATTATCTGCATCAATTTTACAAAGCTTTAGTAGACTGTAATAGATCTGTCATGGGGTGGTGAGCTGTTGGGGAAATGTTCTTTTTCCTTGTTGCCAAATTTTTGGATTCTGTATTGGATAGCTAAAGGGCAAATCTAATGACAAACTTTCAAATAGTAAATAATACCACCACAAAGTCCCTTCTCTTTTGTTATTTACCCACATTTTTATTGTATTTTAACTTCTCTAAGAAACCCCAAACCTTACAAGTATTTAAAATGTACAGCATCTGCTGTTACTGTTGCAAATAATTATCAAATAAGTTTCTTTATTATACCTAAAAGACTGAAAAACAGATTTTCAAAGTGGTTAACCTACCTTGGGATGCATGTAGGTGCCCAGAAAATGCTTGGTGTTAACTTACTAACCTAACAACCTGATTCAAGATTTTAGCTGCTGTGGTAAGTGCTTAAGTTTTCTGTAACTAAGTATCATATAGGAAGCCTTGCTTTGTTGGATTCTTTCACTATTCACTCTAGATTTTCAGTTGTATTTTCACTCTGAATATTTTCATGGTTCTGTATTATTTGCTTAAATACACTTAATGCACTTTGCAATTGTGAGTTTAGTATTTAGTAATTTACATCACATTTACAACAGTTACTAGTAATTAAAGGCCAGAAATATTAAAAGAGGGCTGTTACTTTTGCAAAGGAAATCATGGTCAAATAACGAACGAGGGAGAAGAATATTTTTAGGTTAGGTATGTTTGTTATTTATAGATGGGTAGAAGTGGCATAGCTCCATTTTTGCTCACTGGTGTGGTGTTTTTTTTTCTTTTTTCTTTAAAATACATATACTACATTTTTGGGCATGTTTATTGTAATACTAAATAGATTAATATAAAGAAAAGATAACTATTTTCATGAAGTTTTCTGTTTGCTCTTAGATGTGAAAACAGATCTGAACTTACTGCTTGAATGCCTTAAATACCAGATGGACTGCCCTGTATCTCAGAAAGAGGCTTTGATCACTATTTATTCAATTTGTCAACAAAACAGTAAGAAGTGCTTTTCCTTAGAAACAACACAATCGTTTATGTTCATAATATATGTTAAGAAGCTAGTTGTCACTGTAAAAAAAACTCTAAAGGATAATTGAGAAGTTATAAAATCTTGGAAGGTTTTCATTTTGCAGAGAAACAAAAGCAAAAGTTTAATTTTTGTTCTTTTTTTCCGGCGTAGGTGAAGCAAGCGAATATTTTCGAGAAATTGGTGGTTTGATGTTTATAAATGATCTTGCAAAGTCAAGTGTTCATTGCATAGTAAAGGAAGCAGCTTTATTTGCATTAGGAATTATAATGGAGAGTAATGGTAATAATAAGTAATATTATTTGTATTTCTGAATGAATTATGATCCCATGTTATTACCTCTGCCTGTGCTTTGTCTCCGTTATTGTTAAAATTGTATTACAAGATTATCAGCTCAAGTGAGGGGCAGTAAAGGTGCCACTTTTCACTGTCCATCCCCAGATTTGGAGAAATACCTTGTGGATTTCTGTAAACAGTGTGTCTTTATGATACCAGACAGCTGTACTACTACTCTGCCTCAGCAGCAAGTGTTAAATGAGTCAGATTGTTCCAAAGTTTGCCTCAGTCCTGGTTGGTGTAGAACTGACTACTCCTCAGTCACTTTATAATTCTGTTTCATCGCCACTCACCACATATTGGATGCAACTGAGACTCTAGTTACTATATCACAGAAAGAATTTAGGATTGTGAATGGCGTGCTTTAGGACCTGATGTTTTTTATTTTCTGGTTTCAGTTTATTGTCAGCAAACTTTGTGTACTTCTGCATTATTTGAAGACCTCATTTTATTTTTAATTAATAAGGATTCTGGTGTGAAGTTGAAAAGAATGTCTGTTTATGTCATCTTAGTACTGGTTTCAAATAATAGTAAGTTGGGTTTTTTTCTATGTTATAACACCAATTTTTTGTATTTGCTAATCTGCAGTACAGAAATTTGGAACACTCAATAAGTAATGTTTTGGTAAGGTTAATTTATAAAGATGAATGGTTGCATGTAACTGAACCTGAATTGTGTAAGTGGATCATTGCTCACTGGGATTTCCTTAAATAGCAGGAAGTGTTTTAGTTCTAAAAATGAAATTATAGTTTAAAAAAAAAAAATGCAAACCAGTAGTTTCTGACAATGTATAGCAAAAATTAAACATTGCAAGAAATGAAACATTTTTGCGAAAGTGTTGGTGTGATTTGGTATTTGGGGGTTTGGGGGAGGGATATATGTTTAGGAAATGAAAATACAATGTAAATATGTAAATTAAACTGGACATTAAGATTTTGTCCCAAGTTGCACGCATCTTTGGAGTCTTGCATGTGTTTCTTTTTTAGAAAGTGGGCAAACCTATGTCAGAGATACAGGCTGCATTGGTCTTCTGCTACAGTTATTCAGGTAAACAAAGAGGTGCAGTTCAAACAGAAAATGATAGACTATTTAGGAGTTACACTTGCTTGACTATTTGGGACTTGTTTGCGTTGTTTTTAACAGAACAACTCTTTCCACATCTGTGGTGAATCTGTCAGATGAAAATACTAATCAGTGCTATCAGCTGTGGTCTTCAGTCTGCAGTACTCTCTGTGCCTGTGTTAACAATCCTCAGAATGGTAAGTGGTGGTGTTAACATTGTGAAAAATGTTTGAAGTATTTCTCCAAAGTTATAACAGTTTGTTTTCTTTTTTACTGTTCAACTGAAATTTCATATTGTATTTTGATTTGGGCTTATTTGTTTTCACTTTTCCAGAAGATAATCAAAACATTTGCTGTTCAGTTTTTCCATATGCTAAAGAGTGGCTCGAAAGTTGCACAGAGCCTGAGATAGTTCGTCCTATTTGTTCATTTGTTGGTCTCACAGTTGCAAATAACTGTAAGTGCACCTCAAGCTTTAAATAGTTTTTCTTTTGTAAAAGTAAGTTTAATTTGATAGTTAAATGTTTGTTTTCTTTTTGGTAATCTCTACAAATTCATTTGCTGTACTTCCAACTTGTACTCTGAAAACTATATTCCACCATCTTTACTTACACTGCCTTGTGCTTAAGCCCACAAACTGGCTATATTTGGTAAGGTCAGTAAAAACTATTTGGAAGCTGTTTTGATTAAAAGTATTTTACAAATACAAGTCATTATTACATCTCTGAAAACAATGTCTTAGGTAGAACTTGGGCATAATGTTTGTTGTTTGTTTGCGTGTATTAGGGCTGTATGTTTCCTATTTTATAAGACAATTACTACATTTTTCGAGATTAATATGTATATCCAACTTCAGTTCTGTTGTATGGGTGGTAATGTAACGATTAGTACATGCACAGAAAAATTGTGATGAGCCTAACTGATAAAATGCTAACACAATTTGCAACTTGTATTATTTAAGACACCTTCTTTTTTTCTTTTTTTCACTAAGCTTATGTGCAGAAATATTTTGTTTCTGTTGGAGGATTGGATACGTTAGCTAAAGTTCTCATCAAACTGATGCATGATTCCTGTATGAGTCACTCAAGCACAAAACTTGCAGTAGTAGTAACAAAGACTCTGGATGCCTGCATTGCTAATGACTGTGAGTGAAAAGACTGCTACCATTCTTTACATATAGTAATTTTTAAATGCAATTTTTAAAGTATAATTTTGGTGGCAAAGTGACTTGAATGGATGCTAAAAGACAATGAAGTTATATACATCCCAGCTGATAGTGTGGATTTTTAAAAATTCAAACCTCATCTCATATGAGGTGGGTTACTTTCCTATTGTTGCTTAAACAAACATAATGAAATTCAAACCAAAGTGAAAAGTAAAAATACTAAGGTTAGTTTTGTGTAAGTAAAGCTGAGAACTGGGCCTGGCAGTCATCTTGGATCCTGGAGTTAGAGCTGTGTTTCTGTAGGCCTATGCCTCAGCTAATAAGCTTTGTAAGTGTTAGGAAGCTTTAGTAACTCAGGTGTGGAGCTGAACAAATATGGTATGTCTGCATAACACATCTTTACTCTGATTTACTGTCTGGATAGCGCTATCCTAAATGAGGTTTTTTTTGTATTCCATCATAACATTTTGAGAAACCTATAAGCCTGATGAATCTGTGCTGTTGGCTGTGATTATTGTATTTCATGCTTCTGCCATAAGTGCTTGCTAACAGAAGTTCAAAAAAGTTTAAAAGCATATACCTGCACTAGTTTTGAGCCTAGTTTCAGAGAAGTTGGTATGTGACAGGATTAAGTTTCAGCATATATGTACTAGCAGTGGTGTTCCTAGTTTCAGGAAGTGGTTGGCCTCTACCAGCAACATTCCTGGCTCTTGTTGTGGCAGATAGTCTATATGTCAAACCTTATTGTACACTTTCTTGCTCTATTCTGGAATGATAAAGGATGTGGAGAAACTCAGAAGAGATCTACAAAACTTGCACATTGCAAAGCCCTTGATTATCAGATCTCCTACCATATCTCTATACAGCACAATCTGGGAGAAAGGGCAGAGTTGGACATGGGGAGTAGCACAGGCAGAATTACTGCACCAGGAGGGATGTGGTAATTTTAAGTGTTAAAATGAAAGAGAGAGAAGGACTGTGCATGCCCAAGGCTTTTAGAGGTGTGTAGAGTTCCCTTCAAAAACAGTGTTTTATGCTTAGTAAGTATATAGGCATCATCCATCTAGTTTATTTTTCTTCAAATTATTTTTAACATAATAGCTGCCATGGGTGTTGTCTTGACAAAGTATCACACTGTGTCAGAGCTACTGAAGCTGCTGTCCAATGACACTCTGGATACAGGAGAAAAAATTAGTATTATTCTAGCAATTGGACACTGTACTGAAGTTTGCGGTAAGATTTTTTTTTTTCTTTTTTCTTTCTGTCAGTTTCTACTACATTCTCATACACTAACTACTTCAGTGGTGTCATTTCATCAAGACTGGAGGGAAAGTTCCATTAAATAATGTAATAGTGATATTCAGAAAAAATGTTTTCTATAATGTTCCATCTTTAAATTTTAAAACCTGTTAACAGATAGTATCTTTAAGAGCTTAGAAAAAGCTGGGCTTAGGTATCACATGGTAAAATTCATCCAGACATTAAAACTACTACAATGTATACATACCAAATAAGTCTTTTTGAGCTCTATTTTAATGGTCCTTGATATATACAGCTTCTGTCCACTGTTTACATAGCTGTGAATTTTTTAGAAAGCTATATAACAGTATTGTTTTTGAAGTAACATAAGCAGTAGATAACCCTGAAATTTTTTTGCCAGGCTCCTCCAGGTTTTCTCAAGCATATCTGGTGAAAATGTAACACTTAAGTTGGTATTTTATGGCACTACAAGCAAACAGAGTGGGACCTAGTGAGATACTGATCATTGTTTATTTATACTACTGTTTTTTCTCATGTATGTTCAGAATGGCAAAAAAAAAAAAAGAGATTATGTTCAAAAATCATGATTGATCATCATACTCTAAATGTCAATAACAAGTTCAATAATTAGCTCAGTAGGTCATAATCTAATATTTTAGATAAATCTGATATTTTAAAAGATAGTTTTTCATGAAGAATGAATTGAAACAGAGCTTAATGGAAAATGTCTTTCAAATAGAAATATGATTAAACCAACAGAATAATAGTTTATCTTAAAATGTCATCACTGACAAAAATAATCATATTTCATCTTCTGTTGATTCCTTTGTTCTATCAGGTTTAGACAACAAAGAACTATTTTTAGAAAGTTGTCAGTTTTATAAATATGTACTGCAAATGAGATCACAATTAAAAAATTTAGCTAATTATATAGTTAATGAGGACACACAGATTAACTACACCAGGATTAAACTACTAATTTTATTAGAGTTTTGCTAGTTTAAAGTTTAAGCTTTTGATATTTCTGCATCTCAAGGTTTACATAAACATAGCATATATACTTTAGGAATATATACCAGAGGAAAAGAAATACAGAAGCCATAATTAAAGTATTTTAGGTGTCAATTATGAGTTTGGATCTCTGTCATGTAATTTGTCTCAGTCCTCCTTCAGTTTTCTTACAAGAACTTTGAGCTATGGTCTAGAGCGCTTCTCCTGCAACCTGGGTAGTAGGTCATTACAGCATCCTTGGATCCATAGTGAAAATCTCTTTTTCAGAATTTCCCCGAAAGTTACTAGTATTAGTTTCTAAAATTAATGTAAGATTAAGTGTGTACAAGGATGAAACCAATCTATTTTCCTTTACAACATCCTATTTTAGAAGAAAACCAGTGTGAGCTGCTCCAGAACAATGGTCTTCCACTTATGATTCAAGTATTAACTGAGTCTCAGGATGAGGAACTAAATAAAGCTGCTACTTTTGTGCTGCAAAACTGCAAACAAATGAGTAAGTTTACTGTTATCATTTTAAAAATTACAGAGATTATTTCAATCTTTAAGTTCTGTTGACTTTCTAAATTCTTTTAACTGTAGCAGCTTTGTAATTCTGTGTACTCCAAGAGAGGTTTGTTTTCTGCAGAAAAGTTGCGTATTTGCCACCATGGACTGACTATGGCATTTAGGTAGAAAAAAAGAGAAGTAAAAATTCCAATGTTGTTGCAGTAATGCATTTGTGAAACCTATATATGTAGGCCCAGTTCTTAAAAACTTTCACATCTATGAATTATGTGCAAAATAGGAACATTTTCATTTAACACACAATTGGTTCTCTAGTCCTGGGTATGTACCATTGTATATAGAGACTAAACCAGTAGATAATCAAGCCTGAAATCACCATGACTACAGTTATTTGGCAATATTAAATATCTTGATTTTTATTTTCAAGGTATCCTGTTTAAGTGTTTTTTAATTAACTGTATAATACTACCAATGAAACAGAAAGACACCGTGTCCTTTAATCTCTAAAGTGTGTAAGGTATTATGCAATTGATAGTTGGTAAAAAGCATGTATCTACATTTTGTACTGAAAACATAACGTGAGAGTTTGAGGAGGTATGGTGATTATCAGTGTCCATTAATACGGAGTTGTGTTTTAAATAAAACAGAGATGCATACTGGTAAAGGACCTATAGAGGTAGGATTAAGTCCATGATAGAAGTAATTTTTTAGAGCACAGCATCATTGTGTAAACAGCTTATAGTAACTATAAATGCCAGCTCACCTCTTTCTTGTAACTGCAGTTTATATCTGAAGTGTATTAACATTTATGTATAAATTTAAATTAAGTTACATAAAATTGCTACTAGGAGGTTGTATTTTGCATTAAATTATTTGGGCTGTCCCTCAACATGCTAAAATATAATAAATACTTATTAAGGTGTTCATTGATAAAATTTGGAATATTAACATTGTTTTATATTTTATAAAGCTGAACAATTGTCCCTGAAAATAAATGATACTTCATTAAACATGAACAATGCAGAAGAGTTGGATGTGGAAGTCAGAAAGAGAAATCTGCAAGACTATTGGAAGAAAGCAAAAGAAATTTTACACAGAATAAACCTGATTGAAAAAGAACATGATGAGGTTTGGCCTATTTACCAAAGTAGGGTATAACTAAGCAAATCTTTCCAGAGTTTAGGGAGAAAAAGAAAGTAAACCCTTACGATAATTTCAGTGTGAGCTAGAAAAGTGAGGAAAACATTGGACATGTGTGAAAATACAACCTGCAATTTTTACCTTTACTGTATATCATACAAAATTAGAACTATGCAGGGCAACCAGAGAATGCAGGAATCTGTGTTTCTATGAAGAATTTTGGTTTATTAGAAAACCAGATTTTCTATAAAATTTAGATAAATTAAGTTGGAGAAACAATAGTTGGATTTATTTTTAATTGTAATTTTATTTTTATTTAAAATTTTATTTTAGTTTGAACCTATAATTTTAAAAGATTTACACATGAAATGCCCATGATTGTACAGCTATGAAGGGATAGATGATAATGGAGAAATGTGAACATAAACTGAAATCAAGTTGTTTCATATTTTCCTTGTGCTGTATAACTACTTGGTATCTCTGGGTGTGGAATAGCAAGTTTTTGTTTAGCTGGATCTAAGTTAATTAAATTTTTTCATTTCCAGAAGTGCCTTGTATTAGTAGCAAATCCATTGCTTCAGCTTGGAACTATCACTTAATAACTACCCCTTCAACACCTTCAGTAGCATTGCTGTCTTGGCTCTCAACTCAGGTGTTTTTGAAGCTTCTCTGGAATTTGCTTTACCTTTAGAGTTAGACTGGTCTATCCTAGTTAATCCTGTTACTAGATTTATTTAATATTTTTATAGAGCTCGTATAGTCGCTAACCAGTATTTTTCAATACAGGAAAGAGTGCAAGGAAGAGTATTTGTAGACAGATCTTCAGAAGCCAATACTGAAGCATCAAAATACTATGAAGTGAATCCTGCTGATGTAAACACTTATATAGAAAGAACACATAAAGTAGTACATTGTCCACAGTTGACTGCTAAGTTGGATGATCAGGTTCTTGCTCAATCCGTAAATTCTTTTCCACTGAAAAATGAAACGGTGAACACTATGGATCCAGTAAATGTTTCTACTAGGCAAAGCGAACAGAGTAATATTCCATGTTCAGTTAACAAACTGCAAGCAGACAGTGTACTTCAAAGTCACAGTATAAATGAAAAAACTGCTTGTGTAAAAAATCAGTCTGTTCTTCAAGTAAGGTAAGTATCTTATACCTAAGCACAATACTGTTGCTTTTCTTTAGTAATTTCCAAATAGAATGTCAGCCTTTTAGATTATCTGTTACTATGTTTTTTTCTCCTAGTGAAAAAAGATAGCCTTTTGGTGGCTCAGTAGTGAATATTTTGTGGAAATGTTTTTGACATCACAGATGAAAGATTATAGATGTAGTAATAAAAGTTTTTGATATTTTTCTCTGAATGGTAGGCTTCTGAGGGATTGTATAGAGAACCTGTTAAAGGCCATGTTCTAATGCCTTCAACATAGTGATGAAAAAGCATCCATAGGTTTTGCCTCAAAATTCTCACTGATTCAGTAGATCAAGATTTGACCCATTGGTTTGGACAAAACCACAAAGACTTCTGTAATATGCAGTTACTAGGAAAACAGCAGTTACAGAACTGTTCTGCAAAAAATTGGAGTGCCTACCAATTAGGGAAACAAACTTCCCCTCATCGCCCCCTGCTTTTCTCCCCTTGTATTCAATTGCTTCCCTGCATAGGAAGAAAAAGATACAGCCTTGTTTAGTCATTCACTGTTCTCTTGCTCATTGCTCTTATACAAATGCTTACTTTCCTCTTTTTCTTTTTCATCTTATGGTTATCTTTCCTACTGATAAAAAATTAATTATAGGCAGCTTGCAAGGATAAGTACAGATTCCATTATCTTGAATTTATATCTAGCACATCCTTTAAGAGAGGAGATGAGAGACTGTGAACTAAACTATGTCTCTCTCTCTCTCTCTCTTTTTTTTTCTTCTTTTTTTTTTTTTTTTTTTTTTTTTTTTTTTTTTTTTTTTTTTTTTTTTTTTTTTGAGTTCCAAGTTTTTATTGTGCTTTTTTATGGCTGGCTGGCCCCGGCTCCTATGGAGTTTCCTTGCATGCATGATATTGTATCTTCCACAGAAATGATCAAGAGCCTAGGATATTTTCCATGGTACATTCAAGGAAATTTTGCTTTACTATGATTAGCATAATTTCACACAGCTTCTTTATTTGTTGTTCTGACCTCTGAAGCACAAAACTATTAAGAAATCAATTAAAAAAAAAAAACAAAACACTCTGTGCTTGCATATGTATTTGTGTGAAAACAGGAGTTACCCAAGCATAACCATAGATTAGGCTCCTTGCTCCTGCAGCATTTGAAGGTAGTCAATGACACAGAAAAATGTATGATCATCATGTCATAGGAGCATGTTGGTTGCATAAAAGTTAATCAGTGTGAGAAAAGAAGAAAATCAATTACCTTTTAGAGCAATTGCTACATCTGGTGAAGCCTACAGCATTTTGAAGTCTTTGTTGCATGTGCACTAAGTAATTCTTATGTGAACCAGAACTGCAAATGACTCTCGAAACCAACGTCCTTTGAAAACACTGCATTCCAAATGCTGTACCAGACATGCTCAACAGCACTGCAAGGGATGCTCATCACAGATCTCTGGTAAACAGATTTCTAACACAATGATCATATGCTGCGTATTAGAAGCCCAGTAATTTGGCATAATTAGAATAGTTTTTTTTAGAGTTTTATCTTCTATACATTTAATGTGGTTTTTGTTTTGCTTTTGGAATGTGTGTATTAATTTACAGATAAACATATGTGGTGAAGTTTGATTTTTTTTTTTTTAATTCACATTTTGATCTTCCCAGTGAACACTTATTTAAACAACCAGCAGAGATTGTTAAAAATATGAAACAGATATGCACATCAGGTACAAATAGCTAAGCGTATTTCTTTCTTAGATAATTTTGTTCTTAGTGATATTTTAATTAGTTTTGTGTACTTTTATGCTACTTTTTTATCAGAAGTTATATATCATAAGATGACAGAGTACATTACGTATAATATCCTTTAATTGTTTGCGTAGTTTTGGAATTTTATATTGTATAGAATTTTACCAGGACAGTATTTATTCTACTTTTCTTATACTACATATTTTAGCTTGCTTTTTTTAATTGATTTTAACTATTCAAATAAATGTATCATACATAAAATATTTTAAGTTTAGTCTGAACGCAATCCCTACTGAGCAATGAAAGCTATTAACAGAAAACACATAAGGATGCTGGTTTTGTACTTGTAAGATTAGGGATAAAACCTACCTATGAGAGTGACTTCTGCCTGAAGCTATTCCAACATGTTGAATGTGTGTTCAAGATAAATGGTTTTCAGATATGCATTCATCTTCTTGGTATGATATATTTATTTCAGAATTGGGATCTGTTCAATCAAATCTTTATTCATAAATTAGTTTCCTGTTAATTTATAAAACTCATAATTATTCATTAGATTAGTATTTGCCAGAATGGTAGCTTTACAGATGAGCAAGCTGATCTCCAGGTTATACCTATGTAAATGGAGACTAAGTATTATTCCAGTACATCACATTTTTCAGCTTCTGATTCCGAATAGAAATAAAGTTTATGGGGCTTAGTTAAGCAGTGTAAGCTTACAGGGTTATTTTGCTGTGTTCAAGTGTTGAAATAATGTGCTTTGGTAGAGTGATGACAAAGCACTGAATTACATGTAATTCTTCTGGATTTACAAAAATGTAAATACAATCCATTTAACTTCAGGAATTTCATTTGGATTTTCTGCTGTTATGTAACTTAAACTTTAATAATCTACAGATAGAAAATACAGTTGGAAATAGGTATGCTGATGGATGATTACAATGGCAAAAGATAGGTTGCATTTTCTTAGTCTTTTTTTTCCCTTTCTAATGTAGATCAACATTCATTCTACTCAGAGATAACCAAAGAAAAAAATACTTCAACTACATCTGCATCCCGTAAAATGGCACATTTAAGGTGTTTAGGTAAATATTATCTTATGTCTTTCTTTCCTGAGTGCATAAAATGAAGCCTTAAAGAGTCAACAATGCAGTAAGTAAACCAATATTACAGGAATTTTAATACACCTCTTGGATTACCTATTATGTAATTCTTAACTGCTTCCTTTTCTGCCCCCAAAATAAAACATAAACATTGAAGTAAAGCTTACATATTCCAGTTTTGGTCTATGTATCTTTTATTAATCTGGGTTTACTGACAAACAGAACATACAACAGCTTAAAAGATGACACACTACTTACAAGAATACTTAAGAGTGGGTGTTTTCCTCCTTTCTCTGACTGGAAAGAGGGAGGAAAAACATGTAGCTCTGTCCTGCTAAGCCTTCTAAGTATTCTGCAGCAGTTCTGTTTTCTCTGCCTTAGTGCTATTACGTGCAGGCAGTCACTTTTATGGTAATCCATAATCGCAGCCCTCAGTTACCCCATCTACTTTCTGAACATGGTCTATCAGTAGTTTATAAGAATGCTGCTGGTACTCCGGATTTGTATGTGGATTTTGTAATCAAGCCTGTGTCTCTTTATTAAACAAACAAACAATGCCCCCCCGCTCCAGCCCCCAAACCAGCCTATAACCCACCTTTGATCATCATTTAGGCGTATGAACCCAAGTTGTCAAATTCAACCTGAGTTTTAGCACTGCTTTATCTTAGGCTAGAATATTGCAGATATGTACCAGTGCCCTTGTAGTTCCTCACAGTGCAGAACTTCAGCTGATGTAATGAACTGTGAGAACATGCAAGAATAACTAAACCATAAATTACCCTAGGAATGTCCTCAAAAATGAACAGGACAGCTTCCTGTGAGGAAATTCATGCCAAAGCTAGATGTATCATTTATTCAGATTAATACAGATAACTGTTACAGTGAGAGTTTCAAAGCATAGCAAAGACATCTTTTATATTTTGGCTCCTGGATAAATGTGTAAAAGAAACTGAGGCCCCTTTCTTGCCATCCCATTAATATTTTTACTTCTGTAGAGGATCCGTGCCTCATTTAGTACTTCTGGAGTTGAAGTGCAGTATAACTTGGTCCCACAGGTCAAGTTGAAAACACTTTTTTTGTTTTTTTTTCTGTTCTGGTTTTTGTTTGGGTTTTTTTTAGAGAGCAAGTACAAAACGAGAAGTATTTTCAAGACATACATAAAAGTGTAACCTTTTTTGAGATGTGTATATGGAAAACTGGAGGCCAAATTGTAGATCATAGTGAGCAAAAAAACCCCACTTGACTTCATGATGGTGTCTATAGCATTCATGCTTGCTGTTTCTACAATATACTGGGTTTTTTTTTCCAGGTTGTACAGCAGGAGGATTGTCCTTCAATAGTAAAACCTTTACCAAGATGTTACAAAGTTGTCCATACCAGTGTGAGAGTCACAAAGTCATTCTGGAAGCTGAGGAAAGATATAGAAAGGAACTTCGCAAATTGGCTGTTTGTAACAACAGTAGATATGCAACTCCTCATGAGAGTAATTATGATACTTAAAATTTTTTTTGTAGTTGCAACTTATTGGTTTAAATTGTATTTAAAATTCTGAACTTTTTTTGGTCTGATTCTGATTGTCCTGCTCTTGTAAACTCATTTAATTTGATTTACCAATGATTTGTATTAAGTCAGATCAGAACTAGCCACTTGTGGTTTAGGATCTTGTGTATTTCTTGGCAGTAGTGATATATCCCCATTATAAGCTTTGATGAGACTCTGTTCTGTTTGCCAGTTAGTCAAGTACTAATAGATGGGAATACATTAAGTTGAAATAAATGTGAATGGATGCATGACATCATAACAAGGTCATTTCATTCTAGTATTATGTACTTATGGATGTAAGAGGCTTATAATTCTTAACAAATTAAAAGTGCATCCTATATTTTTCTGGTTTAAGGGAGGCATTTTGAAATATAAACAATTAGTAATAACTGGCATTTGTACTGGTGTTCATGTTATATTTTGCAGAAATACTGCTGACCCCAGTGAAGAAAGACAGACTGCATGCAGAAATATCAACTTTTAGGAGCAAAAAGGATAGTTTCCAAAGTAAGGTATTGGTTTGGAAATTAATGCAAAAGGCCTTACTGTCTAAGTAATTCTTTTGCAGGACTTTCCCTATCCACAGCTTTCCATGGTAATTATGTTGTGTTTTTTTCCTGTGGATTCTGTGAAACATCTGTACGTTAATAGGCTAGAATATGCACATTCTATAATCATGAAATTATGTTAGGCACATTAGTTATTATTAGTTATATTATTAGTTATTAGTTAGGCACAATGAAGTTATCTGGCACTTACTTTGTAGGTACTGCTTTGAATCCTGTCAGGGTTACTGCCATGCCATCTGCTATTTTTTAGTTTTGTGGCACTAATTTTTTAAAATGGAGAGGTATAGTCAGGATCAGAACACAGTATGGTTGCCTGTTCCTGGACTCAGCATCACTCTATCATACAGTTAATAGTGATGTTATCCTATTATACTTGTTTCTGTTCCTGCTTGGAGCTCTGCTAAGGTCTTTGGTCTCTGTGTGCTAAATAGCTAAAGGGGTAAACCTTAATGTATACAACAATACTAGAGCAAGTAACTGAGAACAACCTATCAGAAAATTAAGTACAGGAGATCTATTTACCTGTCCTGTGCTACGAGGTGTTGAATAAGATGCTATTAACAAGGTAGAGATGGACAAGTGAATATAAGTTACATCAGTTTCTGCAGTGCAGTCTAGGAACTCTATGTTTACAGAACCATCAGTTGCCCATAAAACGTGGTATTATTTATAATACAGAACACCTGTCCATTTGTAAATAGCAGAGTACGTATCTTCTACAGTATTTTATTCTGTAATATAGAAAAAAGTTAATGGCTATAATTTTTCTCCTTACTCTGCAAATATATATTTTTACATAATTCACAAGGAATTTTCTTCAGCATGTGGTGTTTGTGGGTACATCCTGCAGAGCTCCACCTACAGTCATACATTACTACATTCATCAGCTAGTAACCAATTCTGTTTCTTACAAATAATGACCAGAATTTTAAAGTAGGCTGAAGCAGCTCTCTAAATCAGTACTTAACTTCTAAAACATTAGTATTACTTTTCTAACCATTGACTTTTGAAAAATCAGCCCACCTATCAGGAATTTATTTTCAGTCTCCTATTTCCCCAAAACTTGTTTACATCATTACTTTATTAATTTCTGGTAAAAGCTAGTAGATTGATTTTTTTTTTCTTATTTTTTACATTTTTTCTCCTTCAGATTCAGAAATTAATTAATTTGGCTATGATAGTTGTAGAGGTCTTTTAAAATTAAAAACAAAAACAAAACAACCCACAAACTTTATTTAATCTCAAGAGCCTATTACACTAATATATTACCTTTTAGCAAGTAAACATTTTCTGAAGTAAACTGAATTTTCCAGTCTTTCTTCCAAGACCAGATAGTAGTATGGCTTAAAAGATGCTTCTCTCTTAAATTTTAATTTCTAAAACGTTACCTGTGTTTTTTTTGTTTTTTTTTTAAAGATGCATAATGTTTTATTGTTTGTGGTTTTTTAAGGTATTCTTTTGACTCCATTTAGAAAAAACAAATCTAATACTTCAAATAGAGATGAACATAGTAAAAGTACTAGGTTGACTGAAGACTATAACTTGATACCTACATACCAAAAGTGTGAGTATTACCAGAAAATTAATTCTGTAACAAGCATACCTTAAAGATCAGGTTTTTGAATTGAGAAAAACACCTGTGCTTGCTTTTGGAAACAAATGGCTAAGGATTTAGCGATACGTTCTTGTACCTTCAATCCCAGTGTTACTGATGTTTGACTTAATTCCTATTATTTGCTAGTTGCTTCCAATGCATAAATAATCATCATCTGTTGATGTGAGTGATAAGAAAAAGATTAATGAAAATGCGATACTACTAATAAAGCAACATTTACATATTCAAGTTCATTAGTAGAAATGTTCCTTTGCAACACTATATTCAGTTTTACAGTAGATTACACTTAAAGTAACTAAGATGTGGCCTTGTTCACATTTTCATAGCTTTCAAAAAACCCCAAAATGCTAACTTGAAGAGACAAAAAGTGGAAGAAATGTGCAACCAGGAATGTCAATGCTTAAAAGAAAATTGCATATATTCACTTGACAAATATGAGGTTAGTTATACAAAGCCTAATTGTACTCTCACACATTTATAAATGTCCAAATAAAATCATTATGAATTGCATAATTTCTTTTTAAGTCACCTTTAACAGGAGACCAGTAGCAAAGTGAACTTTATTAAAAAGCTATTCCTCTGTTGATTCTACTCCAGACATACTAATTTATCCCAGAAATGAGTTAAGCATTTTTCAACTGACAGTCTTTCTGAATAATGGATATGGAGGTATGCTTTTTCCTGCACTAATGAAAATTTGCATAATATAGAAATAACAGAAAGGAATTCCTGAAGCAATAAACATACTAAAGGTATGAACTATGTAGGCATAACAGAAATGAAGGTAAAGGTAATGGAAAAAATACTGTATTTCAGTAAGCATGTGACAGTGAAGAAATCTTGAAGAACCATTGTTATTTTGACAAAGAAATAACTTCTTTAGAAGGACTTAAGATTGTGTTGTCCGTAATAATGTATTACTTTCAAATGTGAAATAGTATGTAAATTTACATACTTTTTAATTACACCAAAATAAATATTTGCAGAACAATGAAATATGTTCCCTGGACATGAACACAAGAACTTTAAACAAGGGAAGAAGAACCCGAAATGATTTCACAACTGAAGAAATTAACTATCTTTTGAGTGGAGTAAAAAAAATGGGTAATCACTGGAATTTAATTTTGTGGTCTTATCCGTTTCAGAAAGGACGCACAAGTGTTGATCTTTCCAAGAAATACTACAGGTTACAGTTGCAAGTAATTATAATTTAATTTTCTATTACCCACATATGCTGTCATCTCAGTTTTCAGCTTTTGCCCCTGAACTGGCTTGCAAAATAAAATAAAAAAAAAAGACAGGCTATCAGAATTTGCAACCCAAAGGATTGTGCTTTGTGTCACATTTTAGCTAATGCGCACTAAGCATTAGAATGGTCTCTGATGTAATTCAATCAGGGCTTGTGCGCAGAGAGACAAACTAAACTGGGAAAATATTAGAGAACCTTTGAACCTTCTAATGCCACCTGCCAGGATACAGAGAGGCTAAACATTTCAGTTAAGGACTCTAAATCAATCCCTATGTTTATTAGGAAGTTGGCATTTTCTCTGTTCAGTCTCTTTTCTGATGATGGTTTGTGAAAATCTCTGGCAGCTTTCACTGTGTTAAAGGTGTACACTCCTTACACAGAGATGCTCTCTGTGGATGGGGTAGATGGCATTTCTGCTGTGCTTTGGGTACGTGTGGGAGTGTTCAGTGGCAAGCGTTTTTCTGCTGAAATGTTTTCTAAAACTGTGCAGTGTTTTATGTCAACATTTGTCTTGATATTTTCTCTTTTATCTCTGTTTTGTAGAGGCAAGGAAAAAACAAAAGTCATCAATAACATCTTTCAAGAGTATTTTGGATTTTGTTGCCGAATGTTGAAGAACCACATTTTTAACAGTGAGGTATTGTCACAACAATACGAGCCCTTGGAGAATCCAGATTGGCTTGGACTCATGTTTTTCGCTGATAACATTCAGTGACAGAGTTGTTATGCTTTGTAAATTTAAATTACATGTAATTTGATAAGTTTTTTCTAAATAATGCTAACATAGCTCACAATCTTTATCAGTAAAATTTATGTTTTTTTCCTAAACTTAACCACCTTGAAGATTTGATTTATGTAACATTTGATTTGGCTTTTTGTTTGAATGGTTTTATAGTTTGCTTTACACCATTTGTAAGAAAAGGCTATATTGCTAGAATTAATCTTTTATGTCAGAAACTGGTAAGTGTTAATGTTGTTGTGTCTGAATGTTTCCTCTCAATCAGTGAAATGTTTAAGGCAGATAAAATAGTTTGTTGTGTCTTTAGCATGCTGTATGTGCAGAAAAATGTATCTATGGCAGAAAACACCAAATGTACGGTTAAACACTGCTGCATGTAGTCGGCGAATCTTATCCTGGTACAGTAGGTAAATTGAAATAGAAAGCTGGTGGAAATGTCAGAACTTCTGGTTAGAAGATTTAGTGTGTGGTTCAGCTGCAGTATTTCTTGACTGGTATCAATGACTGGGAAAACGGTCCTGGACGTAGGTAAAATACTTCAGCATTGAACTAAGTTGAGTGCAGGTACTGATAAAATTTGGCTTCTGTTTACAGTTGGACATTTTTTGGTGTATTATTCAAGTGAGTGAGCAGAACCACCATTTCTGCTAATTACATAACTTTTATAGAAAGCTTTACTGAAAGCCTTAGTAACTTGTTTTGGCAGGGATGACCTCAGTATTTCATTTGTACTTTTTATCTATTCTGATAAAGGAATGATTAATTGATAGTTAATTTCTTATGGAAAAGTTTCGTTGTCTTATTAGAACTGTTTTCCCTACGCTGTAGCTTAAATGCTTAAAAACAGGCAAGATAACCTAAAACTGAGAGCTTGCAGTGAAGATGATGCCAATGATATAATAAATAGGTCTTCTAATATTTTCAGCTGTTGCAATTTTATTTTTATATTGTTATAATATTCAAGCATCTATAAAAGAGCTCTTTGAATGGAGCTATTCAAAGCAGCATAGTTAAATGTTGGTATATGTATTTGCAGAGTATGAGCCAACAGGGCTGCTGAGGGGCGGTACGCACAACGGGGGGATGTCGGCCTGTTACTTCACAAAATAGTTTTCCAAGGACTCCAAAGTTGGTCTGGACAAGCTGCTACTTCACCTATTGACTAAACGTGTGTTAGTAATCCATATTATTCTGGCCTAAATATATTTCAAGTGGAGAAAATAGCTAAGGCATAAATCTTTACTTGACATCAGAATATCACTATACTGACAATGTACCTAATCTTAGGTATAATTTAGGTTGGAAGGGACCTCTGGAGTCCGTAAACTAATCTCCTCCTCAGAGCAGGGCTAATTTCAAAGGCAAGTCGCTCAGTGCCTCGTCAAATTGTGAAAATCTTCAAGGATGAAATTCTCACAACCTCCCCGAACAACTTCTTCTGGTGCTTCAACTTCTCTTGTAATGCAGGTTGCTGGAAAGGACATCACTGAAACAGCCTCGTATGGTCCAAAAGGGAAGAGTCACGGACCAGAACCAACCAGCCCGGGCCCGTTCCCGGGCGGCCGCGGCTCCACGAGAAACACCGGCCGTGACGCGGCAGCTGCCGGGCGGGGCCCCGGGGCGGTGAGCGGCCTCGGGCGGGGACAGCAGGGGGCGCTGCCGGCGGCGGCCCCACC
>VXBL01010520.1:3856480-3877723 GCA_013400195.1 Aramus guarauna | reverse complement strand
AATAGTGGCAGGAAAAACTGCGTGTGAAACACAGTAATGGATTGTGGGAAGAGTTAGTCATCAGGTGAAAAGTAGTGCTTTACAGTAATGGGAGCTCTTATAAGGGGAAAAACTTAAACAATGTTCTTGCCTGTGTCTTAGAAATTATAAAAGGTGGTGTGCTTTTGGTCTTTCAAAATAAACTTAAGCCTTTAACTGTAGCATCATCTCTAGTTTGTAAATAGAACGAATGTAACTGGATTGGTTGGTGCAGATCTGCTGAGCTCATCGGTGCTGTCAAGTGGGCAACGTGCGGGTTGTGTTTGTGTGTGCGCGCATATGTGCACGCGTCCGTGTGCTTGCCAGTCTAACAAGAGCGACGCTGTTTTTCTAGGTCCTCAATACTGAGTGAAGTTTCTACCCGATCAAGATCTAAATTGCCATCGGGCAAGAATATTCTTGTTTTTGGTAAGTAGCATATGTAAGCAGTTGGGTGGCTGTTTTGCTTTTTTTTGGTAAAAGTGAAGCATGTATAAAACAATTATGCGAATGAACTGACACATCAGTTTGTTAAAATTATGTTATGTAACATGATATATGGTATTATTGTCCTAAGGCTGATAAATGTACTTTCTTTTTGGTTTATGGTATTAGATTTACAACATATATTTAAATAAATGAAATGTAATACCGAATAATTAAATGCTTCATTCTTATTGTCACGGTATGAGCTGTTGGATTTAGCTGGAATACTTGAAAGAAAACAACAAATAAGTGTGGTCCAGAACCATACAATGATACTTCTGATTACCTAAACGTGTTTTGGATTACCTAAATGTGTCTTTTTTTCCTGTAAAAACTTACTGGCAGGTGATGATGGTTCAGGTAAAACCACGCTTATGGCTAAAATACAGGGAGCAGAGCATGGCAAGAAAGGAAGAGGGCTGGAGTACTTGTATCTAAATATTCACGATGAAGACAGAGACGGTAAGTTCATCTTATGCATAATCTCTTTGCTGTAATTAAGTAGCTGACATGGGTTTTTTTATAACTGTGGTTTCATCAGTGTATTTTGGGTTACGCCCAAGTAGCTGGTTCCAGCATTATTCTGTATGTTTTAGAAGCTCGATCAGTTTCTTAAAAGTGAAATGCGTTTTACATTCAGTGTACTTTCTCCTTCTTGTCCTTCTTAGAGCTTGACCTGTGTATGAGGAAAAAGTACACCTGAGCAGCTCTCGGGATCCATTTACATTTAGGCTAGATATATCTGCTGATGTTGACTTACTAGCAGATATATTGTCATTTGGTACGACTACTTGATAACTATAGAAAGTGATACATCTATGAGAATTTAATTTGTAGTATGGATTTCTGGGTGTGAGGTTTTGGTGTTTTCTTGATGGGGACTGTGTGCAGAATTTTGGTTAACTATAACTGAGATGTTTTGTTGGAGTTGAATGAGTGAAGAACAGAACTTAAAGTCAGAATTAGTTTTTCCTTTTCTCAAATTGGAGCTTGCCTCTTTGCCTCTTGTCTTTCTCTTTGTTGCTGTTGATGGTTGCTGTTCCCTACGATACGGGAAGGACCATTTAAAAGCAGGTCTAATGATCAGAATACTCTATTTTTAGGAAGATTAGGGACAGGAAGAGATGAGGAGTGAGTTCATTATCCTTGCTCCTAAATCTGCCTCTGCTTGTCTCATTTTGGGCAAACTGCTGGACCTCTCTGTTAGTTTCTTTCCTCAAAAGTGAGGAATGACAGTCTTCCTATACACAACTTACTTCTGAATTTTCAGTTCAGAAGAGGGAAGCAATGAGGGTGGTTCATCCATGTTCCTGAAAGTCGATGAACTAGGAAGATCCTATATGGTATTTTGGAAATGGAAATGTACTGAAGGCTTGCACGAGTGATTAAGTACCATATGTGACTGGTTGTTATGGAGATTGTTCCTGTGCTCACATGGTAATAAACTGTCTTCGGATACTAAGTTAAGCATTAAAGGATGAGTACGCTGCCTCTGTCTTCAGTGGCTACCTAATCTTGCAGTTCCTAAAAGTTTTTTGTGCCGTAATTTTAAGTGCTGAGCTGTTCTTGCCTTCTTGAGGTTCTTGATGTGCTTTCTCACCACACACAATCTTCTTTAGTACTATATAAATACTTTAAGGGGAAAAAACCCCTGTGATTATGAGCGTTAAGACAGCCTGTGACATCAGACTTCTTGCAACATCAAAGGATATAGTATTATAAGCAAAAGATATTTGGTGTGCTATTTTTGCTGGTGCTGTCTATTAAACCTCAAGTGTGTCTCTACTTTGGAAATAGTTTGGGGCTATTCCTGAGTATCTGAAAGTGGTAAGTATTTGAGGTGATTAGGAGAAGCCTGTCCTAAGAACTCAGGCAGCACTAGCAGGAAAAAAAGAGACTTTTTTGACTACCAGACTCAGCTGGAGAATTCAGGTCTTCATGCATCCCTTTAATAGATGTGTTAGGATCTAGTAATATATGCCTTTTTCCTTTCTGTCCCACTAGTGTCATCAGCAAGCAAAATAAATAGCAAAGTGGGTCAGGACCTCCCAGCAGGCAAAGATAACACGCTTCCTTCTCTAGGACAGGTTTGAGTTTGTTTCTTTAGACCCTTTGCATGCTTTAGATGTGTATAGGTCCAGATAGAGATTTGGGAACAAAGCCTTTAAAATTGACCCACAGTTCTTGGAAGCCATAACGAAATTGAAGATAAACATTTGGGAGTTTACTATCACGTATTCATTTTGAGGGTATCTGCTTTTTATTATACCCTAACCTATTCAAGACCAGCAAACAACAAAGATTTCCAGGGGTGCTAAATCAACACTGGTAACTGAAACTCTGTAGTGGAGTGAGAAGATCTTTTCAACTTCTTTCCCGGGTGCTAGATTTCTTTGCTCTCTTTGTCTTTTTCTTCTTCGTTTCAGAAGAGTTTATTCTGTCCAGAAGAAGTATTTTGGTCATAGTGCTGAGTCATTATCTACCTCCCACCTCCCTTTGGAAATCTTAAGGAAAATCTTCTTGTTGCTTCTTAATCCCCCCACCCCTTCCTCCCTAAGGGATATTTGAATCTGGGTCCTGCTGCATTTGAAGTAGAATTACTCTAGATTGCTAGGTGCACATCTTAGTTTACAGTTACTTTTGTCCTTTTCCCTAAAGTTTACATCAGTTATTAATTTTTTTTTTTTTTTTAAAACAAATGCATGGAAAAAACTTCTTTTTTGAAGGACCTCTGTGGCTAATACAGGTGCCCACTAACTTTTTTGTTTTCAGTATCATCTGCTTGTTTCTTGGCAGTGGCTGATACCCGGCTTGGGTGCCAAGATACACGTCACCACTGCATTGGTAATTAGCTGGTTCGGTTCTGTTAGGTGTCGGTCGTTTGATGTAACATGCAGTACTTTGGTCCCTAGATCTGAGGATAACTTAGAGCAAGTCCACTACTGAATCACTACCTGAAAAATCTCCTTCTTAGGGTATATCCTAAATTCTGCCTAGGCTAACACATTTGTTCAAGAAAAGGTTAGGGGATGCCTCAGAAGCAATCCTGAGAGAGAGGATTCTCCTAGATCATTAGCCCCAGGTACAATATCCTTGGAGCATATTGCTTCTGCATCCATGACACCATAGTTCATCTGGATGAAAGCACTTTTAGCACTAGCTGTGACATTAACTCAGAATATTAAATGACCTCGGAGCTTAGGCCCTAGAGTCCTCTGGTAGCAGAATTTCTCAGGGACTGTGGCCAGTTTTAATTTTTTGCCTTTCTTTGTGATCAGCAGATGTTTTGTGTCTATGCTGATTAGTCTGCTTTTGAGAGCTGAGAATCTTAATTCAGAGGCTCTGCATAATTTTGTTAAAGGATATGTATTTCTAGAGTAGCTTTCAGAGTCTCTTGCAGCGATGGGCCACAGTTAAAGTGAGGATGTACAGCAAGACAGCGAGACAAACTACATCTGCTGGTTTTGTAGCAATACTGTATGGGTTAGCTGGCAATTCTAAAGGCTGTAGAGAACTTTCAGTTGAACTGCCTCTGATTACAAATGCAATATAGTTCTCCTGACTGTGCCAAAAGTGCCATTGAAGTAGCGCCATTCTGTTGTTGCATTCTTACGCACAGCAAAATCAAGTAGTCTTGGTTTTTTTGCCTCAGGTTTGGACTGGCCTCAGTCATATCATATGCATATTCCAGTTGAGCTGGTTGTTCCAGATTGAGCCAAGTGCTCCTGGTACACTGGTTTCTATTGGGCAAATTGTAGTTCTCCTGACAATTATTTTTCCCTGTTTTGCTTCTTTCACAGCCTGGACAAGGGATATCTAATTATCACTGATACCTTTTGAATAAATGCAGGAGATATAGTTGCAATTCACTGAATCATCCATCTGCAGTAAAATTCATCAAAGCTGGAAAATCTTTTTCATGGCTAAAGGGACAATGAAATACTGAAGGGATTTAGAAATGTAGTTTTAGCAGCTGTTTTAATAGTCTTTAATACGTGGCACCTGCATTTCCAACAGAATCTGGTAATTGTTTGCTCTGTTCTGGTGTCTCATGTCATAGCCACTATGAAAGGTCCGGTTAACATTCACATCATATGACTAACTGGGAGCTTGATGTGATGCTGACAAAGTTGAATTTGCCATCAAGTCCTTGCCAAATTGTGAACAACCAATACTGTATTTTTAAGCATGTTTTATATTTGTGGTAAATGTAAATCACAAGCAATACCTCTTTACTGTAAGAAAGGAGGACAACCTTTTGTTTTCATACGATGTTATCCTTTATTTTAAAGTACATTGTAGTGTGAGTGCTAGACTTCCAGTCTTCCTAGCAGTTTGAGAGATAGTTCCAACTGCATTCTAGTTCCACCTCTATTCTAGTTCCTGTCTGTATTCTAGATGTTAAGCAGAAACTAAATCCTTAAGTAGGACAAAGGTGTTTAGCAAACAAAACCTTTGTAACCTTTAGATATTGGCTTAAAGTGATGTAGAAGCAGTAAATTAGGATATTTATTAATTTTTGTTTCTTGCTAAGGTGTGAAAGTCTTCTGCAATCAAAGCACTCACCACAGGAGAAACTATGAAAGTGCTGATAAGAGTTGTAAACTTCCATGGACTATAGGTAGACTTAAGTTAGGTTTTTAAAACTTTCATGTTTGCTTCAAGGAGACAGTTGTACATAGACATAGGTAATGTCTATTAATAGCCTTTAACTCATAGAAAGCTCACGGGGCAGATTGCTGCTTTGGGGAATATACAAGGGATGCCTCCAGAATGCAGAGAATAAGAGTCCTGTGTAGATGTTTCATTTACTGTCGTGTAATAATAAATGTGTGCGTTCACGTTATGTCCTAGCTTCCTCTCTGTTTTTCCAAACTTTTACCAGGCTCTCCCTCTGTCTTCCGATAACTTTAGGTTTGTACATCCAGTGTGCTGTGAGAATCCTGTGTGATGCCAGGGAGACAGTTTCCTGAAGTGGGGAGGAGGGAGGGGGAAGACAATTGATGAGTATGCGAAGGTGCATTTCTTAGATACACAGCGATTATTGTAACCGTTCACTGCAAAGGATAGATCTGAGATGCACAGTTGGAAGTCAGATCTTTAATGTAAAAGCATAACTGTTGGCCTATTTGTGTGACGACTGATGTTTGAATGTCTTATGACAGCCTAACAGTGCTTAAGTAGGAGCATAACAAATGCTCAATGAAGACTGCCCACATGTAGCATCGTGATGTAATCCGTCTAACTTGGCTGTTCACTGATTTTATCCAATACCTGATTAGAAGAGTAGTATGTACATCTTGTACTTTTTTTTCTTTCCAGTTTCCTTAGTCAAGTTTTTGCCTTTTTGCCAGTGTTTTTGATCCTGATGGATTCTTTCTTGGAGTAGTTGTGATAGCCACAGCATCTGGATTTATTTTGTTAAGTTCAAAGATTTGGAGTGTAGGGCAGGGAAATAAAGTGAGGCAGAGTAATTATGAAGCTCTGTAGCTGTTCTGAAAATCTAGGCTCTGCAGTGATTGGTTTGCTGATCTGTGTATTTCAGAATTCATGTATCTTGTATGTAATACCTATGGATACCCACTGTTGTTGCCTCTGGACAGCCTTGGTAGGATAGGGAATACTTTGGAAGAGGTAGTAGGAATACTAGGAAGAGTCTAGAAGACAGAACCAAATGGAGTTGTTCCTTTTCAGGAAGAAGTTCTGAGGATAATGTAATTCTTATTTATTGATTTTTTTAAAAATTTGAACAGTATTGGTTGTTTAGAGTACCTCATACATCATTCCTGAATGATGGTCCATTTTCAGTTTCTTCTATTCTGGCCAAAGTTCATGTTTGGGGTAAAATGTCTCATGCCAGCTGTCTGTCCCAGCAGATTTCCCACTTGCCTCCCCTTACATTTCAATAAAAAATGTTCAGTTGCTATCAAAACACTGCGGGGGGGAACACAAAAACTAAAATACCACATTTTTTGTCCAGTACTCATTCTGTAAGGAGCCTGCAAGTAGGACCAATGTTAAGTCAGTGTGAATTAAGAGCAGGTAGTAGAACTTCAAAGTTGGGTAGGTTGTAAGTTTATCCTGTGTTTGCTCCTCCTATTCCTGTGCTAGAAAACTAAGCTGCTTATTGCTTGTATCTTGTTTGCAGCTTATTTCTGTTGTGAGATGTCATTAGTATGTTAAACCAGCTTATGTGTCTGAGGGACACCGAAGGCTTCCCTGCTGGACTCAGCTATGACAACCCCCTTTTGAACTTGCAGTTACATATGAGTCACATATATTCTACTTTTACTTGGAATATACGTTATTTCAAATTCAGGAATGCTGTGTAACATCTAAAAACTGTTGTGTCAGCTGTCCTTAGTAAAAGCCAAAGAACAGAAATTATTTTTTTAAATGAAAAGATTCTGAACCAAGAAAAAATCCTGTTAAATGAAAGCATCTACCAAGTAATGTAGGCATTTACATATGCAACTATGTTAATAAACAGGCAGGGCCTGCTGGTAGCTGGGCCTTGGTCTTTCATTTAATACTGATGTACTCATCTGTTTACGTGTAGACTAACAAAGCAAAAAGTTAACATCCGTTGAGTTAAAATTGTACCTTTTCCTTTCAGATCACACTCGCTGTAACGTTTGGATTCTAGACGGAGACTTATACCATAAAGGGCTATTGAAGTTTGCAGTTTCTGCAGAGTCCCTGCAAGACACCATTGTAGTCTTTGTTGCAGAT
Source organism: Aramus guarauna (assembly GCA_013400195.1). Taxonomy (NCBI): domain Eukaryota; kingdom Metazoa; phylum Chordata; class Aves; order Gruiformes; family Aramidae; genus Aramus; species Aramus guarauna. The sequence goes on along the minus strand of VXBL01010520.1, from coordinate 3,870,487 downwards.
ATGTCTAGACCTTGGACTGTTATGGAGTCTTTACAGAAATGGGCCAGTGTCTTGCAAGAACATATTGATAAGATGAAAATTCCTCCAGAGGAGATGAGAGACATGGAACAGAAGTGTAAGTCTGTGTATCCATACAGATCCTTTTTTTTTTTTAACCTAACTCTTGCAACTTTCTTTTGTCATGATAAATTTCTTCAGATTAGTGTTTTGAGAATGGGTTGGATAAGAATTACTTTGAAGTAGTGATTACAACTCTAATTCAAACAGACTATTAGGCTTTAAAATAACTCATATAGTTAGCACAGCAAAACTGGAAATCAGGTGAATTACTGGTCTTAATCCCTTGCAATAATGAGATTTTGGTAATTTTATTTTTAAAAAGGCCAGTTTTTAAAAAACTAACTCAATACACAATCACAGGTTTTTAAAATAGTGACAAAATTCAGTAATGAAATGAGCTGTCTGCTTTTCTTGGTATCTCAGCCAGGTCCCATTCCTCTACTCAGTTTGTCTTCCAGTAGTTCTCTTTGCCCTTGTTTTTTGCAAGGCTCAGGCTGTAATCCTGGTACGTCTAATTGTCTCTTACTACAGCCATTCCTACCCTGTGACTTTAGGAATGCTGTATAAATTAACTTTCTCTCCTGGCATATCTGTGGCATGAAAGAATCCGGTGCTGGCAAGCGGTCATCACTGCAGTATTGTTTCCTGCAGCTTCTTTTCTTTCCTAAAATAGTTTTGAATGCTTCTTGAGAGTTTTTTCTGTTTTCATACTGAATTACTCCAAAATAAATTCCTTCAGTGGAAAAGACCATAGCAACATGCATTCCTTTTCAGCTGAAGTATAGATTCAGACTGATCCTTGATGGTTGCTAGCTGTACTGGAGTGTTTAAACCTTGCAAATACTGTCTGGTAGCTTCCTTAGATTCACTTTAGGGAGCAGTGTAATATGTTTGGCATGTGAGCATTCAGATGTATTTGTACAGCTGATCTCCTTTCTGAGTGTTAAATACTACTTTCCTGAAAGGCTTGTGCCTATTGCATACTAGATAGTTTAAACTTAGTTGTTGAAACCACCTGGGTTTGATCAACAGATTATATTATAAAAAAAAAAAAAGTAGTATCTGACAATTTTTAAGGGAAAAAGCTTTTTTTTTTGTGTATGTGTGAGAGATTTTTTAGAAATGGGAGATGGAAAGGCAGTTCTAGTCTCGAAATGCAGCAGCTAACTGGATTTGCCTTTTTCTGAGACACAACAAAATTTATGGCAATCCAAAGAAATGTGGAGTCTACGCACTTAAATTTTACTTTTGAAAAGAGAAGTGCTTTCAGGCTTCACTAAGAGCGTACTGTGTTTGGGGAACTTAGAAGACATTCCGGTAGTATTAGTCTTAGAGATTTCTAAATTAAAGTGTTGTAGAAATTCCTAGTTTCTCTTGCGCTTTAATACAGTCTACGGAAAAGGAAAATTTGAGAGTTAATTCACACGCTTGCAGGACTCTGCTGCCATCCTATGGCTGAGCAGTGAACTTCAGTCCAATGTCAGCACGCAGGTAAAACAGGGCCATAATGTCTCCGCTCCCAAACTTCTGTCTTGCTCCTTTTCTCTGTCACTGTGTAGGACGCTTGTGTCATCTCACATACTCGTCTTCTGAGTTCTTGCAGAGTGTCCCTAAGGCCAGATCTGTGCTCAAAACTTTGGCCACCATAGCTTGTAATTCTCTTAACAGCAAATTTGCTAAAAGAAATTCCTGTTATAACTGTGGCTATATTACTGTTAACTGCTTAGACAATCTAGAGCACACGTGCCTGAAGAATGCCTTGTGACTGTAGTCCATCAATAAAGCTACACCAGCAAAGTTTTCTTTACTAAAATCCTGCTGCATATGCTTCTTGAGATAAGCTGCCACTTAGAAAATGGAGAATCACTGTGCTGCAGTAGCCTAGATATGAAAAAACTGGGATGGAAAGCACATATGCAAAGCAGGCTGTCAAAACATAGAAGCAGGGTGCAGAGTGAAGACGTGTGCTAAATTCATTCCAGTAAAGCCCCACTGAGGCATAACGCCACATGGATGTCTATGTTTCTTGACTTCAGCTTGTAGAACGATGTTGCCTTATGCTTACTTCTAGATGTAAGCTGGGGCATGTGGACAAAGATGAACGTCCGCAGTGCTTTCCCTAGCTATTACAGTGAGTACCAGTAACCGGTAGTTCTTGTTGACTCCGGGGAAACATTTTCTAGTATTATCCCATTAGCATCCATTTAAAGTGCTGCTAGCTTGTTCTTTCTCCATTACTAGGATCTTATTACCAGTTTCCAGAAATTCTTTTGTTAGCTCACCATTCTCAGTGGAACTGATCTTTGGACTGTCTGTCTTTGCTTTCAAGGTTTTGGTGGCCTTTCTCCACCCAGCCTTTTGTCTTGTGTTTGCTCTTTGAGATACTGACTCTTGGCTCTACTGGGTGCATGACGCTAGGCTCCATCTGGTACATGAGAAGCTTTCCTTTTGTGTTAAAGAGCTTCCAGAATGGGAGGCAGGACACACATATGGAAGCAACAGGCTGCCTTGAAAGAAATTAAATTATTGAGAGTATACCAAGAGCATTGCTTGTCTGCATTCACTCCTGTCACTGAGCTGCCATGGAAATTCCTTGCTAAAAGCTTGGCTAGTATGGATTCAGATAAATAATATCACTTCAAATGTTCTAATTTAATTCAGGCTCAAATATGAGAAATCATTGCTTAAATACCACACATTTGAATAATTATTTTGGGGAAGATCTAAGTTTTGCCTCCCTGTTCATGACAGCAAAGTGGAAAAGGAGACTATCAAGAAATGCAGAAAGGAAGTATACTGGTAAAATGACTATTATGTTAACATCCTTTGGAGCATTTGAACCTAAAGACTTGAAACACAATAACACATTTTTTTTTGAAAATTAGGTAATGTCCTGTTCGAGCTGAATTAGTTTCAGGTTCTCTGCATTTTTTTTTTGTTTGTTTGTTTGTTTGTTTTGTTTTGTTCTGACATACAGCTGAGATAATTCTTAAGCTTAAAAGAAACTTACTTTGCCCAGACATCTTTTATCTAAGAATTCTTTTCATAAGAGTAAAATTTATGATCAGTAAAGATAGTACACACAAAAAAGTTAAAAGCTGCATGGATTGTGAAAACTTAATAGTGTAAATACAGAATGATTGTCTTGGAAAAATTTTCTGCATTTTTCTTGTTCTGCTGTTCAGTGCTTTTGTGATCTGTCTAATTAATTAAGTTGTAGTGTTTGTCTGCCGTTTCCATATTGCAGTAAAACAGTACTCCGAGACTGAGAATTTTATTGTTACTAGAACAATCAAACCTAAGAATAATTGTGGATTGCATTCTGGGTGGTACTTCCAGTCAATTGCTCCTGTCACATGAATGATACATCTGTTCTTGCTATAGTTAACTTTCAGTAGCTTCTGTAAATAAGCAGTTAACAAGAGAACAGAACAGTTAACTGGAAACTTGCATTTGTTTGCTGTGTTAAATGCAAAAGTCTAAATAAAAGGCTTTTTACTTAGGCAAGCCACAAGTGTGGTAGATACATCAGCTCACTGCAGCAGAGATGTGATTTTTAGGGCATATCATCACCTAGTGATAACTTTTCAAATGTAATAGGCTATTCCTAGTACTCAACCTTACTGATAGGTAGCAGAATGTTACTGATTTGCCCAGTAAACAGTTAGTTTTCTGGCTTCGTGTTTTATGTGCATCGTCTTATCTGTATTTCCTGTTCAAAAAAATTTAAACCAAGACATTTTCCCCTACTTAATAAAGAAAAGACCATATAGAATGTGATTCCTTAAAATTAATTATGTGGAGCAGAAAATACTCGTAGCTCGCTGGAAAAAAAGGAAAAAGAAAAGATGTATGCAAGCTCTTTGGGCACATTATGAACCTTATAGCCATTAAAAGTTTCAGAGGGGAAATCAAGTGCGAAATAGATATGGGAGGTAAGAAAAATATTAAATTGCTGTGTGACAAAGCAGCACTTAAACTGAAGTGACCTCCTTTATTAGCTGCTTAGAATGCAGCTTGTCCATAGGAGGTAGTCTGACAGCACTTGTCATACAGATTTACTTGGGTTTAACAAGACTAAATTTTGAATGGGAATGGGGGTTGGATGAGAATCTTTAAAAAGTGTTTAAGAGCCTATCACTAACGTACACTTGTTTCTGAATTAAAGTGGTTTATCTGCATTCAAGATACAATAGTTTTAGAGGTTCTTAGTATAGCTCTTACCTTCTTTTAACTCTAGTAGCTCCTTGCTCAGCAGATGTCTCTGTTAACTAAAGCTGAGTGTTTTCTGTAGCATTTCTCAGTCTCCAGTCAGGGATTAATGCCAGACCATCTGCATTATTAACAATCCACAAGAACAGTTCATTTCCACAGTGAAATTTTTTCTCCCTCCATGCATGGATCAACCAGTGAGGTACGGCCTTGTTGATCGCTGGTACATGGTGCCTGGTATTTGGTACTGCTTACTGTTGGGGAGAGGGAAGAGTTGGGAATCTCAACTCTCTGCGATTATGGTCTTCATTCCCATTCAGCAGAAATTAATGAGGATGTGCCATCAGATTTCTGAAGTTGTTTGGTTGCATTTTCTATTATTTATATTAGTAAAACTATTGGGGTATCTTGAATAATGATTTGTATCCTATTGTCAGAGTCTTACTGTTTTCCAGAGAGGCTTTCCCCCCAAAAAAAAAAAAAAAAAATTTGAGAATGGTTATACTGCTAGATATCTTAGTAAAGAAAGGACTTTTCCGCTTTGATATGGGCAAAACCTGGGAAACTAATAGAGTGTGATTATAATGCTGTAGTAAATTGAGAGCAATATTGTCAAATACTCTTTTACATCTGATTAAGTCAGAGAGGCTTATCTGAATGTTTGCAGTGGCTGTAAATGGTATTCTTTTAACTGTTGGAATACACTTGTTTTCTTCAATCCTGAGCTAGGAAGAGTGTGAGTAATGAAATAAGTACCTTTTTTAAAGCCTTTTCTAGTTAAATGCTCTGGAGTTAATTTGCTTTCTGTGTGATAGTAAACATATTTAATGTGCAGAATGTGTAATGGAATTTTGATTTGCAGTTGCTGAATACGAAGCAGGAAAGCATCCCTTTGAAAGCATTGTTGTTTCTTCTCCACCAGAAGGCACTGCCTCCCCAAGTTCAAAAGCAACTGCATTCAATTTTTATTTTTTTTTTTTTTTATTTCCTTGGGCCTTGGGATATATTGAATTGGTGATTGAAAGTCTTATGGTCTGTAATTCATGGATTTCTTTTTAAGCTTTTCTCTGGTCTAGAGCTCTCTTGTTTTTCACAAGAATCACATGATTTTATGTTTCTAATAAAAATTGTAGATTGTGCAGCTTTGAACAGAAGCATTTTTCTGATTTGTTCTTCCTTCCACATGCCCATTCTATTGCAGCAATGGTTCCTATTTTGAAAAGGTACAGTGACTTCGTTTTACGAGATTTGTATTATAAACTTTTCCTGAGGTTTTACTACTTCCTAAACCTCAGAAATATCAGATGGCCTGCCCTACAGTTGCAGTTCCTTCCCTGTCACATGGATGGATGTACTGAACAACACTCTCTTTGTGAATGTGCTGAAGATTGGGAGCTTTTTTGAAGAGTTTTCCTTACTGTATGTACAGTCAGCCTGCTCCCGCTGTTTCTAGAATAAAGACGTCTTCACAGGAGCAAATCATGGAGCTTTGCTTGCCTCTTTCCTGAGGGCTCCTCATGGCTGAGCAAGGAGGAGGCTTTGGGTGGGATTGTCATGTCAGGAGTGCCGTGGGCCTTCGGGAGCAGACACATCCGGTAGGCAGATATATCTGGTCTGTGACTTTAGTCCTGAAAAAAAGACATGAAAGCTGTAAATTGCAGCCCTGTTTTGATAAAGCATCTGTGGGGTCACGGTGTGCTTCTAGAATGGTGTTAATACTATTCCTTAGGCACTTCAGTATTTGATAGTATTCAGTATTATTGGAACACTCATCATTGGTGTAAAATTAAAACATTGAAAACATAGAAAGCATCTAGTTTCCTTCTGGACCCCATTGTAGCTTTGCAGAATAGAACTGAGTCTCTTCAGATAAGACTTAGAAGTCCTTGAGTCTGTATTTATGTGGTGTATCTTTTATATTTCTAGCATTGGACTCCTGCAACAGAAATGTAGAGTAGTAGAAACTTCAATTGAGTAATAGTTTATAAGAAAGAGGGGCTGTTTCAGCTTGGTGTTTTCTGTGTCCATTTACATTTTCACAATGTTTTCTTCAAAAACTAGGTACAAATTGCACTGAGTATAGGCTAGCTTGCTAAACTACACCTACGTTTTCTGCTGTCAGTTCCCCTGTAATGAAATGCATTGAGTTGAGGAATGTGCATTTGTGCATACTACAGCTCTCGCAGCTAGTTTTGATTATTTGTAATAGCTCCAAATTGCACTTGATTTAGCTTGCTGTAAATTTTGGTGGAGGAGAATTGTTGTGTTTGAAGGAGTAACAAGGCTTAAAGTTGCATTCCATTCTTACTATAAAAGGAAAAAAAAAAGTTGAGATGTGAGATTTCTAGTTAGTCATAGATTAATTACAGTTTAAAAAGAAGACCTAGTTCCTTTGTTGTACCCTAAGATCTCTCTCTTAATAGTTATAAAGGAATTTCAAGAGTATGTAGAACCTGAAGAAGGTTACCAAGGATCACCTCAGAGAAGAGGCCCTTCTTCTGGCCAAGAGGATGAACATGTGTCTTTGCCACTTGGAGAAAATGTGCTGACTCACAATCTTGGTATTCCTGTGCTGGTAGTTTGTACAAAAGTGAGTTTCTTGTTCCATTTGCTACTATGGAAAAGTTTAACTACTTTTATTTTAGAAGGCATGCTTTATACACATGTGCAGAATGAATTCTGGATTAATGGTAAAGGTATTTTTTTAAAAGCAAGCTTCTGCTATCAATGTCAGGTTTTAATTTTGCTGAAGGGTAATAACCTTATCAGTTACATGTTAATTACTTTATCTTTTGATTTATTGCTGGCATTTTAAAACCAAAAGCTCAAAGTAAATGTGATGTATCTGTAAGACTAAGGAATTTTTAAGATGTACTGGCATTAAAGGACTGTGTCTTTCTGGTTTTGTTTTTCTCCCTTTCTTCCAGTGTGATGCAGTGAGCGTACTAGAGAAGGAGCATGATTACAGAGAAGAACACTTCGACTTCATTCAGTCACACATTCGTAGATTCTGCTTACAGTGTATCCTTTCCTGCACTGAAGAGATTTGCTGTAATCTGGAAGCAAGAAAATACGTTTTAGTGTTCAATTGCACATAAAATTAATCTGAGAAATTGCACTTCAAGATTGCTTGGTGTGTAGTTATTTACTATGTAGCATTTGTTGTTTCGAAAATGTAGAGAGATGTATAAAGCTTTTTATAGTTTTTAAATCGTGCATGAGATGTGGGGATTTTGTTCCTTTATAAAGGATTTGTTTTGCATTTTGTGAGGTGTTTTTTCTTGGTTTTCCCCTCAGAACTCGCAATTTTCACTTAAACTGGAGAGCTGAGCTGTGTCTTAAGTTTTTGACTTTTTCAAAGTTAAGTGCCTGGGAGGCTAGGTAACGTTTCTGTATATCGAAGAAAGGTATCATGAGTCTTCTCCTGTTATACCCCCTTCCTCACCCTGAATACTAAATGGCTGTAGCTTTTGCCTTACTTCGCAAAAACAGATCTAGTAGATACGTGTCCATTAGCTTCTGTTTTGAAATTCTTACTATAATTTAAAAGCTATATCTTTCATAATTTTCCTTAAATAAATAATCAGATGGGGCTGCCTTGATTTATACATCAGTTAAGGAGGAAAAGAACCTTGATCTGTTGTATAAGTACATTGTACATAAAACATACGGTTTTCAGTTTACCACGCCTGCCTTAGTGGTAGAAAAGGATGCAGTTTTTATGTAAGTCAATTGTATAAATAACATGGCTTCAGATTGTTTTCTATTAAGCGCTACACTTCATATAACATGTATAAATAACTTGTTTGTGTTGTTCAAAAGCTTAGAATTAAAAACCCAACATACTGGGTTACTTAGAGTATACCACACCAGCTTTTTAGTATCTTTGGAACTGAGCTGAGGATTAGGACTGACCCCTAATAAAATTGCCATATTCAGGTAGAGGGCAGTAAGTAAATGGTCTCTGTAGAAGTGCTTTTTGCGACTGAAAAGGCAAAGCTTGCTTTCTTTTTTTATAGACCTGCTGGTTGGGACAATGAAAAGAAAATTGCCATTTTACATGAAAACTTCACAACAGTGAAACCAGAAGATGCATATGAGGACTTCATTGTAAAACCTCCTGTAAGAAAGGTAAAAAAAGGGTAAACTTTTCCCTGCCCCCACCCACAAATAAGTGCAGTTTGCTTGAATAGCTACTAGTAACTATTAATATTGAAGAACTCAAAATCTAAATATAATTTTTTTTCCTGTATCCAAATGTGTGAAACATGAGGCTTTCATTTTCCAGCTGTTTAAAATACTGCAAGCGAACACAGAAATTACTCACTTTTGTGAATGAAAGGCAGTCCAAAAATCGCCATTTCACGTGATCCTTTTTGTATGTGTGGGGCAAAACTGCTTTTTTGAAAATGGACATTACTGTTGTAGGACTTACACAATTTTCCTATGGCACTGAGGTTACCATGTAAAGGTAAATCTTGAAGATGACGACTGTATATCACTATTGCATTAACATATTAATAACATATTTCTTTGTGTAAGGCAAGAGCAGTAAATAATCCATGTGATTTCTGTATATTGCTGATTTTGTGCGTATAGGCATGCAGGAATAGGATATGTCTAAAATGGATAATATGGAAAACTATAGATTTTCTTTTGTTTTTAAAAAGTAAAGAATGGTATTAAATGTTTGCCTCTCTTTCTTCCCTTTTTATCACTAAAACATAAAATCAGTTAGTCATTTCAGTTTTTACTTCTAATAACAAAATATTTTGTTCTACAGTTAGTCCATGATAAAGAGCTGGCAGCAGAAGATGAACAAGTATTTCTTATGAAGCAGCAGGTAAGAATGGAAGAATGAAAATAAATCCTTACTAAATATAAGAGTTCACTTTAAGCTCTCCATTGTTGTTGCCTTCAGTTTTTCATTCCTCATTGAAATCACTAGATAGCCACTTTCCAGCTTTGCAAATTCAAATGTAATTGTGAAACAACTTTTATTTTTAACAAATACGAGTAGAAAATATGGTTGCTTATCTTGGCAAGTTGAAAGGAAAATAGGCTGAGAACAGAAATAATTTACATTTCAAAGGAGAAGAGGAAGAAGATAATTTAAAATTTCACAACATAGATGTGTTGATCTTTGATACTTTTAAGACATCTTTTAATAATATCTTAGTGTTGCAGTTTTCTTACAATCAGGGGCTTGAAAAACTTTAAGGTATGAAATTTGGCTATGCTGTACCTTGTTACTTTATTTACTGCTCTACTGCTTAAAAAACCCCTAATAATACTTTCCTGTATAGTCGATCGTAAATATCATAGAGGTTACAGACTTTGGTGTCTGTGGTTGTGGCTTATAGTTCTGGAACAACTGTATAAGACAAAGTATTGAAGTTCATGCATTTTAACACTGTTCTCTACTAGTAAGGTCTGGAGGTACATAAATATCAAAGAGGAAGTCTGTAAATATCAGAAAAAATAATCAAATAAATTAATAGCTTCACTGTATTTTATTCCTTTATATTTGCTGAAATATATTTAATATTCTTAATATGTTGTTTTTGCAGTCATTCCTTGCCAAACAGCCAGCAACGCCTACAAGAGCATCAGTAAGTACATCCAAGAGAAAACTAGGAGGTGTTTTCTTTCTTTCTAGGGGAGAGGGAATGATTCTAACCTGTGGACAAAATGGTTACAACCATTTTGTAAATGTGAAATACAGAATCTCCTCAAACCGGGGGTGGGGGGGGAGTGGCAATATTTTGAAGTGTTGCTTACAAATCACTTAATTCTAATTCTCTTTGGAAACAGAAATATCCGATGAGTATCGAACTGAAAATTTCCTACAGTGATTCATCTTTTCTTTTAGTGGAGGCATGTGCCCAAGTTAACTGGTATTGTTTTATGTGAGGGTTTTTTTTCCCCAGTGTGCATATGCTACAGTGCCAATTTAAAGATTTAAAAAGTAATTTGCATGTAATGTTACGTTTGCTTTATGTAAGTAATCCATTTAAGTTCTTCTCTGATTTGTGTGACTTGGACTTTTTTTTAAGGAATCTCCTGCAAGAGGACCGGCAGGATCCCCAAGAACTCAAGGCAGAGCTGGTCCCGCCAATGTACCCAGTGCCTCACCAATAACATCAGTTAAGAAACCAGATTCAAATATTAAAAGTATGAACAAGCTTTTTACTGTTTTGTTTTTTTTTTTTTTATTTCCCTTAAGAAAATCCTCTTTTATAGAAAGATTTTTTAATTTATTCACTAATGATATAGTTAGTTTACTGACAGGAATTAATTAATGACATAGCTTTAGGTTTGATTTTCTTTATTTTTCTTGGGTTTTCTTTTTTTTAGATAAGACTTGAAGTAGAGTTCTGTTATTGCCAAGCAGTCAGTCAGAGTTCAAATACATTATTTCCTTAAGTTGCCTAAATACATTTATTATACATCAGTTGGATTATTAGAGTGGGGACTGCTTGAAACTGCACACAGTTTTATACTTCATATCACTTATTTTGGAATCCACAATGAAACCTCTTCTTCTACTAAACCCTCCTAAACTGTCTTCTGTATTACATGAAGTAACTTGGAAATTACACCCTCTGCCCTCCCTCAGCCCTAAGATGGAGCTTCATGTTGTTGAGTGGTGTCTTTCCCCTCTCTGCATTAAGGAAGTTGGTAGGGCCAGTATTGGTTTTAATTACGCGCTGCGATGCCGTACCCCACAGTGGACAAAATACCCATGCAGTTCTGGATCGTATCTCATTGCTGTATATCCAAGTTCTGATTTATGAGGAGTAGTGTGGCGTGAAAGCCTGTACTAAAACGTCTGTGCAGTTTGTTAATGGATTTACAAATCTTTGAATTGCACTTCAATACTTAATACTTTGTTTCTTAGCTTCTACATTTAGAAAAAAACAAAGCATACAAATATTTAGATTAAAATGTTGTGACCCTCCCCTTATTCCAGAAGAGCAGTATTCTATCATTTACCAGCAATAACTGTTCTGTGATATATATTTTATTTTGGTTTGTTCTGTTTTTTATTTAGATAACGCTGCAAGTGAAGGTGTCTTGGCCAGTTTCTTTAACAGCCTGTTGAGCAAAAAGACTGGCTCTCCTGGGAGTCCTGGTGCCGGAGGAGTGCAAAGTACAGCCAAGAAATCAGGTATTGGACTTGTTATCGTAGGCTGTTTTGCATATTTTTAATTTGGCCTGCATTGGTCTAACTGCATGTATCTTTTAAATAGGTCAGTAAAGTGACAGACCTTGACAGACGACAGTGCCAAAATGTGCAGTCTTTAAAAAAAGAACTAAACTGCTGCAGCTTCACAACTCCAGGGCTTCTATTAAGCCTGTCATAACTTGAGTCTTAGGGTGAAGTTATACTGCAGGGATATAAATAACATTTGAGTCCTGATCATGTTCAGAAGTGCTGCTTTTTTTTTTTTATTATTTTTTACTTTAGAATTTCTTCCTTTCTTGACACTTAACTGTTGCTTGAAAGAAACGCAGTTTATTGGGTTTGGACTGTAGTTTCCAGTCAAACTATTGAAATCTCTCCAGAGTTCAAGTTTAAATTAATTACTTCTTAGGACAGCTTGAAGGTATTCTCTCATTATTTAATATTTTATTGTGATCCAACACAATTGATAACACTGATTGAGTGGCTTTGTTCTGTGTATGTGCGTATGACTTCATTGTATGGCTGATAAGTAACTGCACTGAAAATAAAAGAAACCCATCAGAATACTTAGTACCTATACAAAACTCAGTGTTGTAAAATGCGTGTTTGTTCCACCCGATATTAGAATTTTACTACTTTGATTATTTCTTTTTGATATTGGTGTTCACATAGCACTTACATTCACGAGCTTTCCTTCCAGAAATATTTCCCTACTAAATTATTGATAGATATTCTACTTATGAAACCAGGTAAATGTAATGGTGATGCAAAACCCGTGGTTTCTGATCCTTAGAGGAGAGTGTAAGGCCCAGACATTCTGGACTGGAAATAAAAAATGTATGATGCCAGCCAGTGATGGTATTGCCAGTAAGAGAACCAGAGCAGATGTTGGAGTGTCAGTATTTGAACTGAAACTATTCCTGGAGAGGGGAAGTAAAGATTTTTTTTTTTAAATTTTATTTTATTTTTTAGTTGGGAAGGGTTTTATATGACATTCCATGCTCTGAAAGCTGAAAAATGGGGAGAATTTGACTTCCAGCAAGTCAGTATTTTGTTGGTAGTTTTTTGGGTTTTGTTAGCGTGATAGATTCTGTAATTTATCTTTATTAAATTTATTATAACTATAACAAAATAATTATTTGTATTATGTATTATTTACATAATATTATTGTGCCTACAGTATTAAAAAATTAATTAATTTTTTCTTAATCCAGAATGCCCTCTTCAGTTAACACTGAAAGGTGTCCCCTGCTTCATCAAGTGCAGTCTCATGCTATTACTGACCACAATGTCAAGTTAACTGTTTTTATAGAAATAGGACTAGAATTCACTTTCAGGGATTGTTTCATCCTTGCTCTTTATCTAAAGCAGAATCAGTTAGGGCGTTCCTGGCTAGTGATTAAAAAGCAAGTAAACTCTTGAAATAAAAGATGTAGTGTCATCTCTCCAGGACACCTATTCCAGTACTTAATTTATTAGTTATTTTTTCTCTTGTACAGTCAGTATTTCTTAATCCCAGTCTTGTTCAAGTGGGGACAGAGATCAGTGTAATCCCTTTGTCTTTGCAGCAGTCTTTTGCATGTTTGAAAGCTATTACTCTTTTGCCTGTAACTTTTGTCTGGACTACAAGAATACACTTCTGTTGGCCTTTCCTCACAGGATGTGTTTTTATGACCCTGATAATTCTTACTATTCTCCTTTGTACTGTCTGCCCAGACGACCTGTTTCTTTTGGTGCTCAGAAGTGAATGCAGTATGTCAGATGAGGCTTTGTCTGCCTAAGTAGGGGTTACTTAATCTGTACTATGTAGTGTGCTTCTGTTTAGATGTCTTAGCGTGATGCTAGGTTTTTTTCATCTGTATAATATTGACCAGGATGTGTTACAACAATGCAGCCAGTTTAATACAATTTCTGCCTCCTAGTAGGAGGTTTTCTGGTCTGTATCAAATTACCTTAGTATTTCAAAAGATCATACATTTGCTTAACCATTGTTTTCCATTCTGTTTTTATGCACCACTTTGATAATCTATATAAATAACTTTTTACCTCCAATCCTGTCTTTCAAAATCCTTTGTAGTCTGTTCAAGCACGCTTGCCTAGATATCAGATATCTTCAACAGTTGGGCACGGTTGATTGCTGAATAGAAATACTAACTGGTATTATGGATAATTAATAGGTAACTTTATAAATTCATTTTTCTGAAATACCAAGACTTTTTTTTCTTGTTTATTTGTATGAAGGTTATGTGAGATGTGATACCGACCACTTCTCCCTTTTCCGCAGGACCTGTTATCCTATCATAGAAAGAAATTTGCTTGGCTTGACACAACTTGTTGGTAACAGATCCATGTTGATTGTTGTGCTGGTAGGCTGTTTGTAAGCACCTAAAACATAAGTGCAATTTCTGGAAAAAATACTAGAGTAAAAACTAACGAGTCTGTAATGGGCTTTACACTCTTTCCTCTTTTAGTCTTCTAGAACATCATGTGCCTTTCAGGAGTTTTCAAAGATAACAGATGGGTCTGTGTACCTTTTTTTCTTTTTT
>VXBL01010520.1:3840057-3856440 GCA_013400195.1 Aramus guarauna | reverse complement strand
TTTTTTTTTTTTTTTGGTGTGTGTGTGTCAGCATTAACTTACAATTTAAATAGATTGTTTCTCTCCTGAAACATCTAGAGACAGCAGTCATATATCCTTTCTTAACTTTCTTGTTTTGTTAGACTAAATTAGACATCTTCTTTTCTAGTCATCTGTTAGAGGTTGAGCTCTGTTTTTCCTACTAGTTTCTTCTTCCTTAGTTCCCATCACTGACTTATCTTTTCTTGACCATGAGTGATTAGAATTGTGTACCACACTCCAGATATATCTCATTGTAGTGCCTGGTACAGCAGTTCTCTTTCTTTGGTGGAAGTACTTCTCCTGTGTGATCTCAAGATTGCAGCTGGCTTTTCTTGGCTGCATCAAGTTGGCAGCTCACACTCATTCCGACTTTCAGGACACAACAATTGGCTTTTACTCACAAGAGAATATGCCTATTCCTTGTCAGCTGATGTGCTCACATCTTACATGCAACCAATATAAGATTAAACTTTCTGAGAAGGTAAGGGCTCCGAACACTGGTATCTGAAAAGCTCTCATTGAGTTTCTAAAGTAACTGGTCCTGGTGATAACAGAAAAGATTACTTGCTCTTTCATGGAAGAGTTGAGGAGAGTATCTTGGAGAAGTCTTACTTACGGCAGCATACTCTGTGCGAGTAAATGTGCTAAAACAATCTTTGTAGGCATTTTAAATGTCTAAACTGTTGGAAGAGCCCTATGTTTTCAGGTTGACACCAAAAATATTTAGCTTTAAAGAGACCATCTGTTTCTCCCACAGCTCTGAATATCCTGTGATTGAAATGTTGAGTTTCTGTCACAGGATGAGGGAGACATTGTGGATCTCAGCTACTGGTCAGCCTGATTGAGTGATTGGTTTCTGCTATGTTAACTCTTACTTGAGAGAACTCTCTCATCTGGGCAGGTGCTGCAATGTTATGTCCATTTTTCATGCTGTGTAATTCCTCACCCATCTTACTTGCCTTTATGTTTCTGGTCTTTCTTCCATGTGTAGACCATGGTATTTCAAAGAACTTCAGTTGGTGGTTTCTGTGGTAGATTATTTTTCTTCGCATGGACTTCTAGACTTAAAAAGTTGTTTCATTCATAGTCCCAAGAATCTTCTTGTGAAATTCTAAGATTTGCCTTCACCCTTCTATTCCTGTGCAATAGCTAAAGAACTAGGGTTCCCCTGCTCTCTAATCTAGAAAGGAGAATACATATAATTGTTTCAAACACATCTAATTGACATTACCATCCTTGACAATATTTTTTGTAGGGAAACTGAAAGCAAATATCAATTTAATTTATAACAGCGGGGAAAATTTTATTTTCTTAAAAACAGCTCCTTGTATTTCTTCTCCTTTGAAAGGTGCACACCTATGGCGGTGTTTAAGGGGAGTTTGTAAACCTACATATCATTGAACAGCTTGGCAATGTTTTTCCTGTCCAGTCTGAGGTAGTTGCAGGAGACAGCTGCTTGGTATTATTTGGGAGGCTTAAAGATCCAGTTCATCTAGGATTTAAAAAAAAAAAAAAAAAAAAGCCACAGTTTTGTTTAGACCTACTTTTGTTTGAGCAAGAATTTTGTGTGGCTTTTATTGTCTTAGGGTTTAGGGGTTTTTTAACTTCAAGGTACCATTAGTCTACACATAAAGTGTCTTGTATTGTAAGTTATATTACAGTTATCATACTAATTTTTTAAATTTTGTTTAAATAGTCATGCTTTGAATAGATGCTATTGAAGAGTACTGTGGCTTACGACTAGTGCTTAAATCTGAAACCTTTATAGTGATTAAAGGTAACCTTTTAACTTGGTTATGTCTTTGTACTTTGGAAAAAAACACTTAAATCTCTAACAGTCAAATCTTGCCTTCTTAATGTTTTCAGCATGTACCCTGGAAAAAATCCACCTAATATTTCACACACATTTGAGCTGGAAAACAGATGCTTGTTAAATTCTTTGGCTGTGTAAGGAAGCTGTACATGGTTATATAATCTACTTTTTGTCTAAAAATGTAGCTTTTTAATCTTAAATGCTTGTATGCTCTAAGCATTAGAATGTATTATTCCAATTTTAGTGATTAATTTGTGGGTTTATAATTTTCAGAATGAGAGAATTAAACTGATGGTTCAGTTAGAGAATTGTTAAGAAGTTTTGAGTCTAATATAAAAATGTAAGATACGCCTTTCCATGAAATACTTCAGTGTGTCTGTTTCCAATTGAAGAAGTCCTTTGAAATGACTGCTCTGAGATATTACATGAATATGCAATTCATGTCCCCTTTTTTAAGAGAAACATTGTCTGCAGACATAAAAGTGTTCTTCCTGTTAGCTGTTTAATATTAAAATGCAGCAAGTATAAGTGTGACCAAACAAATGTGATTTTTGTAGCAGGTGCCCTATGGACCTTGGAAAACTTGTGCTTAAAATCTGGGTCTAAATAAAGTCCTTGCTGTGAATAATAATAGAATTGTGTACAGCTGATTTTCATAGAAAATTCTAAACATGGTGGGTTTTAAAATGTTACTTGCTGAAAATATCACCCATGTTTTTATACTTTATGCTGCTGTATAATTCAGCATTTCATCTCTTTAAAGTGAATCAAACCTTAGTATTTATCAGTCTTTACGTAGACATTACCTTACATTGTGTCAGGCCCTGTGTTCTTGGGTAGATGGCGAAATAATGAGGAAATGCAATAATATATTTTCATACAAAAGTGATTTTTATGTATACTTGAACTCATCAGTTAAAACATTTCATTGAAACTAGATTGCTTTAACCTTGTCCTTTTTATTTTTAGGACAGAAAACAGTTTTAACAAATGTTCAAGAGGAATTGGATAGGATGACTCGCAAGCCAGACTCTATGGTAACAACAAACTCTCCTCCAACAGAGAATGAAGCTTGATAGCGCATAAAAAATGCATATGTAAATGACCAAATAACTATGTATATTGATCTGATAAGACCAGGAATTTTCTGCTATGGCAGATGCTATCAGTTTTCTTGGGGCAGGGGAAATGAGCTTACTACATCATTGCCTTGTCCCAGTAAAAAGTGCACATTCAGGAAGTTTGCATATAAAATCCCTCTGTATAAGATAACCATTTAGAGTTTATATAGGGCAATTCTTTTGGTTTGGAGGTAAGCAGGTGCGGCTGCATTTCCTGTTGTGAAGAACACAGAGAAGCAAAATGGAGAATTCTTACTAAAATACTACTACTGACTGCACACAAGGCAAGAAAGAGAGATGAAACCCTCTTTCAGAGTTACTGGAATTGGCTACTTACATGTTTGCAAATGCATTATATTCTTGGAAAGGTGGTGGTGGTGTAATACAGCATTAATTAGGTGACAGAAGCCTAGGTAGGGAACGGAGCCCTAAAAGGGGAAACAGATTTGGGACAATGAGAAACTAGAATGTTGGGTTGACTGGAGAGGAGCAATGTTGTTAAATCCTGTGCTTCATATAGGGTAAATAATCACTGTTTTAAAAAGACTACTTTGGCCGGGAATTCTCCAATGTAAACACTAAGCATCATGGGAATTTATTCTTGTTATAAATCTTGTTTTAGTTTTTAAAAACGTCTAAGAGTGTGGATGCCCTTTCTGGTGTAGCTGACAAAGGGAGAAACTATAACTTGTTTAGATCCAAGTGCCTGGCACAGTGTGTGATGTGTCTTTAGAAGGTGCTTGAATTTATTGTGCACTGTAGTACAAACAGTCACTGTTTGGTTTTATTTTAAAATCAGTAGTTTGGCGACTTGTATTTAATTTTAAATCCTGTTTTCTGATAGCTTCTGCCTTTTTTTATGCCAAGAGGCTAGCCTATGAAGAATGGTGGGTGACGTATCATTTTCCCATAATGAAATGTGCTACAGAACGCTCTCAGTATTTTTTCCTTACTTTTTGTAACTAAATATTAGCTACCAAGCTAAAATTGATTCCTGCCTTACACCTATGGAGGTTTTTAAAAAAACTTTCAAGGCCCTAGTTCCAACCACATCTGCTGCAGTTGCAGCCAACTCCAATTCTGACGGTAACCTAAAAAATATGAATGCGTACATGATGAGCACACTCAATAACTTGTTTTGTATTTTTTTTTTAATGTAGCATTTCATTTGGAAAGATGGGTTGTGGTTGTCCCCATTGCTCTAACGGAGCTCTGTCCATGGTCACATAAAACCATCATTCTGTACAAACAAACAAAACTGCTATGGTTACTGAAATGGCACTTTGATTTTATATACAGTATGCTTGTTTTACATGTACACACTACCATAAATTAAAAATACCAAGCATATTCTGTGCTTTTAATGCTGAAGGGAAAAACCACAATTTGAATTATGCAGAGTTTACTTTTTATTGATATGAACTTGTTGTACTAAATCTGATGTCTGGATATAACTTCCCTAATATATATTGTTACTTAAATACACAGAATTAGATTGACCACTAACACAGTACTGGATGTTAACTTCAAATCCTATGTTACATCAAGAGGCTGTTCTTCTAAGTCTGTCTAAACATTATCTAGAAAGCTAAGAGTATTTACTTGCCTCTTTGACAAACATTAACGTATGTTATTTGTGCCAGTTTTTTTTGTTGAAAATACTATATTTTTCTCTTTTTTTTTTACTTTTTTTTTTTAATAAACGGTATGACCTGAAGTTATACAGTTGTCTAGATAACAGTTAGACTAAGACTGTAGATGGCTGATGGGTAATGTGGGTGTGCTTCCTGGTGAAATGGGTGCCAGTTGCAAGTTACCACACCAGAAGTAATTACACACTGTCCTCCTGACACTGAGAATTCAGATTGGAGACTAAAACATCAAAAACTTGACAGAAAAATTGAAAACGTGTGTGATCGTAATGGGATATAGTTAGAAAACCTCAGTCTGAAACTGCAATTTTTGTCATCTAACCTGATAAGCACTTTCTCTAGCAATATGGCTAAAGCTTAAAATTGAAGTACTTTCCAGTTCTATAAAAATGTTAAATATACTAAAAATGATCAAAACTGATAATGTATGATAACTTACAAGCTTTGCAGAAAGATGCTTCTGACAAAAGAGAAACAGATTTCCGGTTTCTAATTGCAAGTGAATGCTCCTAGTGTACTGAAAGTAAGTTGTAAGTAATGTAGCATCCTGTGGTTGCCAAAGTCTGTCAACTTTGGTGAGCTGCACAGTTGTTATTCTGGTGTCTTCAAGCATTGGAACCAAAGGCCAAATTGCAAACAGCCTTTACATTTTCAAGTGAAATGTCATTTTATTTGCAGATACACTTGTATGGTAGACTGTTTAAACTATTATATGACTATATTTATATGCATTATAGTGACTGCATCTACTGTTCACGTTTAAACTAAGAAAACAAAAGATGAAAGCATTCAACTTGAAGCAAATAGAAAAGTTTAAAGATTGGCCCTCCATAAAAATGCTGTGGTTATGCTGCTTGATTTTAAGTTTGCACTTTTTTTTTTATTGGCATTTAAAAAACCTGTTTAAACTGAACAGAATTTCATATTTTATTTAATTTAACTACATTGAAAGTGACTGCTCTGTACATCATGAACTTAACAATATACATGCTGTAAATGAAAGTTCACTGTCCTGTATACAAAGTTTATTGTTTTTTTCCAACTTACAATTAGGACTGCAAATGTATGAAACAAACCTTAGTCCAGTTGTATGGCTTTAACCAGGTGCAGTATGCAGTCATGTGGAATCTTGCTTTCTAGTGCTGGCAAAATGAGGACGTCTTTAATTACTGGCTTCAATAAACACGAATCCAGACTGCTTTATGCTGTGCTTTGTTCTTGTTTTTAAGATCCCCCTTCTAGAGCTGTTTCTGTGGGAGCAGAGTGTTAGTCAGCTCTGTGAAGAGGAGAAGTAAGTTGGCTTGTACAGTGGTGTACCTTAATGACAAGTTCCTTCTTGGAAGTTCTTGTACCAGCCTTTGCTAATGCAACTCCTCTCTGGAATTTAGAGCATGCACCTCGTGTAAGTAAAGCGAAGTTGGTATAGCTCCATTTGCAGAGAGAGGTGTGCTCGTGCTAGTTTATACGTAAACAGTTATGTCAGCAGAACTGGTTCTGATGCGAAGTAATATATTTCATGAGAATGGGGAAACAGTATTTTCCCAGGTGAAGATGTATACCTTCTAACATGTTTTGTGGAATACTGTTTCCAGGCAGAGCAGTGGTCCTAAATTTGCAGGATTAAAATCCAGGTTATGAGAAGTTTAAGGATTAAATTGCTTGAATGGTGCAAATGCCTCTACTCTGCCAAAAGCAAGGCTAAGTCTTCTCCTGTCCGTGGGTATAACAAGTTCTTCCTAGTAAGCATAGAAAGATTAGACTGATCCAATTAGGATTCTACTTGTTTGCTTCATTGATGCTTTAACTGGATGCCTATATATTTCTCTGCATAGATTGAAGTTCTATTAGTAATGTTTCTTGAGTCACCCTACCTCTGAAATAGAAATGAACTAAGCTTTTGGTTTCTAAAATACATAGTTTCTCTAGAAATCAATCCTTATGAGGCCATGAAACAACTACCGCTTTAGACTTGCCATAATGCTTTATGTTTTAATGAGTTCATTAATGTAAATAATTAATTCTAGTACTTTAAGATGGGATTTGGAAAATATTTTCGAAAATATGAAGAGAATTATCTATTATGTTACACTTGGGGAGGAAACTAAATGAGTTCATCTTCAGAGATGCTGAAGTTGAAAGTGACTTTCTTCAGAAAGACTGTAATGGTGGATA
The DNA here is from genome assembly GCA_013400195.1 of Aramus guarauna. Classification (NCBI taxonomy): domain Eukaryota; kingdom Metazoa; phylum Chordata; class Aves; order Gruiformes; family Aramidae; genus Aramus; species Aramus guarauna. The sequence continues at coordinate 3,849,661 of VXBL01010520.1, read as the reverse complement.
AAAATGGAAGAACACCCTTTAACTCTTAAGTTTAATTTGCTGTCATTCAACTGTAATTTGTTTTTTTGAAAGCAAAATGTCTCCAAATTAAAAAAATAATAATTGAGATATTAAGGTTTTGGTATGGGAAATACCTTGCTGGAGGCTCTAAGCTTTCTTGCAAGGTGAATCTTTCACCACCTGTGCTGTTCCAGATGATAGTGTTAACCCCTCTGGCTTTTCAGCCATGGCAGCATTTTGTTAGGGAATGAACTTCTCAGATAAGAACTTTAGCTTGAATAAAACAATCAGTTTCTGAGTCTTTGTAGTTCATGCAAGGGAAAGGCTGTAGATTATTAGGTTGTTATTGATGACCTAAACCAGACTCTGGTTGTCTGGGTCTATCTGTAGAGCTGCATGGAATATTTAAATTGAATATTTAGTGCCAAAAGCAGAACTTGTCTGTTATTTGGTCTTTTTAATTAGAAAATAAATAATGTAGTCATAGGATAGAGGCAGTTTAATTCCAAAAGCACACTTTTTTTGGAATTCAGTTTCCCCTTCAAGGCAGGATTGACATAAAACTTCCAGCCTGTTCTACTACAGCCTTCATAATAATAAATTACTTCTCTGATCCTCTCAGATTGTGTGGAGAAAATAATGTAAGCACAAATAATTAAGAAAGCCAACAGTCTGAACTAATGCTTTGGGACACCACATAGCTCCGGTTGCACAAACGTGAGATTTCTGCAGTCAAATGTAACTAGTTTATGAACAGCCATTCCATGTAATGGGAGTTGCAGAACTACAGTTGAGGATGACTGATGCAAAAGATTTGACTTGTCAGTGTAAGTGGATCTGTAGCACTGTTGCCCTCTGAAATAGCTATGTAATCACTTTGGTTTGTGTTTCAGTATTCATAGTCACAGACTTCCAAGTTACTGGAGGGGTTATATTGGAACCACGCTAATAGTCACATGCGAGAGGTCTGTAAGATAATGTCATAAACAAGGGAAGCAATTAATTTTCTCTGTTGCCTTTGCAGACTTTTTAATATGGCAGAATCAACATCAAGTTGTAACTTTTTTTATCTGAAGAAAAAGATCCTTGATTCCCCTCTCCCTGACAATTAATTAGTTATGTTTTGCTGAAGTTTTCTGGAGATTAAATGTTGCAAGTCCAGAAGGTGGCAGACTTGGGATCAGTGCCTGTAGGTAATGCTGCTTAATGTGCCATTGCAAGATGCTGTATGTGTTGCTTGTGATGTTCCCTTAATAACTTGTTTGGCAGGTTTTTTTAGGCTAAGTATCTTTCAAAGCATGAATTGCTGAATTTTTTTCCCAAACACAAGCAGTTTCATTCAGTTCTGAGAATTTTGTTAATATGGGTTAAGCTTTTTTCTAATTTTGAGTTTTCTTAATTAAGACACTCTGGTTCCTTTCTTTCAGAACAAAAGCTGAAATGGCAATGTCCAGTACTAAAAAAACCCAGTTGTATCAGTGCACAAGAGAGCTGAATTAGGTTGCACAAGCTGCTTTTGCAAAGTGTTCGATTTTTCATTATGAATATTCACTGATGAAAATGTTGGTACTTATTTATATGTAAGTGTGGCTTTATGAAGCATGTAAAAATGTCATCCTTGTCTTAGACTTGGCAGTGCTTAAAACAAGAAAATCCTTCAAAATATGCCAGAAAGGTGTTTGCAACAAAAAGGTGCTAGGAATAGTCTTGCATGAATATTTGCAAGAATGTGCAGTAAAATACTTAAGTTCTTGAGAAAAGGAAACATGGAATTGTAAATCTGTGGCACTCAGCTTACCAGATGGACAGCATTCCAAAAAACAGGGACTTTCCTTTCAGAGAGAGAATGAAATGACAGCATTAGAATTGCATTATTGACAAAACAGAGGGAATAAGACCACTGAAAAGATAATGGATGGAGATGGCTACTGAGGCTTGGACCAGATCAACTCCATGTATTGTTCACTGGACTTAGAGTCTGAGGACTAGAGGACAGTACTCTGTGACTTGCATGCAGTGGCCCAAGTGACTGGCTACAATTTTTGTCTTGCCCTATGTTGCCCATTTCCCTCTGTGAAAGAGCCCAGCCAAGTTTTTAGTCTGACACCCACCTTTTGACTGTCCTGCAAGACAGTCTGGGATAGGCGGTGAAAGCCTGAGCTAGGTGCAGTGAGTTCACAGCACGGTCACAGTGCAAATAGGAATGGTGGCACGTGTTGTGGGAGGGTGATAACGTGCCTGGGCCAAGGCTCAGTAATTAAAGTCTGTATCTCAACACAGACTTAACCCACATTTTGGTTGCAGAGCAAACTTGGATGTTGCAATCCTTTAAATGACCATATTGATCGTGTATGTCTTAAATGGTAGGACGAACGTGGAGATGAATGTTATTTGCTGTGGTTGGGTAATAAAACCTGTTTTATATTGATAATAAATTACTAAGTAGTATCAAATTAAACCTCTCTTTTTCAGAGGAATCATATGAAGGACTTAGTGTACTTTGGAGATTATTAGAAAGTGAAGATGTTCAAAACTTTCACATGGTCTGAAAGACTTAAGTTACTATGCCCATAGGCAGAGAGGGAGAAGTAGGAAAAGAATTCCATTTTATTAAAGATCAGTCACTGACTGCACAGAAAATCTCCTAAATCCAAAACAAATGCAGAAGGGTAGGGGGAGAGCTCTTGGTACTTCCAGCCAAACCCAGAACTGGATTTATCTACTTAGGTGTGGAGGTCACTAAGGAGAGTGATAGAGGCTTTTATCATCTGTGCTGTAATCTCACTGTTACTTACAGATACTCAACAGCTGTCAGCTGACAATATCGTTTGGTAATAATTGCTAGTTCCTGTTGTAATGGGCTAGTTTTGGAAAAAGCAAGCAGTATGTTAGAATCATAGAATCACAGAATGGTTTAGGTTGGCAAAGACCTTAAAGATCATCTAGTTCCAACCCCCCTGCCATGGGCAGGGACACCCTCCACTAGACCAGGCTGCCCAAAGCCCCATCCAACCTGGCCCTGAACACTTCCAGGGAGGGGCATTAGCCTTTGATATATGTAACAGATTGGGGTTAATTGATGCTGAATTTTGCGTACTTTATAAACCTGAATTGTTACACACAAGTTTGTTTTCCTGGGAAAAGCACACGTGCCCCATATAAATACTGGATTGTCAGTAGACAACTATAATTAGCAACTGTTTAACTAGCTGTATTAGGATGTTTTAACCAATACTTTGCAATGCTGTTTTGCTGGGCTGAGAAATTGCCAGTGAAATTGGCAAGATCTGCAATACTTCAAATTCACCAAAAGCCTGTCAACATCTCTCCAAGTCACCTTTTAGCTGAACAGAACTACAACACAACTATTAAGAGAATACTGTCATATTTAAAATATTTTCAGTGTGGTTTCCTCTCCTTTTGCATTTGTGCTCTGTCCTGTTCTACCCCCTCCTCAATAATAACTTACATCTTTTGGCCAGCTTCAGTAACAAAGATCTCACAGATAGCTGTCTTAATACCAGTTGCATGAAAATTAGTGGCTTGGTGGAGATGATAAATCCAAAGATTTCCTCTGCTTTAGGTAGGGATTGCCAAGTAAGTTTGGCTAGTTCTTAGGTGAGACAGGCCAAACAAAAATCCGTCAGTCTGCACACATGGAACCTGGCATAGCACTTGCTTCCTTTAGCTCAAGCAGTAGTTCGAGGACATAAATAGGAGCTAAGCCTGCTGCGTGTGAAAAGGGACCCTCGGGAGGGTGCTGGGTCATTGGGCTCAGTGGGAGGGGTGAGATGGGGAAGGTAGGAAGAGAAGACATAAGTCTGCAAGGAATCAGGATTTATTAGTTCCGCTGTGTATGGCTTTGTAGAGTTGGGGCCATATGCCTGCCTTGAGTTTATAGCCAGTGATGGAAGACTTGGAATTATTTTTCCTGTTTAAAAAAAAAAAAAAAAAAGCTAAAACCTTCCCTTGCTTGTAGAAGACCCATGTAACTAAAGAAATACTCTGCAAGGGAATGAGCCAAATTAGTGAATATAAAGTTCTGTTGTATGGAGGAATTAAGTGCTGTGGAAAAAAAGAAATATTCTTTGAACTGTTGTCATGTTAGTTAATGTTAGCAATAAACTGTAGTTTAGCTGTAAGTAAAACAGATTCAGAAGGATAATTAAAAAATGAACTTTTTTAACATTTGCAGTTCCCCACCGGAAGTGCAGGGGACTGATGGGTTTGGTTACGTAACAGCAAACTGTATTAAACCAGTTGAGGTCAGTTGTTTTCGCTGGCCCATTTCATCCATGGAAAGAAAGAATGTAGTGAGAGTACTTCATCTTTTTTTTTTTTTTTAAGCCTGCTAAGGGACCTTTAAAACTTTGCTTATAAAACATGGTTTATACAATTTTTTTCATCCTCCCCTTCAGCTTCCCACGTCCTCAAAAAATAAAAATCAGCTCTTTCCCTCCAAAGGCCTGCTGTACCCTACGTGCTCCATCTCTTGCTATAAAAATGCTGGATATCACAGGGGCAGCATGACCATGCCCACGCAGTCAGAGGGAACTAGTGTTTTCTGACCTTCTGTTCTAGGCCTGTGTGTTTTTATGGTATTACTGGAAGAAGACTACCTTTTTTCTCAGTTCAGGGCCTTTTCTTTCTTCTGTTCCCTGAATAAATGTAGTGCCATGAATAAAATAAACACTGCTGTCAGTCTCTCGGCATATTTTTCAATGTACTTCATTATACAGGATTCTTTCAAAAGAAATACAACCCACAGTCTTGGCTGGTTCCCAGCACCATTAAAGGTCTACTGGCACTTTTCTTAAAAATATAAGGTTTTGCTTCTATTTTTTATAGAAATTAATTTCACCTCCCTGCTATGTAGAATGCCTGCTGCCTTTCAGCCGAGCATGTGGCTGCAAGGTCACCCCTCTCTGGCACTTGCAGATGTCCTTAAAAGTTTTTGAAGGTGAAATGAGTCTGACTACTTCATCAGTGATGAAGGCAGGGTAAAAACAAACCTGGGCCAGTAGACAACACTAAAGGAGATGTCAATCTCTAATCCTGGAGTAAAAAAAAAAAAAAGTTGCTCTGTGAGTGGCTCATTGTTAAGAGCATATACAGTCATGTTCATAAGTCTGCAAAGTAAGATCTAACTAATTTTATTGGGAGTGTTACCTTTCTTGTTTTTTTGGGGGGGATTTTTTTTCTTTTGGTTGGTTCATTTTTGAAGGGGAAACACTGTTTCCTGATACTGATGGTGAAATTCCAGGAGTGACACCTTTACAAATCCTCTTAAAGGTGAAGCCATCACCATATAGCTCCTTGGGATGGGTCCTGTGGTGACTTCCAGCCACTGCTGCCTTCTGGTCCCAACTGTGAGACCTGATGGCTGCCCCGTGCTGCTCACATTGGAGGGACCTGTCACACGAGCCCTGTCAGGCCTTCCAGGGCTGCTCAGTTTATTTTCCGAAGCATAAGGGCTGGAATACAGGTGAAGGTGTTGAAAGTACGCATGGGGCTAATGTTATAACTGCAGGACAGGAGCAGGATTCACTAACGCTTTCTGTTACTACAGCTGCACTTTTTAACTAGACGAAAAGCCAAGAGTCACTCGCTGTGCTGTGTCAGTGTGTGCCTGAAGTCCCCTGACCAAACCCTCAGGCTTGAGAAGCAGGCACTATGCTGTCAGCCCGTGAAACTTCTCTGGATATTCAGTGGAAGAAGCTTTTACAGGTTGCCCTTCAAGTAAATTTCTTTCCTCTCTGCTTCTGTTGGTACTGTCCTCAGCTGACAGGACTGTGCTTTGACTCTTAACTGAGGAATTCAGTTCTCCTTATTGCTCTTGAGGTGGCTTTATGGTGAGTGGTCTTGTGCTGGGAGATCGCAAAGTGCTACTTCAGCTGTGGCTGGACATGGTGAAGTAGGAATTGTCATACTGTGCGGCAGCGGTTATCCTCTACCAGTTAGAGATAACTGTGTGACTCCCCTCCGTTCTGTCCCATTTTCCTTCTGCTCGAAGTCCATGTCAGAGCTTGCAACTTATTCCTGTTGTATTAATTCCTAGCTCTGACTCAGCAAAATTATTTGCCTGCTTCCCATGCTGCTCATGGCTATATAGTCAAAGTGTGCATATCACACTCTCACACTGTAAAAACGAACAATTTACTGAACTAAGGCACTTAAAACTACCAGATGTTTTCCTAAAGCAAGTTCTTTTTTAACTTTTTTGGGTGGGGTGGGTGTTTGGGGTTTTCTTTCCCCCCAACTGAAAAGTTGAGGAAAAGCTTCAGCATTTTTTACATTGAGAAATTCAAAGGGGAAAAAGCCTGCTCTCTGATGCCAGAGTTAAACTCTAATCACTGCTCAGCTCTCTTGGAATTTGGCAGCGTACCAGTGCTCCTTCCCTTTGGTAGGTCATGTGGAAATACCGGAGCATTTTCTTAAAGAACCTCTCAGCTCTTTTCAGGTACTTGCACAGATGTAACTTTTCTGTTAGGATTCTAATTCCTTTTGCACCTTTAACTACATTTAAGCACCTTTTGTATTAAGCACTGTTCAGATCTACAAAATTTTATCTAAAAACATTAAATACTTCTGTAAAAACTACATAAATGCAGCTTTAAAAATCTGGTTTTAAGTTGATGTTCCTATTCAGTTGCAATGGACTCACTTTAATCTTGAAAATAAAACTTAAATGTGCTTCATGAAATGAACCCGCAAGAAGTTCACAAATTTATTAAAGGCTGTATGAATAGCTGAGGTGAAGGTTGAGAGATGAGGGTTGTTCTGTTCAGTTTGATCAGTGATAATATTTAAGATTCTCTTTCCACTGCTTTTTACACTTAAACCACCAGCTGGTTTTAATTTATCACCGCTGTCCTGGAGATTCTTTCTGATGGGGAATTTTTAATTCTGTCAAAGCTGGCTTAACCATTCTGTAAAAATATAGATCTCTGGTCATTTAATTATAGTGTCTATGAATAGCATACTTGGATTTCCTCCCCTCTGTGCTGTTTCTTGTTTTCACTGTTCAGTCATATTTTAGCTGGATGTGAAGTCCTCTCTGATGAATTCCATGATCTGATTAGCTTGATAGTATGGTGGTGTCTTGAGTGCTGATCGTTGACTTGGTTCCCCATTTTCCTAGTCCTGGTATGCAGACACACAATGAAATGGCAGGCTGTGCTTGAAAAGCTTATGAACTTGTAAAAACAAAGTTATTCGAAAGCAATGTGATCTGCCTTGGATGAATGCAGTGACCTTTTTACTGGATCAATACTTTTATTTACATATTAAACGTAGACATTTTTTTCTTTCAAGTGCTACAGAGCAGGCTGAAAAGGTGCCGTATCAGGCAAGAACGCGCGTAAAGGATTCCTTTGTTAAACGTTGGCAGCAACCTCATGAGCCCTTGCCAAGTCTGTCCAGCCCACCCACCCGTCCAGGAGGATGCCAGAAAACCCCCCAGTATGGCGTGGTATTGGCTCCGTGCCTTTTACAGCAAGGGGGACGCTGGCTGTACAGACCACGGTGCCGAGAGGGGCACCATGGCTATGGACGGCAGTGCCGGTATCCCGCTGCCCTAGGAGCTGCCTGGAATGTCTGTGAAACCGCGGTCAGTGACACTGTCAACACGCCCGCTGAAAACATGCCTCGCAATTGTTCAAATAATACTTTGGATAGAGCAGAGAGGACACTTAATTGTGCTTTCGCTACCTAGGCAATTAGCTCACTAAGGAACAGAGGGGTTGTTTTGTGTCTATACTTTGTGGCATTCTCAAAACGCTCTAATGATTTCAAATACTTTTAAACTTTGCGTCCTCCTCAGGAAAGGCCGTGCTATTAAGTTTGCTGAAGGCTGTGCAGGAGGCAGTGGCTACGCCAAAAGGCAAAATCAAGATCTCTTATCGCCTAGCCTTTTTTTTAAATCACTCAACTGTGTCTCCCTTTGTCCTTCATTTGCCTTCTGCAATACCACCTTTTGATTCTCCTTCAACATACTGATGTGTTTGGGTTAGATCTGCCAAAGATTCATCAAAATAATGTTCCTTAGATGTTTAAAAAACATTTCTATTATTTTGCTCGAGATAGTTTCCTAGAAGTGCTACAGCAGCCCCTCAAAACAAAGGTTAAATGTCTCTGTAGGTAAATGTGGATAACCTGTATTTCCAGCAAGAAAAGGAGTTTTGTGAGAGTTCTGATTTCGCTGGAGTTATACAAGAACGGAAATAAGAGACTGTAAAAACCTTTTAGTCCATCATGGCCAGCCCTATGCCAGTGAAGGATTTTCCCCTTTTCCCCCTGATTGCATGTTGTTAGGCTAGTTTCCTGTGACCCAAGCAGCAGTTTCCATCCTTCTGCATGCCTTGCTCAGGTTTTTTCTTTCTCTTTTTTTTTTTTTTTTTCCCAATTTTCCTGCCATTTGCCCTTCACCAAAGGGCAATGTTTTTGTTTTCTTAAGCATGTCTCCTAACTCTTCAACTTGCTTGAGAATATCAGCCTCTTCCAGCACCAGGGTGTGCCAGAGGAGAAATGAAAAGACTTTTATTGGCTGCATACTGTCAACGATGTCTCCTATTAACCAAAAGTGCCTGTTATTGGTAAGTAACCCCCCGACTTTCTGTACCCAGGGTTCCTGGTGTGCTCTCTGTCTCTTTGGCCCTACTTCTTAGGATCTCTTTACACAGAGGCCAAAGAAGAGAAGAAAAATCTCCTGAAATTAAAAATCACATGGTACTGTGCAGAACCCTCTGAAAGAAGAAGGATTAAAGGGGCTTCAAGGGAACTGAAAGGGAGAGATGAAGCAAGACACAAAGATAACTGGAAAGGAAATCCCAAGGTTGATAATCCACAGTGTTCATGGAAAACCAAAACTGTAGCAGTAAGAAAGACTCTTGGAGGCCAGAGGAAGATGCTAGAAGTAATACGTGTGAAAGTCCTGTACTAGTAATGTGAGAGAAGAGAAAAGGGTGCGGACTGTCAGTGACAAGGACAAGAGTAGGGATCTGGCTGATAAAGATGGCAGATCACAGGATCGCTGAACACCTTGAATTTCAGCGTGGCCTGTGGTACAAGCAGTCTGTGTGCGGTAAAAAAACATGTTCAGCTACATTCGATACACCTGTCCTTGCCAGGCTGTGTTGCTATTTGTCCCTATTTATGGTGACACAGCAAGAGAAAAAGTGTCTCCAAAAAGTGCTTCAGAGGCTGTCAAAACTAACCGTTTACTTGGAAAACTATTTAAAATAACACTTTAAAATGTTTGTAACACTCATGGAAGAATACTCTAAAGGTTTCCAATATTTGAACTACTGCAGGTACAGTATCGTAACAGCTTGAAAGTGTAATTCTGACCAGTGTGAACTGCTTTATGTATCTCGAAGGATTAACTCTGCGTTATGAATACCACTTAAAATGTCAGTATCGTTGGCTTTCTCAGCGTTAGCATCAACATCAATGCACTTTAAAAAACACGAAGTCAAAACCCCTCTAACGCAATAGACCGCTAACGCCTTCTGAAGAGCCAGAACCGCCTGGAGGCAACAACTCTCATCCCCAAACGCCTCCTGCCGAGCAAGGTGACCCGCCCGCCCGCCGCAGGATCGGATCG
>VXBL01010520.1:3812051-3839428 GCA_013400195.1 Aramus guarauna | reverse complement strand
CAACCGTCCTCCATTTCAGTCGGCCGGGAAGCCCGGCGCGGGCTGGGAGCCGCCGCAGCCGGCCCCGGGAGCGCCGTGTCACCGGCCGCTGCCGAGCTCGACGCTGTTTGAAGGGCCACCTCCGCTGGGTGCCGGGGGTTCTGTCAGCACCGGGGGGGGGAGGCGCGGTTCGGCCCGGGAGCGGCGCGAGCCCGGTGGCTGGAGGGAACGCTGCTGGATTTCGGGTGGCTCCAGGGACGCCCGGGCTTGCTCCCGTCAGGTGGCGTGGCTTCCCCTTGCGGGGGGAAAGGGCGCGGGTTAGGCCTCCGTTACGGTAGGTTTTGTAGGGGTGGTCAGCTGTCTCGGTAAAAGACTTTACCTCAGCGTGCGCGCCAGGGCCTGCCTGTGCCCGCGGACCACTGGGGCACTAACAGCGCTCCGCCGCTACAGGTTTTGTATAGGTTAAAAAATGTAAGGCAACTTCTCGGCACATAAATACTTCAGTTTAAATATCAAACGCTCTTTCACTTCGACGGACTCGCCGTGGAGAGGCGTTGGAAGGCGGTGTGGCCGCAGGCGCGCGCCCTGCCCTGAGCAGGGGAAGGTGCCCGCGCAGCCGCGTGCCGGGCAGCGAGGCACGGCGTGGCCCTGCGTCCGCGCCGCGTGCCGGGCGGGGTGAGGTGTCCGGGTGAGGAGCTGCGGCGTGGGTTGTGCCTGCGGGTGAGGGGGGTGCCGGCCTTAGGCAGGCTGGAGTTCTGGGACGTGCACAGAGTGAAAGAAGAGGAAACCCTGGGAACGCCTCCCCCACCCCCCCCAATCCCACGTTTTCCCGTTCTGAAATAAAATATAAGCTGTATTTGTCCATGTAGTTTGAACAGCTAAACTGTTTAGTCTGATGGAGCCCATGCAAGTCTTAAAGCACCATAGGAGCTAAATGTGTAATAACATCTAAGCGTTTTGTCAGTTTTTCTGTTGATGATGCTGATGTTTGTCTTCATCTAATCCACTTTCTGAGTGACTTTAATAGTACTATTTTTTAAAATCAACAAGTGTGTTTTTCAGGATATTTTAAAATAGGTATTTTGTGAAAATGGCATGAAGTTTGAAATACATTTTTAAGTAGTTTCTTGTAGGGTACTACAAATTGTTTTCCCTTAAAACAGGCAAGTTCTTTGAGGACTGTGATGGCAGAAACATTTTAATATTTCATATCTATAACTTCAGTATTTAAAACTGCCACTGGTTAGTACAAGACAAAGCTTGCACATACAGGTTTCATGTAAAATACATTCAAAGTATCTTAGGTTCAACAGTGATACAAGTTCATAGAGGACTGTGGTGATGAATATATAATCATTTCGTTACAAATACTCAGTAAAATCCAGGCTTTGGAAGTGTGATTTGTTTTCTTCTCATCTCCTCTGTGTAGAATAGAATCTCTGGTCTGCAAGTGGTAGCAATGAGCGTGTTACCTGAGTAGCCTAACAACAGGGAATAGCTGTATTTGTGTTACGTCTTTTCAGGACTGATGCCAACGAATCTGTCATCACTGTGTAACATCTACCTGTCTTTGAACTGTTAAAAAGTTTTGTGCATGTGGTGGAAATCCTCGGGTGGTGCTTCCTAATATGCTGAAATAATTTGCCCTTGGGATTTTTTTTTCTGTTCCTACTGCTGATCCTTTCTGTAGTACACTAATAACTGATGGGAAGTCGTGTTAAAAGCTTGTAATTAAAATGAGTGATTACTGATCATGAGTAAGCAAATCCTTTACTATTAAACTCTGATTTACGTGGAACAAGTTCCAAAGATACATGGAGTACACCTCTTAATTTTTTAAGTCTTGTAAAGAAAGATGGGGAAAAACCATGCTGTGCTGGAGTTACAGCTAGGAGAGTTTTCTTCTCTGTTGAACAAAGACGTCATTACTTCCAGTACATTGTTAGGAAGACGTATATGTGCAGATTAGTGTCCTCAGGGGAACTGAGTAGTGTTTTGTGCCTTTTTAATACGAGTGATCTGAGCTATTGTGCATGGTTCCGACGGGGTGTATGAATCCAGTGGGTCAGAAGTTAACAAGAAATTAAATTAGCTAGTGTAGGGTGGAAGCCCTGGTACCATCTCGACACGTTTAGTTTCTGCACAATTGTACTCAAAAGACGCTCTATCTAATGTATGGTGATGACTGGTAAAACAGACTACTGAATTTTGCAAACTAATGGAAAATTGAACAGTTTTGGAAAAGAAAGAAAAGAGAGAACACATTCCACAGTGCACTTAATTCGCTGATTTGCCAAGCATAATTATTTTAATGACAATGTTTAGTAATACCTTTACAAAAATATTGTCGGAACTAAAATGTATTGAAGTCCGTAGTATAGAACTCTAGCTCTCAAAAATGAGGAGGAACTCCCTTTATTGCACGTGCAAGCAAACTTTAAAAAAAACCAACAAAAACCCCAAAAAACCCAAATATAGGTTAAGATAAAAGGTCTCTAAATATATTCTAGTAAAAAGAATGCTACAGGAAAGATTACAATGCACATGCTTCATTTAGCATGAGGATTTGTCTTAAAATACATATACGATTGGCAGATGAATGCATCTGCTCAAGACAAACACTGCTGTTCATTCTAATCTTCAGTGGAAGGACTTTCCACAAATTAGTTTGTAGTGCTGTATGTGAAGGATAACTCTTGGGCATTGTGGCTTAAATGGCTCTTCTTCCAGATGCCCATTTTTGATTGTCAAAAGCAGAAAGAACAGGGAATGGGGGAGGAAAACCCAACCACCACAACTGACTGAAAATAGACGATTGTAGGGCTCTAATATTTTGTTGTAGATTCATCTGTATTGATCCAAAACATTGTTACAGGAGTTGTTACAAGATGGAAAGCAGTATGATGTTTTAGGTGTTTGGAGTAATTTAAGTACTGCTAGGGGGGGAGAACAGTTTTTACTCATATTTCTGAATATTTAGAGAGAATATGCCCTAAAGTGTCCTGACATAATTAGTTATGATAATGATTCCTGTTTAGTGTTGTGCTGCTTATTTCTGAGTCTTATTTTGGCTTTCTTTCCCTTGACTCCCAGATAAGGTTGAATAATAGCATTATGGTTTTTTTGTCATTTTAAATAGTGTATGCAAACTAAGAAAACTGTATTTTACTATTTAAGGCTAAGTTGAATAGTTGTGTAGTACGTACATCTGCCTGCTAATGGTCAGTAATATTCAATATGAAGAATAGCGAGGAAGTAATAAAAAGAACCCATGTGGAACAGCTTAGTATTGAACAGATTTTTCTCTTTTTGGAAGTTTTATTGGTAGGTAGGTGAGCCTTTTGGAAAGTAGCTCTTTTCCCTGTATCTTCTTGTTCTGTTGAAATAGGGGTGGGATGGTGTTTATTTGGATCTGTGAGGAAACATCGGCTGTGACTGAGGCTGGAGCTGTCAGCCTCTTTTAGAGGAGAAGCTCGAAGGAAGGTGGTGAGCGTTGGACCATACCAGGAAGGGAGTTTTCAGGGCTACTGGGCTGGCTGAGACACCTGATCGGGTGTCATCAGGCAGGTGGGAAGAAAATGGTGCGAAGGGAAATGAATGGCAGGGGGAGACTTTTAGTAGTATGGAGCTCTCACATTTGGTTTTGTGCTTGGTGTTTGTTTTTTTTGTTTTTTTTTTTTATAAATGAGGGTTTGAGCTTGAAATGGAAGTCAGGGAGAAGCCAGTACACTTGTGTACTTCCAAAGAGATGCTTTTCCTTTGGGGAAGTTGAAATCTAGGTGGAAATTCTTAGCTGACTTTCCAGCATTTAGAAGGAGCAGTACCTTGCCATACGGCAGATGTGAGAGATTAGATAGCTGTCCTCGGAGACCAGAGCAGAAAAGCTCTTTAGAGTTTATTTTCATTACTCTCTGGCATGGTTTTAAGTTTCTCATGCTTTTGGGGGCTTTAATACTTCCCATGGAGATTATTGTACAATAATCAAACAGATATCCCTGGAAAACTTTCCTATGGACATCCTCAAATGATTTGTTTCATTTTGGTGGTACTTACCCATTCCCTTGAATTTCCTAAGGAAACTCATTTTTCTGAGTGTGCTTGCTGAAGAAAGGTGTTTACTATGTGAGGAATCAGGAGGGGCCCATCACTGTCATCCAAAAGAGACAGGGTACTTAGCAGGTACCACCTCTTTGAGATTGCCTGTCTTTTTTTTTTTTTCCCCTCACTTTATTTTTCTCGTTAGCTTTTCATCATTATTTTTCCTTGAGCGCTACAATTCTGCACCTTGAAGGATCTTACTGTCATTAAAGTTGGTCATAGACATATATTTCCCACTGAAATTCCCATGGTGCATCATGACTGTTGGTCTGCTTCTTGGTTTCTTTGGGAACCGTAGCTCTGGGTGGGCTGTTCATCAGGCAGTTATGAGGAAACCGGGCAGGATCCTGTTGGGAGTCTCGTTGGTTCTCCCTGGGGACCTGCCAGGTTTTCACAGGCACTTGATTTAAAGGAACATGTATCGCCTTTAATAGTTGGGACAATTGGTGTGAGAAATTGTGCCCGGCCAGTTTTTGTGTAATTGGCAGTAGTTAGGAATGGTTTAACTGGAGCGGTAAGATTACAGAGCAACCTTCTGAGGGGAGGAACAAGTGTCGGAAAGCCCTCATCACGTGCTAGCTTAAAAGAGGATGGCATTTGTGGTGGTCAGTGATGACTTTTGTAGCTCGGACAGCCCTAGTTTTTCTTGTCTTCATGTGTCTGTTTGAAATGCTACAAAAATCCATTAGAGACTCCTTTTAAAGAAGATAATACTTCTGCTTGGGAGGTCTCTGAGCTACAAGTTGCTGATGAGTGTACTGGGAAGTATCACTGCGTGCTTGTTCTCATCTTGTTCTCTATAGCATATGCTATTGCCCGTCAGTGGAGGCAAGATTTTTGAGCTAAATGAAATCTAGTGGGAATAGTAGTTCATATGTTCACAATTTTCAGAATAAAAAGTTCCATCTTCATTGGTGGAGAGTAGCTGAATGTTGGAAAAAGTTGTTTTGTGGCTTACTGTCATTCTGTTTCCAGATCCAGAAATTGGTTAAGGCCAGAACTACATACAGTAAAGTTCTTGGCTATCAGGACCTATTGCAATGAAAAAAACCCAAAATTCAGAAAGCCTGTAATACATGCCTACATAGGTAACAAGACTATTGAGAATTCCCATTGTTAATTACATAAAAAAGTTAGAGTAATAACATTTATGGTCCAAGGAGTAAGCTAATTGCTAACTATTAGAATCCAGTTGAAAATTATTATGAGGTGTTCAGTAATCTCATCTTTAATTGTTGCTGCCTTCTTGTGCCTTCAGCTCAGCATCTCGCTCTGATCTCTTCTGGAGGGGAGGATTTGATGGAGTCCCCAACCTTCCACCCCAGTGCAGTGCGTCACACCTTACAGCGTGTCTAACTCTTACCTGCTCCTTTGTGCCTGGGTCTCTCTGCAGTACTCCTGTGCAGTTGCACAGCGGTGTGATTCCTCATCTGCTTCGTTTATGGGCTGCTAGAGTGGGGAGATGCGTGCTTTACAGGCAGTTGTCATTACGTAAATCGTAGAAGTTACCAGTTGGCCGCTGAATGTGATGTGAATAAATTGAGATTTCTTTCACATTAGTTATTGTAAAGTTTGGTTTTATGTAAATAGGGTGTTAGCGAAGCTACAGAAAATTAGACTGTACCTAATGGAGGTCAGCAGATGACGTCCTCTGTGTGGTAAGGTCATTCCGCAGTAGTGAGGTCATCGGTCCTGACGCGAGGCATTTGGTGGTCTGGGTGAGAAGCAGATCACTGCAGGAGACATCTGAGCCTGCTAAGGCAGCTTCAGTGTCACAGGCAGTCCTGTACCTGGCAGTTTTTTCCATAAGTGATAGTTTTACCTTAAAGTTAGCTTTTGTTCATGTGTTCTGCACTTTGGAGGTATAGAAACAGTCCTCATTTTCCGTGTGAACTTAATTCTAGCAAATTTGGAGCCATTTGTTCTTGTGTTAACATCGTCACTTTTGGTAACTACTCCTTACTCCTTTGTGCACTTCCAAACAGCTGCCTGCACTCAGCCAGCCATCATCTTGCTGCACAAGGCAACACAAAATTGTTTTGGACTCTGGTCTCAGGACCATCTGGCAGTCCTTTCTTGCAGCACCATCTGACCGCAGTAGTCCTTTCTCAGTAGGCACAACCTGAGAAATAGGTAACCTTTAAAGTGTGTCTTACCAGTATGTATGATGACCTCACTTTGCATGCCTCTGCTGGAGACAGCTCTCCTGTAATGTCCTAGGATTGCACTAGTAATTTATAGTCATTCTGTGATTACCTGTTATCTTCCATTTTTTATTTTAATTTCCAAACAATAAATGTATGTTTATATAAGAAATCCTTCTGACTTTGTTGTATATTGAGCTTTGATTCTCAGTGGTATTTGCAGCTGCTGCTTCAGATGATGTTAAGTATGACAGTGGATACTGACGATCTTTGGCTTTTATGTCACTTCAGTGTCTCTGAAACTCTGGATTTCTCTCTGGAAAGATTTATCTTAAAATGTTGTAGATCCGCATTGCTGTGATGACATTTACCATAGAGGGAAGAATGATGGGCTAACTCTGTTTAGCTTTGCTGTTCATTGTTTCTGCGTGCAACTAAAAAGACTGTGATTGTCTTTCCACAGAAAGGTGAATGGGTTTTGGTCTCTTCCATGGTGTCTCTTAACTACCATCTGGGTGTGGGCTGGTGTCCTACTGTCAAAGTAAACTCCAAATTTCTGCTATAAATTTCTCTCTAAGATGGTGGATAGTTTTAAATTCTGCTTTCAGAAGAAATTTCTATAATCTCTGCAATAAGTATGCTCTTTTTTTTTTTTTCTCTCCCATTATGAACGAGTGTAATAGTAATACACTATACTAATTGTAGATGCTGCAGTAAGAAATGTAGTTCTAATGGTATTATTATTTGGGAAGCTGCCTTCTTTTCTTGTAATCTTTCTGGTAGTGTCTTTGGATGAGCCTCCCTAGTGTTTTCATTGTCATCTTGAGATAAGAAGACAAGAAGGACTAGAAATTTAAGAGGTTGTGTTTTTCTTGTAACATAACCAGTATAGGAGGAATGTGTTATTTCTGATGTGAATTAATGTATCATTTTATTAAATCAACTAGCACACTTTTTGAGCCATCATCCTGTGCTCGAAATTGCATTTCAGAAATACCTGCCTTGATTCTAGACCTCAACAAGTAATTTTGTACTGAAATTTTGTATGTGACAAGGACTACATGCACAATGAATAACCTTAACAGTGGGTCAACTGCTGTTGCTCTGTAGTTGTAGTAGTAGCTACTTCTAAATTAGAGTTGGACTAAAAATACATCCTGATTTTATTTTTTTTTTTAAATCACCTAATTCTCAGATGATTTGTGTAGTTAGTTGCTTCCAAAACATGGAAGTAATGTTTAAGTTTCTCTGGAACTTGTACCATCAACTCTGAAGAATATGGGAGGAGGAAAGCAAAAGGTGGATAACACCAGCCTGATTTAGAAGAGGTGTAAGAACATACAACCATGAGTAGAGGAAAGATGGATCAAAAATATTCGTGATTATGGGCAAAGAGATCTTAGAGCTGGCATAGCACTCACCCAAACTGAGAAGCCCATGCAGTGCGCAACAGCATGGATCGAGTAATGCAGTCTTTACGGTGATGGGTCTTGAGCGTTGTTTTATTTAGTAGATGTCCAGGATGAAGTCTGTTTTCACACTGCAGTATGTTACTAGAATAGTGTAATGCCTGAAATGTGGTTTCAGGTAAGCAGAGTAATTTTTAATGTTTTAATCTTACTGTGTGCAAATTAAACTGGCAACTGTAACTCTGAGTATCATGTTTCTGACAATTGTATTTAATTAATTGTAATTAAGGCTCTGGTATTTAATGCCTTAGCTTGTGGAAGAATATTATGCATTTTTACCCAAACAAGTGTCTTCAACATTACAGTTAAACTGTTTTTAATATATAACTTGATATTCAGATATTGATGTTTGAATAGTGTCTTGTTCAAGATACTTCTTTAAATTTTTTTTTTTGTAGCTTGTATGTACGTTCACAAAGTGTTCAGCTTGCAAGTGAGCTGAACTTGTTTGTGATAATTCCCTTCATTACAAGTATAGCTTAAAAGCACAGCAGCCGTGTGCCTGGTATGTAGAAATACATCCTGTGCTTAGATCTGGAGTTGCATACGGTGATACTTTCGATGTAACTCACTCAAGATTAAACATTGTTATTTTAAAATGGTTTAAATTTGCTAGTGATACTGCACTACTTGTAACAGTTCTATCAATGTTTTGCAAAATTACTTATGAATCAACAACAAGCATTTCCATATTATTAATTTTCTGTACTTTTACACGTTTTAAACTGAAATGTTCATGGAAGAAAGCAGCAAGCATGATTGTGAATATTATGAAATACTTAAGTTCTAAGAGTCTTTAAGAACCTTCAGTAGTAACTTTTGTTTTATGAAATCATTTTCATGCTAGGAACTATTGTCACTGGAATGTTGTGAATAAATTAATCAGTTGTTTGATCATATACTCTTCTAAAAGAAATTAATTGTTGCATTTAATGTTTAGAAACTTTTTATCTAATGTAGATGAAACCTTTTATTAAACATTGGGATCTTTTAATTTTAGATGATGTTATCACTTAGTAATAATTTAAAAGTATTTTTGAAAAAGTGCTCTTCCCGAATTATAGGATAGCGTCCCTAGTCTTTGGGATGTTGAGGATGTTTCCTTCATGGTGGCAGTACAGTAAGAATTGTGACCGAGAAGGTGAGGTCATTGTTGCCAAAGTCTTAGGGCTTTTGTGCTGTTAACAACATTTTACAGTTCTCTCTCTGCAGCATGCCAAGTTTGGTTGCAGTCTTTAGGCAGATCTGTTCTTGAGTTATAAAATCATGAGTAGGTGGATTTGCAGTTATGCAATGAAAGTTTGTGGGCTCTTTTCTATTTTGGATGAGATACTACTGTATAACGCTTCTAAGACAGTCTAAATAGCAAGGCGGGCTTGAAGGTTTCATGCATTCCCCAGTACAGCTGGCAGCGCTCTTTCATGTTCTGGCCTACATCTATTTTTTTAATGTTGTGTTTTACCAGTATGTCTAGACTCTTTTTGCCTTTTAAGGCATGGCATCTAAGGGGACCTTCAGATTGCAATCTTGGGAACGTTGGGACTGCAAGGACATTTTGCACCATTTCCTTTAAACAAAAACCCAAAAAACTTTAATAGATTCCTTAGGACTACTTTAAGTTCTTGATTGTTTTCTCATTAAAATTCCTTTCTTGTTTCAGTATTTATGGGATGTTTGATGTTTACTCATAATTTGGATTAAATGGGGTTTTAAAGGATACAGACTGGTTCTGATAGTCTTAAAATAGAACTTTTACTTTTTCATATAGCCTAACAGGGTAGTTAAACAGGCAGCTGAGCAGATCGAATACTTGACAAAATTTAAGTACACCTTTACTTCTTTAAACCAATTAATTTATCCTACTGTTTGTTACAGATTTACAGTACTATGTTTTATTACTGTTTTGACTAGCCAAGTTTCCAACACAGACTGGCCTATGAATGTGAATGGGAACATGAAGCTTGGTCAAAATCGTTGATGTTTTTCTCTCTTTTTTTTTTCTTTTTCAAGGGCTGAGTAGAGATTTCTCATAAATGAAGCAATAGCCAATTTTTTTTACTTTGTTTAAAAATCGTACAAACACAATCTCAGTAACTCGCTGTGTTCTGTCAGAGAGTGTATGTGTACCATACAGAACATGTGTGTGCAGCCTGAAGACAAAAATAGGGTAACTGTATTCATTTTGTTTAAATAGCAAAGATATGATAAGTTATGAGTTCTTACAGCTTGACTTAATAGAAAATACTAGGAAATGGACTGGAGAGGATACTGTACCCTTGCTGGAAGATTGGGAATGGGAAGTTGGACAATGTACTGAGAGGTACCTCTCCTTGGCATGCTCTCTTGAGCATCCCACACCGTTGTTATTAACACACTAATAAATGCTGATACAAAACTAGTGACTTTTAGTGATACCAACTATTAAATCAGTCTTTCAGACAGACAAGAATACTGATGATTTTTAAGGAAACTAAGTTGTGTCTTCCCCTGCCTTGGTGATGGAAATCGAGGGTTACTAAACTTTCTTGAACTCAGCTGTTAAGCTGGATTTTTTTTTTCCTCCATTTTGTTTCCTGTAGTCAGTTTTTACTCTGTGTTACTATTGTAGTAAAGCCTGTGTGAGTAGGACTAGCAGCAAATGGGACTAACGGAAAAATATTTTATTCTCCCCTCTCTCACCCTTCTGCCCTCACTACATGCAGCTGGCAGTGGCTGAGGAAGATGCAGAGGACTCAATATACACAAAATTATATTTAGTGCAGCACTGAAGAAATGTGTATTTTTCTGACCTATTTTTACCCAGCTTGTCTAAGACCATGATTTGCAAATAATAGTCAAATTGTGGTAAAATTGAACTTGAAGAAACTTAGTTGAGTAGTTTTACTGTTTAAGGATTTCCACTTTTCTGTTATGTGTGTGATTAAATTATGTTTTTTACCAGCACTCTGGAGCGCTGTTCTGAAGTTTGATGTGGACGTATTGCGGTGGTTAGTCTACAAGAGTTCCCTTTGCTTTGTGGCGTGTCCCCCTCTGCTCCTCTACCATAGGTGTGGGTATGCTGAGGCTTCTGGAGGTGGCCCTTGAGAGGATTTTCCTGATCTTTGTGAGCTGTCTCTGAGGAACCCGCCATGTCTTGCACCAGGCAGTATCATTAGAGAGACTAGCTTGTGATCTTTGGGAATTAGAGATGGCTATAAAAAGCTGTGCTTGCAGATGTCTGTCAAAATGAGTATGAGACAATGGATAGGAAAATTAAGCCTCAAATATCAGGAAATGGTGAAAAGGGGGGGACCCCACCCTAACTTACTGTTTTATGTCCACTCACTGAAGCCATTGGTGCAATTCAGTGTGCTATAGATACGGAATAAGCCTTTCCGTTTTGTTCATTTCACTGGGTTGCATAGGAGTAATACAGTGTAGAAATTGCAAAGTTAGAAATGTATAACTTGGTATTTTGGGGCTTTGTTTGTTGTCTTGCAGGACCTGTTATTTATGAAAATATTTTGAATTATGATACACGTGAATCGTAGTTTCCAGGGACTGGAGGCACAGGTCCCTGTAGAAAGAAATCAGTGGGAGAAACTGGTTATATTTTGCGTGTTTTATTTGCCTTTGGTTAAAGCATGGTGCGCTCTCTCATCTTCAAATGAACATTCCTGTAGGATGGGGTTGCTACAAAACTGTTGATGGGGTTTTGTTCGTGGGACAGGTAGCATGTTACAAACTTGCAGTCAGTTCTGCGAAGTCATACAACGTAGGGATGAGCAAATTTTTCCAGGTGCCAGAATAACAGTGGGCCAGATACTGTTGGAGATGGGGCTGAGAGTAGGGGTCGCGAGGTGGCTGTTCAGTCCCGGGGAGGTGCACCTGGAATGCCAGAAGGCACTGGTGTGAGGGGCCACCTGGGCAGCCACCCTGCTGTTGCAGGGAGCAAGGGGGGAGGTGGTGGCCACGGCGGTGTCTGATGCTGCAGCCTGAGGCCACCTTGTGCAGAGCAGCGTGCCGTGAGTCTGGTCACTGGCAACTCCAGAATGAGCCGCGCAGGAGTTGTGCAAACCAGGGCTTCACAGCTGTCTGCATGTTCCATTGTTACTTCGAATGCTAAAGTGGAGTTACTTTGAGCACAATATAAAAGTAATGTGAAAAAAAAAAATCATAAAGTGTTTAGCAGTAACAGGAAGAATTGTGTTTGTTTTTTCTTTTTTAAAAAAACCCCAAACCATAAAATATTTTTGTACTGTAAAATACTATTTGTTTAATGGTATTTGAACTGGAATTGCTTTTGCATCTATCTAGCAGATAAGAATGTTCATTGCATAGGTGTGTCCGAGCAATAAACAAAACACTGTACTAATGCAGTTAGCAGGAAATAAGTTACTACATGTCTGCAGCTTTTTTTACGTTCTAGACTCTATGACTAAGTTCACTTTTAAGATTTGTACATTTCTGTTTTAGCCAAGTGAGAATCTTTTGTGTTCACCTTAGTTAAGTCCAGTCAGTTAATTTTCTTCCTTTTTTTTTCTTTTTAGAATAAGAGTTTTGTGAGCGTTGATTACTTTCGTACTCAAATATGACCCTTTCTCATAATATGCCATCAAAATGTTTCTGGCCTCAGAAATATGTTCTGTATTTAGAATTGGTCTTTTGCCTAAGTTGAGAAAGGGAAGTCAGCAGTAGCTGAATCTTTCAAGGATTATAGAAAACTGCTGGAGGTGGCAAAAGATCAGCTGATTTAATAAAGATTTCACAATATTTAATGTGCTGAAGTCTTGCCACATTATATCCAAAAGTGAACTCAGAAATAATGAGGACTTAAGGATTGTGGCTACATGCAAAACCCTAGAGATGCAATGAAGATCTGAAGTTTAAACATTCTGCTATTTCTATTGTTGCCACCAAATCAGAGTTGAGTTCGGAGGTCTGGTTGATCCCCCCCCACCCCGGATTTGTTCGATGTTGTATTTTGTGTCATCAGAGCACAATTTAGTTTATCCAGGGTGCTGAATCACTGGTGCTTCTTAAGCTTCCTTCTCTGGTAACCGTCATTTTCCTAAATTTTCTATCTTTTAAGAAAGATTTTAATACTCATTTGTGATTTAAGGCTCCTCGCAGTCCAATCACCAGAGTTAATAACACATTTCTTTTATTCTTAAGGATGCAGACTAGGAACAGGCGAGAAATCAGTCATTCTTCTGCTTAGGGTAAAAAGATGGTTTCCTGCTGGAGAAGCAGGACTGTGTTTAAGCCATATGATCCCAAATATTCGTATCTGTGCCAGCTGTTTTAGATGTGGGAAATGCATGTGCTTTGCAAGGAATGAGACCCTCTTGGTTTCATGCATTAAGTTGGGACTGCTGGGCCAAGTAAATGAGAACAATAAATCTAGCTTTTAATTCAAGAAAGTTTAATGTCTTCAGATACTTTAAGTGGTGTAAAAGCAATTTATTTCTTCTCTATTTTGTGCATATGTATTCTGCTGTACCATTAATTTAAACAGTCTGGATGTAAAAATGTCTTGGTAGTGTGACATTCTTACTAAAATTCTGTGGGTATTTTTCAGGCAGAAAAAATGCTGACCATTTTGTGGTTTTTTTGGAAATCATACGTAATTATGTCATTTAACCACACAATAAGGCTTTCTGTGGTAAGGTTTTAGATAAACAGGAAAACTCATTTTTTACTTTGTTTTCATTGCAGAACTGTCTTTTTTTATTTTTAGTGCAAAGTTGTTTGATTATTTTCTTCAAAAATAAAACACAACATGTTCTGACAGGAAAAATACACCATTAGCAACCTCCTAAAAGCTCTCTTTCAGCATTGGTGCCTGTCATAGCACATTTTCTCCATTTTGGGAAAATACAGTGTTTTATGTCTGACTTGCCTGTGTTGCCAAGAAAGTGATGTAAATATAAGCCATTTACATAGCCCTAAGGCAGATGATTTCTTCATTAAGGGCCCTTCTCCAGGGGAATTTACAGGAAAGTTGAGATGAACACAATAATGGTAGGAGGCTAATGTGGCTAATTTAAAGGACATTGGATCCCGGTATAGAGGCTTTCTGTCAGGAATTAAATGACCCTAAATTGTGGTCGCTTCATCCCATCCAGTGAGGGGCTGCTTCACTCTGAATGGAGCCTTTATGTGGGGGTTCAGTGCTGTTTAATACACGTGCGATAGACTCGCACTGTACATGAGTTATCTTAGCAGTCCTAAACATCCCAAACAATAAAATTGGATAAGTTTGCCAGTTTATTTAAGACAAAAAGCACAAAAAAATTGTTATTGGGAAATACATCCCATACTTAATCCTCTACTTGGAGATTTTTTTCTTTTGCCTTTGCATTATGTGGCGTTGGGGATGAGGGATGAAGAGCAGGGGCAGGTTTGCTCCGTCATAGAGTTACAGCTGTATTGCACACATTGGGTTGCAAGTCTGAGCAGACCCAGACCTTTTCTCAGTTTATCCTAAAGCTCATTCTTGTTGGTCCTGCTTTGTTGACCAGACTCCTCTACTTGGAGAGTTCAGGAAAAAGATGGTATTGCAGGTAGCCTGGGATGCCTCGGCATGGACCTGAGCATCCAGTAGAATAAGCAGATGTTTCCACCATGACAAAGTTGTGTATCAACACAATATCCACTGTACTTACTTCAAGAAGAGTGATGGTAGAAAGGAAACC
This sequence comes from Aramus guarauna, assembly GCA_013400195.1. Classification (NCBI taxonomy): domain Eukaryota; kingdom Metazoa; phylum Chordata; class Aves; order Gruiformes; family Aramidae; genus Aramus; species Aramus guarauna. Next base: position 3,825,061 of record VXBL01010520.1, on the reverse strand, counting down.
AAAAGCAACCGTTAAAAAAGAGAAAGATTGTAATAAAAGAGAGTTATACAAATCTTAGGGTATTGGAGAAATTAGGGTGGAATAGAAAACTCTCTAAAGTACTCAGTGCAGAGAAAAACAGATGAAAAGGTTTGTTTCATCCTTCAGAGGAAACTTTTTCTACTGACTGTGCCCACAAAGGCTGTAGCTGTGTCATTTGTGGGAGAGAGCAGTAATTCATGAAAGAGGAGATCACCACATTCAACTTCTCATTTTTCCTTGGTAAACCAACCTTGAAACTTCTGCTTTTGGAAAAACTTGTCAAAACTCATCACCCTAAGCTATGAGGTGTGACTTGAAAGTGAGGGTCGCCTCCTGTGTTGGACAAATGGCAGCATGCTTTTTGTTGGCTGAGACCTGTGCTCCAATACAATGCAGTTTTAGGGTTTTGGTTGGTGGGTTGTTTTTTGTGGTGTGCTGGTGTTGTTGTTTAGCTAGTCCTGTAACTGCAGTCATGGGAGGAAGATGCAGGCCTAGATGCAGGCCTGTCTCCTAATTTTTCGAGGTAGTGTTAGTGACTTGTGTTACAAAGCAAGAGCAAAGCTTTAGTAGCTGGGGAGTGAGAGTTTTTCTCTGCTGCAATTTTGTGCCTCAGTCAGTCACCTGGGACAGTGTGAGTCTTTGCACCCTCAAATGGTGTCTGGATGGAGCATGGACGCTTCTTAGGAGGGCTGGAGGATCTTTGTCTTTCCTCCCTCTTCCCAAGAGAGTATGCATAGCCAATGTGGTATAAGGCAAGGCACCAATTTTATCTTGGATGTGTGGTGTGGCAGAGGAAAGAGTGTAGGAAGCTCTGGAGAGGTGACTTCTTAGGTCTTTGAGCCTTGGTAAGCTGTGAGCAGCATGTAGATTAGCTAATTCAGTAGGCATTGATGGGTTGTAGGCAGGCAATGGAGATAAACATAGGTTTGAAAGATGATGTTTTCATTATAGTTACAGAGCTCTGAGAGAACGGGAGAAAATGGTTAGCACTAAACCTGCACTGGAGTCCCTCAGAAAATAAACTGGGGTAGCTGAGGCCAAGATTGACTTTTGGTCTGCAGTTTGCAGTGGGACACTCGCAGGGTGTGCTTGTGATCACATCGGTCTTCTTTATGGCCATGTCAGTCAAGTGGTATTCTGGGTGGCAAAATTATATTAAGGCTAGACTTAATTTATATAGCCTGTTCCATAAATTATTTATTTTATAAATTTAAAAATGCAGAGAAAATGGAACATTTTACTTACAATGTTAACACTTTTTTTTTTTTAATTAACTTGATCACTGGATGAACCATTGCTTTTGGCAAGCTTTGGCTCACATTGCAGCATTTATATAACACTTTGAAGTAATGTAGCTAAGTCATGGGTTTGATTCTATAATGTATTTCACTTTCATGTGTTTGGAGTAGTTTGGTTTTTTTTTTAGAAACAAAATTAGATTAATCTCTGAGTGGAATGGTCAGTGAAAGCAGCACTAGTGTATTTTTATAGAAGATTCACGTTACTTGTAGTTAATTGGAAAGATGTTTCTGGCAAATTTATAAATGTGTAGGAGGACACGATTACCCTGATGTTTCAGAGAGAAAATATTTTGTCCTAAAGACTGATATTTTTATTGTGTTTACAAAAAGGGAAGTTTCTGTGGGAGGATAGCTTTTTCTGATGTGGTGATTTCATTTTTTTGTCATAGCATTCATTGTGAGACAAATAATGGGCAGTTAACAGGAAGGTATCTGTAGCACTGGCAGGATCGATAATCTTCAAGAAGGGTGAAATATATTTGTATTGCAAGAAAAATAGTTGGAATCTTACTTGAAGTACAAAAGTGTTACAAATAAACTGTATGCATGGGAACATTCTCCTTTCCCTGTCCCCCCAACCATCAAGTGTTCAGGTGTCCAGATCCACTCTGATGATAATACTCTTGTTAATAGTCAGATATCGTGCATGTTGCCAAAACACGGCCTCCAGATTTGTGGCCAGAATCTCCATTGTAAACTGAAGCAATTGAGGTTTTCTCCCAACCTTTCTGATAAACATATCAATAGACTTGGGCTGTCACAACCCAGACCACTGTACGCTAATGTCACTGCACGGTACTTAAACTGATGGCACATCTTTACTTGTATTTGCAATGGTTTGGGTTAAGTCAAACCTAAGTGTACATGACTAACACCCTTTTTCTTATAAAGGTGTGTCACAGGTAAATGTGTTGTTATAATTTCTTAAGGGATAAAATGAAGTCTTAAGGTAGAATTGCTCTGAAGTTTGTTAATTACTGATTCTGGTATTGGGAGTATATAAGTAACATATGATGCTTAAAGTCCATTGCTCCAAGTGCCTCTTCAGTATGTAATTTATTTCTAATGCTGTATGCAAGAAACTCTTTCATCTTTTTTGAGCTTTGACTGCTAAGATGAGTGTATTAGCCAGAAAGAAAAATGCTATCTGGTATGGAGCAGTGTAAGATTATTATCAGCAAAACTACAGAAATTCCGTATGCCAAGTAGCAGTTACCCAGCATAGCAATTGGTGTGCCAGAGTTTTTGGCTCCTTCAGCCTAATGTTGGTGGCACAATTCAGAGTCATTCATATTTTTAGAAAATGAACCTAATGTTGTTTGGGCTTGTACTACAGTATTTGTAGAGAATATTGCAGAACCATTTCTTTTAAAAGAATAAAAGTTTTAGAAGTGTCGTATCAAAAATACTGGCGAGAACAATGGAGACTTTATTATACTGGAGCAAAGTTTTGACAGCTAACATTTAGCGTTCATAGTGATATTGATCCTACTTCAAATGACTAAGATTTTTTTTTTAGAGCTTTACTTTTTTAAAAAAACTGTATTCAATGTCACCTTCAGTTATGAGCCTTGTGTTCACAGAAAAGGTGGATGTTATTACATGCTAATACTGTAAAATGAAGCGGTGTTCTGGACAGTACTTTTTTTTGTGCGTGTGTGTGATTGCTGAAATCATAGTTTGACTTCGATTCTGGTTTTGACTGCTGCATTTCACTGCATATTCTTTCTTGTTTTCCAAAGCTATTGAATGTCAAAGACAAAATCTGAAGTGAAGTTTAGTCACTGGGTATTCATTCAGAATTTTTTATGTGAATTGGCCTGATCTATTAGCTGGCAAAAATTAGTATGGCGCGTGCTCTCTTAAAGAGAGTGCGTTAGGTGAACTGTGAGAGACTCTCTACCCAAGTGTGAGTTTTTATTAAAACTATTGTGCTGTGTTTTAATCCATTTTTAAACTTAAATAAGCTACTGTATTCTGAAGTGTGTGGCAAATGAAGCATGCAGGGTATTGACCTTTACTTAAAATTACTGCTGATGTTAGTGACAAAAATGGTAACTTCTTTCAAAATCCTTTTTCTTCACTTTGCTAGTTTTTTTGTGGATGGCAAAGACAAATTAATGGATGAAGCATAAAAAGTGCTGGAAGAAAGTGTATCTGCAAAACATTATTGAAATTGACAAAGAAGGATTTAGCAGAAATGGATTCGTATTGTGGCTTCTGTCAATCTTTTAAGCTTATGTTTTGTTTGTGCAAAACCTTCAAATTATGGTATATTTAGGTTTGAGGAGGCTGTCTCCCTGAGTTCTTTGTCCTCAACTTGAAGTGACTTACTATGGTCTCATTAGAATTTTGCGGCAGAGCAAAAAAGTGAATTCTTTCTGAAAAATGTAAGTGGGTGGGGGGGTTGTTGTCTTGAAAAGCAAAGCAAAACACTCTTAAGGCCTTCCTTGCTTGCCATGGAAAAAACCAAACCCAACCACCACCAACCAAACAACAAAACAAAACAAGTCCATGTAACTGTTTTTCTTTTACCAGTTTTATTTAAAGAGGAATCAGTTTGAAACATACTTACATGTGTAAGTTGTATGCTCTGTGGTAGCTAATCAGTGGCATCTAAGTGGTAGCTATCAGTAGTAGGTAATAGTGATGTATGGATTTTATATACTTCAGTTTTGTCCGTTGGGCAGATTTTTTTTAAATATAATGAGTTTCACTTCTTTATCCTAAATAGTAAATTAAACTCTCTCATCTTGCAAAAGTCTGCATTTGTGTTATCTTCTGAATTTAGTGTGACTAACCATCATCCCAGTTAGATGTATGTGTTTGCAGCATCAGGAGTTTTTCCTTCATCTGTTAGCTGCTCATTGTATTGTCTTATAAGGGCATGATAAAATATATTTTTAGATGAAAATTAGCATATTGATTATAAAAAATATTTAAAAAGCAGGCGTTTTCTGAGGCTGGTGGAGATCCTGAATCTGTTGTATTTTGAATTGATTTAGATCTTAAGTTGTTAGGGAATTTTAAATAATATATTTATTGAAATGTCTTTCACAATCACACTACGTTAATACTATGTAACTGAGCTTGAGGTTGGCCCAATAGACAAATGCATCCCATCTTCAGGTTTTGGAATAGCATATCATGAATGAAAAATGAAATGAAATGTTTGAGTTACCATTTGCATGTTAAGCCAATGGCCTGAAGGGGTTTCATGCCTTTCTGGGTGTCCCGATCTTTTTAATGTTAGACTCCTTGTAATTTTGTTAAAATATACTTTGTTGAACAGGAGATATCCAGAAAGTCTTGCATTAATTTGCTTTTGTTTTTGCTCTTTAGACAGTGCCCTGTTATAAACTAAAATCACACATTCCTGAGTGTAAACTGATCATGTTCCCAATGGAAATTTCAGGAATACTTGTGGCTACTTTCAAAATGTGGAAATCTATTTATATTTTTTCCACTTGTTTTTCTTCCTAGGTTTTGGCACTGATTGCATTCATCTGCATAGAGACCATCATGGAATGCTCCCCTTGTGAAGGCCTTTATTTCTTCGAGTTTGTGAGCTGTAGTGCATTGGTGGTTACTGGAGTTCTGTTGCTTATGTTCAGTCTAAATCTTCACACAAGAATACCGCAGATCAACTGGAATCTTACTGTAAGTTCACACAAATCCTCACTGTTAAAAATAGCTGGAAATCTGTTTTTAAGTTTGGTCTTTGAACTTTACTTTCTACTGTTAAGATTGTGTGTGTATGTCCTTTGTGCTGAGTAAAGTATACATTTTACTTACATTCTATGATTCTATGATTTATTTTGAGTACTAACAGCAGAATGAGCTTTGAAATGTAGCAAGATTAAACTATATTAAATAAAACTAAAATAGTCTTCTGGTAGATCCTCTTTGGAAGGAAAAACTTCCTGCTAATGCCAGCAATTACTGTTTGTGGATGAAGTGGATAAAAATGCAGCCTGTATCGACAGATGCTGTATTTACAGTAGTCTGTTCTCCTCTCTTTAGCTGTTTTTTTTATATTAGGACAGTCCGGCTACATGTATTTTCTTACACAGATTAATAAAATCATTGGGTAGTAGTGTAAAAAATTATGTGCTTTGTGTGAAAATCAGGTGGTTTGAATTGCTTACACACATAACTATTAAACATTGACTGGCAAGGCTTAATGTGTTCTCAAATACAAGGAGTTGTAGGAAACGAACTGCTGGCAGTGCGCATTCCTTTTGTACAAGTCTTTATTTCCATGCTTTATTCCATTTAACTTTGAGTTAAACTTTCAGATTGGGTTGCATAAACACAGGTCACAAAATCAACATGTTAGTCACTTTAGCAAAAGATCTGTCAACTTCAAGGACAATATTTATATCAACTTCTTTGGACAGTACAGATACATATGTGCCTGTGTTCTGTTTTATTTTATAACAGTAATTTTGTAAGTACTGTTGGAGACAAGTCCCAGAGGTTTTTAGGCTTCTGTGTGATTTTTTCTAAATTTGTTTTTAATACAGTTTATTAATGTTGCAATTTGCATGTTTGCAGTAACTGTTTATAAGCCTAAATTACTTGTTTACGATGAGCCTGGAATGTGGAATTAGATGATCCTTTGTACCCTGGGGATGCATGATCTATTGAGGAACTCTTCCTAAGAGTACTTGGTAGATAGATTAGATGGACAGAACTGATTGGTAACTGTAGGTGGGGGAGATCCAGGTGGCTTGCAGAACAAAACCAGTGGAACCACTGGTTACTGGGTTGTCCTGCCTTTGCTCCTTTTGTCTCCATTCTATCAGTTTTGTCACCACTTACCTTCATGGCAAGCTGAAAAGCAGCAGCTGCAGAGAGAAGGTAGTGTCTGTTTCTGTTGTCACCTTGCTTGTTTAATGGGCATCACAACAGCCAGACAGCTGATAACAGCAATTGAAGACCATTTTTTTTATACCATACAGTTCTATGTGTCCTACTAGCATGTACAAGAGCATGATAACAAGTGTAAGTGCATCAGTGTCACATACAATACATGATGGTTTTGCTGGTGTGATGCACTGGTTTCACATGGAACGCTAGATCTAGCTTATGGTCAAAGTAAGTTTGACCATGGCTTTATCAAGAGACCACAGCGTGGTATGTGTGGTGTTCATGACTGAGCTGAAGTTTATCCCTGGAAGAGTCAGTTTAATGACTTCACATACCTTTGGTTCTGTATGTCTGTACATTTTGTTCTGTTGTTGAGCCCTGTGGCACACTTTTACTGCCTACTGCCAACCAGAACACTTTGACAACTTGCTGAATGCATACATAAGTACAGAAGCCTAAATGCAGCTCTTTGCTTTTCCCTCCAAATAATGCAGTAGATATCAGTGTGTAACTGATAGGTCCTTTCAGTCACTCTGACTTCTTACGGTATTTGAGTGACAAGAATTGCCGCTTTGAGTGCAGTGTTACTTGTCTCTGCATAGCGCTCTGTTAGAGAAAAGAGGGCTAAAAAAATCCAACCAGCTGTGGTGTGGGATTTTTTGTTTTGTTTGTGTGGGTTTTTTCTTTTTTTTAAGTGTTCGGGTTTTTAGGGCAATGGTCACACTCTGAACCCCCTACCTAAACAGCCTGGAGCAACATGACATAGTCAGATTTCAACCTGAAGGGCAGATGTAGTAATACACTGCAAGTGCTTTTGTTTTAGTTCATATTGCCAAATCAACAGAGGTAGAAGTAAATTGTTGTGATCTTGCAAGTCTCATTCTTTTAGTTATGCACTGAAGATGAAATGCTTCTTCCATTATTATACCAAAGTTCTCTAATAGAAGTGAGAAGAGAACTGGAAGGTTCTGCCTTCCGCTAACTGATGAGACCATCCTTCTTTCTGGTATTGCTTGCTGATTTTAACAATCATTAGTCTGATAGGATCTTTATTCAGAGAGGAGTGTTGGAGTATCTTCATTACTCAGATAGCTGTAGTCTGCTGGTACATGTACAGAGTGGGAGATTGCTGATAAAGCACCTATGGGAGATTACTTTGGCAATGCTAGTAGGAAATTTATGAATGTAGAGTTGTGGCTGAATGGGGGGTTTTTTGTTCATTTTGGCGTTTTATTCTTATAAATTTAGATGTATATTCATACAATATTAGCCTCTTCCAATATTTAGTACTTTCCTGTGGGTTTTTTAATGGTTATTTTGATAATTTTTGCAGCCTTTGTATATGACACAGTTATCATAGGAGTTGCTGTTTCAACAACAGACTCCTGAATGCTTTAGGAGGAAGTAGCTTCTGCTTATGTATAAATTCTTTAATATATGCTTTTAAAAAAAAAAAGGATGACTTTTTTCCTCAAGGGAAATACCCATTATAGTCTCAAACTTTGCTTTTAGAAGCTATGTAAGAAGAAGAGGCTGTTACAGTGCTTGAAAGAATTTGATAGTCTTAAATTCAGGAAGAAGTCCACAAAATTTTCAGGAACCGTTTGAAACCATTTGCTTTCAAATGATCCTACATATTAGAAAGTACCAGGCCATCAACTGCTGTTGTCCAACACAGGATTGTTTCCTTTAGTACTTAAAATTAGACTTCTTTCTAATGCGTTGTGGATATTGTTTAATGTCTTCTATCCCTGGTTGGAATGAAAATGTGGATCAGTATATACTAGCATTTAACAGATACTAAATTTTTTTTAATAGAAATTTTTTAGCCATGGGAAAAGAGCTTTGTTTTGATCCTAATTAGAGACATGCCAACCATCCTGAGGTAAACATGAAAGAAACGTGGCGATGGCGAGGCTAGAAAAGAACCTTGCTTGGTTGTGTTGGAAAGAGGCAGGTTTGTTACAGTAAGATGAAAGAGCAGTCACTTGTCTGTGTTGTGCAGCACTATCAATATTATGCAAAAATGCAAAAGCTGGGGAGCCTGTCAGTGGAAATTTCCATTTCCTTTATACTTCACAGCTCAAAGGGAACCTATTCTGCAAGATGACTAGCAAGTGGCATAAAGAGCCCACCACAGCAGGAATTCCTGCTGAACTGATAAGCTGCTGCTTTGAAATGTTTGTTTTCAGTTAACTAATAACTAAATGTTTGCTATAATTTTGTGTTTGGCTAACTTATGTTTTTCTTCTTTTTAAAAAGAAATTAATTATTTGAATCTCATGTGATCTACAGGGAGAACTTAAGATCTCGCAGCCCAACTGTGCATGATATAGCCATCTAGAAGTAGGGGCAGGGTAGGAAAGTTAACGGAAGTGTTTGTAGTAACTTTGGTGTTTTGGTGAATTTGCCTGTGGTTTGCCAGGCTTTCTGACAATTACTGTCACTGCAGAGTGGATCCACCGTAATGCTGCAATACCTTTTTTTCAGGGCTGTGAGAACTGAGATGACTTAGAGAAGTGATGGCAAATAGCTGGAAGTACTGGAATTTGAGTGTCTCTTGGATAAGAGTTTGTATGATGAGAGAAACTGGAGTCATTACAGATGTAAATAATTGCATAATCATCTAGTAGAATAGACTATTTATATCTGTGTGTAGGAAAAAAAAGCTCCCAATAGATTTTTGACCTTTTTTTTTTTTTTTTAATTAAAAAAAAAAATGTTCACTGGGGCTCTTGTGATGTATTTTGTGTGTGAGTGCAGTTCTGAATGCAGAGTTTTTTAGCCTAGAGCAGCCTCAAAGATGAGGCACAGAACTGAGCACAGCACAAGCTTATTAGAGTTCCACTGGGCTTATTAGCCTGTGCTTAGTCCCAGGGAAGCACTGATGCAAGGAGAAAACATGAGGACTCAGGTGTGTCTCCTAAAAGACACAGATCAGTGGTTGTATTTTGTGCTGCCTGAAAGCTTGTTTCATCATCTTTGCGGGGCTGAGGTTTTTTTTCAGTTGTTGCAGCGATGAAACCTTGTGTGCAAACAACTGACATTTGAAGTAGCTGGTAGAAAATTTGATGTGGTGCCAGAATGACAAACTGTCCTATGCCAGCCTTGGCTCTGAAGAGTGTAATTACAAAGCTATAGTTCAAAGGCCTTCACAGGGCAATCTTAGTGTTTTGGGTTTTTTTTTAAAAAATTTTTTTTTCTCCTGTTTTGAAAAAACATCTTGGTTTTCTTTGGCTTGCTTAACTGTTGAATGAGAAATTAACTCCTCCTTCACTTTTATGTTTACTGCTGACAAAATAGCAATACCTATTAAGGATAAAAATTAATATTTTATAAATTTTAAAAAAAAGTCAGAATTAATTTCCTCTGGGTTAGTGCTCGTTGTGGACAGTTCTCCTTTGGTGCAGCATGGTGTAAATGGTACATTGTTCTGTAAGAAATACAAACACAAGTTTTTTTTTACGTGCTTTCCTTGAAATACTGGGAATAGAACTGATTTCCAGCAAGTGCCAGACACCTGGGACCGGATCGAAGCACCTGAACAGTAGCACCTGCAGATGAATGCTAGAGACCTTTGGGGGCTGCCATGCGTGACGTGGGACCAATGGGGACCTTCAGCCCTGCGTGAGGGGTGGGCAGCACAGCCCCATGCTGTGAGATGGGCACTAAGATGTCTCTGTTTGCAAGGCGTGAATTCAGCCCTCTGGGACACTGATGTTTTTCTGAAACCGTTAGTCAGGGACTGTTATATCAGGGAAGTGATGCTTATGTGAATCTTGGAGTAGCAGAGTCTAGTGTTTGAATAAAGGCTCCCATACCTATGTAAGCCTAAATAAACGGGAACAAAAGAGATGGGAATGAATGCTCATAGATTAATTTGGTTCTTTCTACCTAGGACTTATTTTGCTTGACAAACCATGTTTACATTTTTAATTGTGGTGCAAAATACAATGTTTAATATGTTTATAGAGTAAAATTATGGGAGTTTGACCAGAGGTGCTTGGTTTAAAGGAATGACTACGTGTTTGTAAACTTCAAATTGATAACTTCATGTCGAAACAAGGAAAAAGTTCCCAAACATTGCAAGTAGAATACTGGTTGGAGGAAAAATTAGGGGCATTGTACAAAAAATAAAAATAATAATAAAATTAAAAAAATCATTAACCATGCTCCCTGTCAACTCCCTTCCCTTGCCAACTGAAAAACAAACCACCAAAACCCGAGCAGAGCTAAAAGAAAATGTTACTTAGAGCTGGGTCTTTTGTGGAAAATAACCTGGACAGCAGCAGGCCACTAACTTCTGTCACCTTTTGTGACAAAGTCAAGGTATTGAAATGTGCAGGCTTCTATTCCAGATTACATTCATTTAGCTACTTTAAATTCCATCTAAATGTAAACTCTTGCATTTCAGAAAGCAGATGATAAAAGCAACCACCAGCTTAACTGCCATATTTTTGTTTATACAGATTACAATCGCAATACGGCACTGTCTCCCTTTTCAGTAGTGCTTGATCACTTGTCCAGTCTCTTACTTCACCACAAAATAACATAAAAGGATAAAAAGGAAATAAATGTATTTTGATTTAATGATTTAATGTCTCTTAAAAGTTTGCATGTGTGGAGTCATGGAGAGCAATGGATAAAGGCACGTGGATATTGCTGATGAGTCTTTGAGTGTCAGAGCCAACTCCAGGTAACACAGAAGCTTTCAAAGCTGATGTGCCTTGCAGCTTTCAGAAGTTACTTAATGGGAGTTTTCAGGTCTGTTAACAGACCTCTCATTCATAGCACCAATTCAGCTTCTCCATCCTCATTAATCCAGGAATCATACCTGCCCAGGCCCTTAAAACCAAAACACTGTAGAATGCTGACCATTTTTTATTTTCTGGAGCTTCCCACCTGTACAGTATAATAAGTAGAACAAAAGCCTCACCCCTTTTTTAGTGTAAAATGCTGTCTTGGCATAAACCCATCTTCATCCATGAGTTAAGATGCCTCCTCTGTCTCATGCTCCTTCTGAGGGGGACAGATAGCTGGTGATGGCAGTAGCAAAAATGTCCTTTGGACTAATAGGACCATTGGTGACTGAACAGAATGACTTGCAAATCACTAGCAAGTGATCAGAAGTCAGTCTTTCATTTTAAATAATTCTGTAAAGGAGAAAGGGAGCAGCAGCAGTCTAGAGTGGATTTGATTCAGCTCATAGATTTTATTCTCTGTTATGGATGGCAGCTTTGTACAGTATTTTATGGCACAGCATACTGTCTCATGAGGTTGCTGTAATTTCAGCAGAAATTCTTCTATCTGTGTGATGTGGTTTTTACTTTGTCTATAAATATAATAGCAAGAACTTCAGCAACATCATGGCCAGATTTGAAACGGCTCATCTTTTTTCAATTAGTTTATTCTTTTTATTGTCACGATTATTCATTTTTTCTTACGTGGAAAAAAAGCTACATTATTTTAGGGAGTATCCTTTACTTCTTGAATTCTTGCTGTAGTTCATTCTCTTTTGTTTCTACTCTGACTTTATCCAAAACTATTGCATTTTTTCTTTTCTTATCCTTCTGCTCTCAGTAGTAAGTACCAAATTTTGCATTAAAAAACCTCAACCGATATTTGCATCTGTGGTGTTACCCTTATATATCTTTATGACAATGTTATTCATAAGTGTTATTGCTCCTTAAGCTCCAGACAATCTAATATGTGGATATGAAAGATTGTGTTAGTTTTAGCTTTTTAAGAAACCAACCTTATTATATGAATGTGACTCAATCTTTAATTGCATTAGAAAGTTTTGACCTAAACAGGGAAAATGGAATTGCACAAATGAATAAATTGAAGCCTCAAGATGGAATCAATTCTTTAGATTTGAATAGTTGGATTCTCTTCAAGGACAAATTTGATATTCTTTGTAAAGAGTACAATAAAATAAAATGCCAGTGATGATGACAAAGTTTCTAATGTACTTAAATCTTTGGTTTCCAGGAAAAATCATGACAAAGGCCCCAGAAGTCTTAATTTCAGCAGTATTTCGTATTCTGCAGTATCTCAAACTTCTTACAAGAAGCCTTCAAGTCATTTTGTAGCATGGAGATAGATGATAATGTCTGTCATGTTTTGGATAGTTCTAACTATCTTACTTATATTATTCTCCTTTGGCAAGATGATCAAGCTGACAGATTCACAAAGTCAGAGGTCAACAGGATTAATTGATAAGCACATCTGACCCCATAAATCATAGACTGTTATGTGTCATCCACTTAGTCTTTAAGTATGGTACTAAGTACAAAATGTGTGTCTGAAAAAAACATGATCTGGATTATAAGAAGTGAAAAGGTGGAATATTAAGCACATCTTTGGTTGTTCTGATGGTTAGCTCCCTTACAATTAAAACTTCATTTTGAACATGACTTTTGTGTTAACTTTGCAGCTGTTAATTTTGTTATACTTTTCATTTTGTTATGCTTTTCTATGTTAAACTTTTAAAACAGCTAGTATTTTTTTGATAACTTGAACACTGGAGTCTTCATGTACACAGCTCAGTCTTTGTAATATTCAAAGCAGTTTAGGTTCTTTGATACATACTGTGAGAAATTTTCTCCTCCTTTCAAATAACTTCTGTGGCTCTTCTCTGTACCCTGTCCAATTTTTCAACATACTTTTAAAAATGTGGATACCGGAACAGGATGCAGCATTCCAGTGTCCCTTGCAAAGGTAAGATTACCACCTTAAACCTATCGTGTCCATATGTCCAAAGGAATGTATAAGTGCTTTTTCTCTCCCTGCCCCCCCCCCCCCCCCCCCCCCCCC
>VXBL01010520.1:3775927-3812015 GCA_013400195.1 Aramus guarauna | reverse complement strand
CCCCTTTTTTTTTTGTGTGGCATCACATCTTGAGATGCTTACCTACTGTAATTACAAAGTTCTTCTGAGTTGTTTCTTCTAAGATTCTGTCTCTATTCTGTAGGTCCTTCCTGTAGGTGACAAATGTACTCTGGTAGTGAAATACACAACTTGACCTTGGGTTGAACTAAATTTTTTTTTTTTTTAATATAAATTATTGAAGAGCATAGCTGCCCTCTCCTCGGTATTTAGTTTCAGCATTCTTGGTGACGTACATATGTTTAGAGACTTGATGAAAACATTGAGTACTGTTGAATCTGGTATCTGTTGTCATATATAGTGAGGCTTCCCCTCTAGTGAGCAAAGGTTTGTGTAGATGAGAAACACAGCTCTCATTGGCAACTCCAGAAGCGTGGTTAGAGCTGCTAAACTCAAAGTTGGAGAGGGAGGTACTTGGAGAAATTATGAAATGCCATTTATTTTCTAATATCTCTATTTCTAACTTAATCTCTGCAAAGCAAGAAGTTATATAATTAAAACTGCAATAACTATTTAATAAAATACCAATTTTGTTTGCGCTAAGTACCAGATAACATCTATCTCAGTAAGCTTCAACTTAGAGATAAAAAGTATCTCTCTAATTATACACTGGCAGGTGAAAAGATGGTAGGAGTTTGAGACCCACAATTTGCTTTTGTTTCCTTAATGTTTGGTAAGACAGTTTGGGTCTTACTGGGCTCAAGAAATCTGAATGTGTGGGTGGAAATAGCAATGAGCAATGGAAGCCTCTTGGATTTCTTGGGGAAAGTCCCACTTATGGATGAGGATCAGGCCACAGCGATACTTCGTACAGTTTATCCTCAGGTACACTTAATTTTGGTAACCAGCTGTTGGCGAGTCAATACACTCAAAATGGAGAGTTTTCCTTGTGAATAACACAGTGCCAGAAACTTTCAGTTTTATAATTACTTTCTAAAACATTCTCCAATCATGCCTAGAAACATAGATGTTTTGGGGGCGGCTGGACGACAATGGTCTTTTCAAAGTCTTTGCGCTATGTAGCTGGAACATAGTCATGGGATTTGTAACCAGGGAATAAGTAAGTTTAGATTTATATTTTGAGTTTTCTAAGCCTAACTTCTTACAGCACTTCACAAGGTCCACTTTGGGGGCGGGGGGGAATAAAAAAAAATTTGTAGTAAGTGGAGGAGCAGGAACAGGAAGTGAGCCTGGCTTGCATGTGAAAGAAGAGAGTCAAGTAGAACAAATTTGTCTTTGAATTCTAATTAAAGGGTGGTGATGGGATTTTTTTAATAGTGGGAGTTGGCATGTTCATTGTATTTTTGTTGTTTGTTTTTTTTCTTTAACTCAAAACTGTAAGTTGCACAGCTGACTTGTATACAGGTTTTCTTTCTGTCCCTTTTGAGTATAGTAGTATTCACCTCTTGCTGATTTCATGTTCTTTCAGGATATTTGTGTTGAACTGCCATTTCCAGATTCTTCCACACCCCTCTTTGCTCCCTGACTTCACCTATTCATTCAATTGTCATGATAGTCTCTTATTTTCTACATCTCCATAGTGAACATGTAGTGCAGTGTACATATGTATCAAATGTTTTAAAAAATTGTAAAAGATGCCCCAAGTAACACACTGAACAGCTAGTCCCTAATGAATCTAGCACTGTTTCTTCTATTATGTTAGTCCCAACTCTTTAATTTTTTTTTTCCTTGAGTCTGATTACATAGTCTTGTATTGATGTAATTATTCTTGTGCTAATAGCTGCCATTCAGAATTCTTATGTTCCAATGATATGTTAATGACCCTGCTTTATGTAAGGCATGGCAGCATACTCATCTGAACAGTCAGTGACATATGCAGCATATGTATAACTGAATTGCATGTTGCCTGTCATTTTTCTGTGCTTGGAGCAAAGCAAGAATTTTCCCTGAACGTAGATGTCCCTGGGGTGTTGCTGTGCATATGTTCTAAAACGTCTACTTGAACCATCAATTTAATATAATAAATGTGTAAAAAACCCTCTGTATTCTCACAATATGGGCAGCTGTTATTCATAGAAATAGCATAGGACATGCAGTTTTCTACAATGAAGGCCTCAAAGAATTTGTAGAAAAAATCATGACTGTTTTCGGGGCAGTGCATGGAGCACTGTTGTGATGTGAAAGAGAACAAGGTGTGCTAAGTTTGATATTCAGGTTACTTCAGCGTCAGCTGAGGTAGAACAGTTTTACTTATTGTTTATGCTGATTTACTTTTCTAATAAACCCACTAGAAACTAAGGTAACGCATCCAGAATCTGCACTGGTGCTTTATGTGTACATGCTATTTGACTTCAGTTCACAGACTAATGCGCACGCATGCTACGTTTCCTGTGTAACAATCTTTGCCTTCTTTTGTGTAAGTGATAAACTGCATAGAAAATGGGAAAGTGTTGCTATAGTTCTTGTTGTAACCTTCTTTTGTTTCATCACTTCTATTAAAAGCAAGCAAAGAATCACTGTTTAGTAATGATAATGAATTTATTTTTTTAGGATCTGGTCAACACTGGACTCAGCACTTTCTTCTTTTTCATTGCCTCTGTAGTACTTGCTGCTTTAAACCATAAAACTGGAGCAGAAATTGCTGCTGTGGTAAGAATTTGAACTTCTTTCATATATGACTCTTATCTAAGAATAACTTTTCCCTCGTATTCATTGAATTCTCCTGTTGCAATTGCCATCACAATTTACTTCTAATTTTACAGCTGGCTATAAGCTAATTATGATTTTAAAAGTACTGACTTCCTTTGAGTTGTTTGTCTTAAGGCTTTAGGCAAGAACAAACAGAAGAATGACTTGCAGAGAACACTTTAACAGTTGAACTTATTTTGCTTCTTTCTCTATAGCTAGCTTAGATGATACTCTATATCTATATTGCAAGCCTACAGAAAAGATAGAGCCAAAAATTCACAAGAAATTGGAGCTGCTTACACATAATTTGCTGAATTCTTCTTGCTTACTACAGATCATTTCTGTTCTGTGGAGTATAGTAGTACTTCAAGATTTTAAATCTAGAACAGTAAGGTCAAGCAAATTAATTTTGTGCTTGAGTTGGCAACCTTTTTTTTTTTTTTTTCCCTTTTCTTTTTTCCAAACCTGGACATTGAAAATCACACAACAGTTCTGCAGAAGCATATAGGAAGAACTGCAAATTAGCTCCTTCTCCAGGCTGATGGTCTGGACTGGTCATCTGTTCTCTTGTCATTCATTCGCTATTATGTGCACCCTGAGGAATGAACTGTTGGATGAAGAGCTGTATTCTTCTTTACAAGAGGTTCTTCCATTGAAGTTGCATTGCAGGATTTAATTGTCTTGTTTGTAGTCAGAGAACTTTGTTTTCTGGGATCATTGATCTTAGTCGCTTTTTCAGATTCTCTAGTTCATTGAAGAAGAAAAACATCAATTTTGCACGCCATGATGATTTGTCAGTGCAAATATTGTAGAAAACTAAGCTTCTGAGGAATTTGTTGTGAAACTACTATTGTTCTTGTTTTCAAAAATTGTCTTTGACAATTCTTTCTACTTCTTGTAGATATTTGGTTTCTTGGCAATGGCAGTGTATGCTGTGAACACATATTTAGCTATTAAAAAGTGGCGAATGAACAGCAGACAACAAATTAGTCGGCAGACCAGTGAGTACATACGTGCTCGGACAGAATCCAGAGAAGTAGATCATCGCCCTGAGATTCAGCGTCTGGATGCATGAAAGTGACGTTCAAATGGGACTGCAAAGGGAAACGAAGAAGTGCTTAACTCCCTCGTGGAATAAAGGGTTTTTTCTTTATTTAAGGAAGAAAAGGAAGATCAGATGGTGGCAAAGAATGCCCAGCCCTGCATATGTGCAGAGATGCATTGAGTCAGAAGCTGTTGTCATGAAGGCAGTAAATGTTAGTCATTCAAAAGCA
Organism: Aramus guarauna; assembly: GCA_013400195.1. Lineage (NCBI taxonomy): Eukaryota > Metazoa > Chordata > Aves > Gruiformes > Aramidae > Aramus > Aramus guarauna. Next base: position 3,808,074 of record VXBL01010520.1, on the reverse strand, counting down.
AGATCCGTTTAAGATGTCCACATATATATACACATATATTATATAGCTTATATAATATATTATATATATATGTATTGAAGTATGTTATTGTTTTGGATTAACTGCACAGTACTTTTCTTCCCTCTCCCAAGCGCAAGTTCTGAATATATAAGTTCTGCTACAGTTTCTTCGTCTGTTGTAAACACTAAGACCAGGGCTACATTGTATGCTTAATATAGGAAAGAAATCCACCAAAATTAAATTTAGTACATGCAAAAAGGAAGTGAGAGGCAAATAGCAATAACTTTAGCCATGTATCATGTCCAACAAACTCTCTATATCCATCCTCATGCAGCCTTGGCAGTGCAGCTGAATTCTCATCTGTAAGATCTACAGTTTCAATGTTGGTGCACTTATGTAGCTGAAATGGACAACCAGTTCACATTTTTTTGTTTGATTGATATAGTGTTGAGGTAGTTAATCTATGGGTTAGTCTGAAATTGCCATATTCAGTTCATGCATGACCTTGCCCAGATCTGAACTTGTGCAAAGTTGGCACGTTTATAGAATGGTCACCAAAATGCATCAAGTGCAAGTACGTGGTTTTCTGCTTATGTTGGGGTACATTCTATTTTTCATTCCAAAATGAGAAAATAAATATGCTCAGGAGGCAGGGTGGAGAAAGGGGGTTGAGGGGCATAGTAGAGAAAGAAGGGGTTGTCATCCAATAGACTTGCATTCCACTCATGGCTTTTTTCTTTTTTTATTTTTTTATTTTTAAGGTTCAACCTTTCTGAGAAGCCTAGGGTAAGCAAGAACTAGTAAAAAACTCATGTGTGTATAAAGTGTTTCTAAGGTTGCAATATTGTGATTCATGTAAGATAAATATTTTCCTTTTTAGAAGGTTGGTTGTTCTAAAATTAAAACTGTTGGTAGTAGGTAAAACTGGTTTTGGCCTTTTTTTTTTTTTTTTTAATTTATTTTTAATTTCTGCAAATTTCTTCCCCTAATATTTCTTTGGAAAATGAGTTTAGATAATTGGAGGATAATACAGTTGTATTGTTTTGTTTAGAAATAGTTTTACCTAACTAAAGTTTTCTTATTTTAATTGTACTTCCAGTGAAGAGAAGCATATTTTCTCTACTCAAAACTCAAATTCTGCAGTAACTGGTTAGACAATATCATAATGTTATTAGGAAGATGTCCCTTGATATTTTTCTGGTTTTTTGATTGATGTTTTTATGTCATCCATTCTTTGGCATATGCATGAAGAAAGTGTGTGTGGGAGAAGTTCTCTAGAGCTGAATTCCTTTCTGGTGTAAGCACATGAAATCTTTAAAATTAGTGCAGCTATATGCCACGTATGCCTGAATTTATCTCACGTTTGACTTGAACATTTTTTTGCATTGTGTTCTGTAGCTGTACTCTTAAGTGGATCAATGTGGTTAACCGGAGTCATAAGAACAAGCAACAATACATTGCAGATAGGTCACTTTTAAGTATGAAAAACAGGTTATACCAAACAGAAGATAAATAGAAGTACCTGAGCTTTTTTAATACTGGAGGGAACTGGGATAGTGACAGGTGTGAACTTAACGCTGCAATGTTTGAATCAAGCAACAGAGAATTATTTTGACTTGTGAAAAACTGGTGACAAAACATGTATTTTCAATTTACTGATGTCTACAGTGCATTTCACCTTAGTGGCAAAGATGGAGATTAAAATTCAGAGAGAGTTACTAATGAGGTTAAAGAAAGCTTGCATTTTCTTAATGAGTAATGGTTTACCAGTTACTATAGTAACATTTTATTGTGCTTCATTGAAAGGTAATGCCAAAGGGAACACCAGTTTAAAAAAGATTGAACCCTATAAGCCAAGCTCTAGTGCTGGGTTTAGAACATAGACATTTTACTGAGGTGGTGTCTCACCAGGATTACTGTGCATTTCATGAGATGTAAATTACAGTTCCATGTTCAGTGTGATAGGGAATAACTACGTTTGTTATTGCCAGTACGGTTGCTACAGCCCTGCTGTTTTTCAGCACCCTGCCTAGTATTGGCAGCATTTGCAAGGAGAGTTTGTAGATATGGGCAATTATTAAAAGAATCTTTTAAAAAGTAGCACAAGCATACCCAGACTGGAATTGTAAACTGGCATTAGAGCTGTTTGTATAAAGATTGTAAAAACCCAAACAAACAAAACACCAAAAAACCCACCAACCCCAAAACAAAACCAAACAACCACACCAAAATCCTCTACTCAAAATCAGAAAATTGTCTTCTAGAAGATCCATACTTTCTACCCTCATCTGAAATCCAGAAATGGAAGTTAGGTGATGCATTACAAAGGCTTTTCATTAGGAGTGTGTCCTGTTTGCTGGTTAATGACAGGGGCTGAAATAGAGAGTACGTAAAAGAATGCCCCCTCTCTTGTGATCGCTTTGCTAATTCTGTGCTTTGTGGGTTTTTGTGGGGTTTTTTTGGTTTGGGTTTGTTGGTTTTTTGGGGGTGGTTTTTTTTTTTTTTTTTTGAGGTGTGGGAGATCTTGTGCATCTAAGTTTATGAATTTGGTATCTTTGAAATCTGTACACCTTTCCTTAGCTACAAAAAAAGGTAACTTCACCAAGCTTTTTCTGGAGTGAGATCATGAGAAGCTTTTGTACGTTTTAGCTGGAATGACAAATGCAGAATTATACAGTTATGCTTCTAATACAGTGTAATCCTTCATCATGTAGTGTAGTATACCTGAATGACCTTGAGTGCTTTTACATGTGAAATAAGTTTTCTTGAGCTAAGAGCAGTATGCCATTATTTATTACTTACATCATGACTTGAGCTTAGCACAGCTTTCAGGGTAGAATTCAAAGAGAATAATAATTTAAAAAATACTATCTGATACGCTTTGTAAAACAAAAACAAATGTAAATTTGTAATTTCCTTATTTTGGAGGACCAAAGATGATTTTAGTATTGTATAGTATATGCTTTCTAAAAATGTAAGTTAAGCACTTATTACTCTACAGAGACATTATTTACTACTTGGATTATATGGAAGGGAAATAAAGTAGCTGTGTGACACAACTAAGTTGGAAACATTAAGATCATATGATATATACACATTTGATTTTTTTTTTTTTTCACCAGACCTAATTTTACATGGTGTATTGAAGAGGTGGTAATATTTTAAGACTGTTACCCAAGCTGCAGGAAGAAAATAGGGTAGAAAGTTTAATTTTTTTTTTTAAATTGCTTAGAAAAGTGACATTAAATTGCTTCTCTCAGCCAGTTAGTCTTGCTTGTAATTGCTGAACATATAGAGATAATTTCTTTTAGTCCTTAACAGTGCTGTTTAGCTCCATAAAGGGACTCAAAGCCCACTGTAAATAAAACTAAATCAAAGCCAAACACTTGAACCATGTAGGAACATGCTGCTCGAAACTGTAATGGTTCTGATTAGTCCTGTTTTGTCAAACTACGCCCACAATCTCCATGTATTTCTGCATGTAGAAATGACAGTAAATTTTGCAACCTATGCAGACGCATCAAAACATTAAACAATAAGATATGATTGAAGCAACAGCATAATAATTGTATAGTGTTGTAAGAATATGTGTTCCTCTTAATGCTGTGTATGCTCAGCTTTGTCAGCCCTAGTTCAAATTTATTATGCATTCTTGTAGTGATGTGCAAACTGCCTACCGTAGGAGTTTCTAAAACCATAATTAAGAGCTGATTTGACAGTTTCATCACTTTGTAGTACAGTTGATTCCTCCTTACTCTCCACTTGGTCCTTTCATTTAGTATATTCATGCCTCATCTATCTTATGTTTTAATATTTAATTTTTGTTAAGCCTTCTTCATTAATCTGTATAGTGCCTGCTTCAATATAAAGAAGATAAGAATACTGTGTCCAACGTCCCCTTGCTTAAGGGTGGTACTCTTCCCTTTTATGATTGCTTATGATGTTTGGGCTGGATGTGCTGGGGGAGATTTTATTCTTTCCCCTAGAACTTTGGAAGCTAGCTGGTATACTGCATGTGTTTCTGTGTAAACTTTCTGGTCAGAGCCACATGCTTAGAGGTTGAGAGGATTAATCTACCTCTACCTTTTTTTGAGAGACAACGTACTGACTCTAGAGATTTGATGCCTGTATTTCAGTCTGTGCTTTGTATTCAGAAGCATGGCATCAGCAATGAACTGTGCGTTGGAAGCAGCTTATCATCTTTTTGCTTATAAGATGTTTCTTACATGTGAATTTAAATAAAATCAGTAATTTGGGGTGCTTCTGCATAGGCTTTGTCACATATGTTTCGCTCTCCATCTCATGATACAATCTATAATTCTTTTATCTGTTGGTATTTCACTGTTGATTGTAGAAGGAAGATGGGAAAACAGGGAAAGTTTCCAGTCTTCCCTAAGATAATCTTATTTTACACACACCCCCCCCCAATTATTTTGTACCATATGATGCTTGCCTCTTCTTAACACATCAGACTTACTGGTTCTTAAAATGCTGTGGAACACAGCAGGAGAATTGATCAGCTACAAGCTGCATGTGGACCGTTATGAGTGAATTATCCACTAGTTTTCCATGAACTTTAAGGTCCCTAAACAAATTTGATAATTTGTCACGTTTGTGCTATTTTGGGGATGTGCAGGCACAGCAAATGCTTCTCTAATATGTGGTTTTATTAATACAACCCTTTTTTCCCCTTTCTTCCTTAGTCCTTGTTCTATATCTGTTATTTTCTTGTCTCATGACAACTTTGGAAGCATTCCTATTTGTTCTATTTTGTGATGGGGGGGAGGGAACCCAACTCCAAAACCCCAAATAAGTAAGAATAATGTTTTTAGGGCACAACTTAAAAACAAAAACAAAACCCAACTTAATAGCAATTCAAATAGTGTAGAAAATAATATCCTCTCTCCTACTCAGATGAGATACTGAACAGCTTTGTACATGAAAATCAGAGCATAAGGAACAGGTCTTAAGCTGAATGCCCTGGAGGCAAACATCTTCAGCGGGTACTTAGGTATTTTAGGTAGGCACAATCTGATCATGGATTTGAGATACAGGGTGAGGAGGAGAAAGAGACCCAAATTTGACTTTTAATAATCCAGTGCTTTCAAAATGATATGTGAACATTAATAATGCCCAACTGCAGAAGTAAAGATTGCTTCTGTACTTTATATAGGTGAGACACACCTTAAATCAGTAGTAACAGTAGGTGTAGAAGTGTTTATCTATTCCTAATTCCAGAGCTGTGCTGGCTGCATAATACATGGGAGAGATTCTACACTGATGTTGTTAATGGTGCATCTTAAAAACTGAGGTATGATGACAAATCAATGTGATTATCAAATAACTTCTGCTCAGCTGAAGTAAAGTAGTTGGTTCACAGAGAGGTCTCTCTGTGAGACATAGATGCTTGCATCAGAAAGGCTCTATGTGTTTAGAAGAAAAGGATAGTTGCAGACTAACTTCTGCCCAGTCCCACTGAAATAAGTAAAGCCATCATGTAGCATTTCTGAAAATTGGTACTTAATTCTTGTTGTTTATAGCATAAAATAATGGATTGTTTGGAGGACCATCAAAGCTCAAAAAGACTGTGCAGATAGAGCTGCATGTATGAATTTTAATGACAACAAAATAATTTAAAAATGAAACAAATAGGTACAAAACCCAGCAGAATGTTTGAAAACACTTTGTAGAAATTGTGCTATATTCCTCTCTTTATTTTAACAGAGGGAGCTGGTTAAAAATGAATTTATAGAAATCGTCAGGACATCTTTGAATACCATTTTAGAGTTTTTCCTGGCATATTGTTTTCCCTGTTAGCCACTTGGCCACCTGGATAGATCTGTTTGACAGTATCAGAGCGGTGCTGTCCAGCCTGAAAAGGTTCCTTTGTTGTTTTGGTCTTATTTTTGCTTGTCTTTTAAAAATCTGTCTATAATTTAACCATTTTTATTCTAAAAATAATCTTTTAAAAATCTGCTTACACTGTGATTTATGATAGCCTTTAATTTAGAGTATACAACACAATCTAATTTTCTTTTGGGATACGCAGTTTTCAAAAGTGTTCTTATATGTGCCCGGAAATGGAAGTTGTCTATTTATCATGAAAATGTGATTAGATAAAGTTGCCTATCCAGATCCCAGTGCAACTCTTTCAGATGTGCTGGATGGATGAGTTAGTGAAATTGCCTTTTAATCTCTATGGGTTAATAAATATTTTTTTATAACTAGCCACAGATAATTCCTTTTTAAATTATACTTGGCAAACAGAAGATATTTAATTTTATATACAATATACATAGTTACCTTGATTGACATATTTATAACAGAGCTTTGTGTTTACTATGAAGGTTTTATCTGTATCTGTAAAATGCCAGTTAGCATATATGGAAGGATAGGGAAACTATCTTCTTGAATTCAGAATGCGGACATAGGAGCATTTCAAAAAGCAATAGCCAGATCATATTAACGGAGTATCTGTGTGGGTTTTTTTTTTATTTTTATTTTTTTTTATTTTTTTTTTTATTGGGGCTGGTCCCTACAGCTATTTTAATAACATCTGCATGTGAGTAACAGAATGAAATATGACCATCTGCCTCTTCTGACTGTCACGGACTATTGTCTAGAATATGGGAAATTTCAGGGTATTGTATTTGTTTTGCTTTGGACAAATGTCTCAATAGACATTTAATTAAAACCTTCATGTGTTTGAAAGAAAATACCCTCTCTTAACTAGGCTGATTTATCACTTTTGGTAACCTTTTAATCCCAAAAGTATTATTGTCTAAATATTTTTAGTAATGTTACATTTATCCTGATGTCTACAGGTTAAAGTGGTTCTGGCTAGCACCCTTTTATTACAACAATTGCTACCTTCATTTTTCTACTGTTTATACTTTAATCTTGAATGTTTATCAGTTTCTACTTGTTGGATGTTGTGGAGGGAGAGTGTATCTTAGCACTACAGTTCATCCAGCTTTAACTCATACATCGCAGTTCTGGAGTAAGAAGATATTTGGTTTCTATATTGTGGCCAATATATTGCATTTTTAAATGATTTCTGTACTTAAGACACAACATTTATGACATAACAAATGAATTAGCTAATCATTATATCTGTCTAGACTTACTCTCTTCTGTGTTAGTGTAATTTTGAAACTATTTGTATATGTTGAAGTTTGTAAGGGTTCAGGAACCCACAATAAAATAGTAAAGTATGTATTTATTTCTCATTATAATGCTCAATTTTGATTTGAAAGTTGACACTTTGTATGTCTTTTCGCAGAATTGTAAACGAATACCGAAAAACTGCTTCACCTAGTGTGCCTTCCATGTGTGGTATAAACACTTGTCATTCACAAAAATAGAGATGTAAATTTATTAAACCAGTAAACACTATTTTTGTAATGTGAGTCACTAATGCATCTCTGCTTCATTGTGCTTTGTTTCCACTAATACCAGTTTTATGGCTACTGTAGTCATTGCTTTGCCTTTGTGCACTAAATAGTAAATCTGATATCATGGCAAATCGAAAGATTGTATCACATTTGCTCTGCCTTAGGCTGCTACCTGAAATATGGATGAGATAAGGCAGATTGCTGATGTGAGCTAGAAGGTACTCCAAAATCCTTTCCTTGAGACTTTTGGAAAGTATGGGATATCTGTATCCTCGGTGCTGATTCTGGGTCCTTGACCAGGCGTAATCTAAACATACTGATTCTAGCTCATAATTTATGATTTATGGTGTCTGAGGAAGGAGCATCCAGGCCTGGCTGAAAGACTTTATCCCTTGGGGATATAGGTCCTATACCGACAGATTTGTAATTGTCAACAGCTCAGAATTATTAGTTGGAATAGTGGGTTAGAATTCCATCTCGGGCTGAGCAAAGGGGATGCAATTTTCCTTTTATCGTATGAGCACAAGTCTGATGTGTAATACCCTTGGTATTTTGCTTTTGAAGTAAGAAAAATTGTAATGTTTTGCCAAGGAAAATCTTAACAAGCATACTCTGTGTGTGAATGCAGAACCTGACTCTGCTGTCCTTACTCAGGCAAAATTCCCCATTGACTTAGGGGACTGCAGAATAGGTACCCATTTATCACCAAATCCTGATCAAGGATTTGAAGAATATCACAAGTTAGCAAATTTTCATATAGAGACAATTTACAGCCTTGAAGCAATTTCACATTATTTTGGTAAATGTTCTTGAAGTCCTCAAACTGCACATGAGGCTAGCTGATAAAATAGATGCTTCTGCAGCGGTACCTACCAGCTGTGATCACTGTCCCCTCAGTATTGACAGCTGTAACTTACTGTGTAAGTGTAGCATCTTCCAGCTCTGTATGTCAAAATTGTGCTGTTAATGCTTGACCAGTTCCAAAGGCAAGGTAGCTCTACAAGAAAACATAACCTCCAGCTTGTTTTTACACCAGTAATGATTATTCAGTATGTTGTGTGCTTCTTCTGTTGTTTTTTATCTAAACAGAAAACACAAGCTGAAGAATTGTAATGACTTGCAATACAGAAAGCAGTCATGGTTTTAAAATCCATACTGTTATAGCATAATTTAAATGGTGTATTTATCTGTTTTAAATGTCATTTTGCTTTTCCAGTCTTTTGTATATGGGCACAATACTTTTTTGTAAATTTTTTTTATTTAGTTGTCTTTCTGTCTTTGTTTCTTTCTGATATTTGAAGATTTGAGCTCTATGGATTTTCATGGTACTCTTCTGATCATGTCTTCATAGTGGTAAAAGTCTGTATTTTTGTATGTAGGCAAAATGGTAGTTTTCTAACACTTATCTTGATCAATATAGTATGGAATCATTTGTGAAGGACTTCCTGTTTAATAAATGGACATATTAAAGTACAAAAACATTGTCTTCGTCTGTAAAGGCAACATAATAACTCAGTACGCCAAGTGTTGTGGTTGATTAGTTAATAATCCGGTAAGCGGAGTTGCTAAATGTACTTCCTATGCAAGACAATGGCATAGGGGTTAAACATCGAACCAGCCAACCCAGTATGAGTTTTTTTGTGACTATGTCTGACAAGACAAACTTCATAGATGCAGGAGTTAATGAAAAACCATGTATAAGCAGTCCTTGATGAAAGGTTACATGTAGCAGAAAGCACATGGGACTACTTTATTGCTAAAGTGGTTGTGGTGGGATCACTCTTGTGGAGGTTTCTCCATCTGGTATGCTGTAATGGACCGAAATGCTGTAGGTTGTGGTTTGCAGCATTCTGGACTGAAAAGGAATTTTGGAGCTGAAATGTGAGAGTGGGTGGGTGATGCTCTGCCACCTCATGGGCTGTATGTTGCAAGTCCTACCTGATGCAATTGGTATTTTTAGTATCCAGCCACTTTTGGTGCAAGGTGAAAGCACTGAGTTAATAAGGGTAAGAACTGAGGAAACACATGGATGGTTGACTGAGTGTTGCAGGAAGCTTTGGAAGTATGCATGATGCTCTTAAAACATTGCTTAAGGAGAACATGTGTGTGTGGCCATGGACAAAGGAGGTGGTACAGAAGGATCCACTAAGGAGAGTCATGTGCTTGTACAACTTTTCTGCTAGAGGATGGGCCAGTTCATTTTGCCTGTGTGGGGTTGCCAGCAGTGGTAAATTCTAATCTGTTGTGGTGTTGTGTCCATTGGACCTGCTTAGAGATCAGGCCTTGATGAAATCAATGCTCTTCAAGAAAACAAAGAGTTAAAGTGCTGGCCTTAATGCTGATGTTGTTATCCATGGTGTTCCTTGGTCAAGAGAAGCTTTGTCAGCTGTTGAATTAAAAAAAAAAACAAAACAGTTTATTCTGTCTAACTTTTAAATACTGAAGCTTCCTTCACTCTCCTGGGAAGACTATAATTGATTTCTTATTTAATGGATCAGGCTAACAATGTAACAGACAGCATCACAAATACATAAAATAAAAGCTTAGATATTACTTGGCCAAAACTAACGTTTGAATCACTGTTTTCTTTTTCAAGGAAGTAGATTGGAAAGTAGAATTATTTTTTTTTTAATAACCATATATATTCTGGGTAGCATTGTTTTGCCTTCTGACCTAGAAGTTTTACAAACTGTTCAGAGTACTATGAATTCTTCCAGTAAAGGAGGAATCTTCGTTGCATTGAGTGTTTTTTGATGCAGTCCTGTTTACTCAGAAGAAAATCAAGGGATGGTGTCTCCATCCTGACTTTTAAACCAATACTCCATGCAAAAAGGTGTCTTGGGTATCTTGTAACAAGATTCACATTCTCAGTGCTTATCTAAATTTCTTCTGCTTCCTTGATGTATTCTCTCTTTCTCTCTCCATGCTCAGAAAAGGATTAAAGGATGGCTAGGTGGAGCTTCTTCATGCATATGTAAAAATATAAGGTGATGTGTATCTTGTATTTGCTTTTCGGAGGCAGTTTGTATCCTGATCTTTGGAATGAAGCCACTTCATTTGTTTATTTTTAGTCTCTTATGAGGATGGTTACAAGCTGCCCGATATGAGGTTTAGTAGCAATATTTATGCTTTCTCATTTATTTATGCATTTTAGGAAGTACAGGTGTCAGAAACATGCACTGTGTTAGTGTTTGGTTACAAGTACATGCTCACTTAATGATACAGGCTGCTGCTCTCCTAGCAGGGGAAGATGCAGCTATAAAATTCAGGCTTAGAAATTTGCACAGTGAACTCTTACCAGAAGCATAATGAATGAAAAACATCTGCTTGCTATGCAGAGCATTAAATTGTGTTCTGCTTTCCAACACACTAGGCTGGTGGAAGTATTCTTCTCAAATACCACATAGGCAGAGATACATCACTTTTCACTTAGTACCTTGGAAATCACTTTGTCAGTTGGAAATTTAAGACTTACAGAACTTCGAACAATATCAGGTGAAAAGCAAAATTAAGTGGAGTAATGGACAAAGTGTGAAAAGGACAGGCGAGCCTCTTATTTCAGTGAGAATCTAAACAGGCTGCTTGGAAAGGTCTTTTGAATTCCTTAGCATCACCTGTCCAAAATCACCACGCAAGACTGAACAAATCTTGCACAGAAAAGTATACGAGTTTTTTGATAGGAGAAGGTGGGAGAAGCAGGGAGAGAGACCGTCAAACAGTGAGAGAGCTGTATGAAGTCATTCATCTGTGACGCCAGCTGATTGTTTTTCCTTCTGTTAGTGGCTTTCATTCACAGTGTTGGTATCATAAGACTTCTTGTATTGCTTCTACATAGATTTGTTCCACACTTGGTATTGGAAACTCTCATCACTCCCTAGGTTTGTCTACTGCTGAGTGCTGTTCAACAAGCATAGGAATTCAAAATGGGAATAGTTGTGCTGTAGTTGTAATGAAAGCATGTATTGGCCTGTGTGGGTTTTGGAAATGGCTCCTGTTTGGAATACGACTGTACTGTGGTCTAAAAGATGTTTGACTATGACTCTGCTGGTACACCGAAATAAGAACTTCAAAAAGGCCTCCATGCTGCAGGGGTGACATTATGCTTGTGTCGCAAATCCTGAATTGCACAGAAACCAGTGCTCCTGCTATTTTGATCTTGTCAGTTCAGGAAAAACAAGCAAACGAAGCAAGCCAAAAAACCAAGCAAACTTTTCCTCTGCCCTACACCAGACTCTGAACTTAGTGCAATGTTTCTGGCAGGAGATGAACAAAAGACTGAGTCAGCTTCCACCCCTCCCCCCCCCCCCCCCATCAGAACTGGCCTTAAAGTAATTATTTTAAATTTAATTCTTTTTTCTGAAATTATATTCATAAAATACAGAAGCGTATTTTATTTCAATCATGCGAACAGATCCTTTTAAGTAAAAGGCTGGAATCTTATGCAAGTGTTTGACCCTGGGAGCAAACTGCTTAGAAATAAATTAAATCATCAAATACTTGAATGCTAATAATGAAATTCTCTGGACAAGCAATTAATTGCATGCCTGCTAAAGTGGTCCTGAAGCAACTAATGAGCAATTTTGTTTGCCTCTTCTGTTGATTTCAGTAGTATTCCAATGCAAAAAATTACTAGAAAACCTTAGCAGATTTCAGGATATAACAGATCTGTGGAAGGTAAACCCAAAGGGGATTGTTGTTTACAATGTTACTAGTTGCCATGTAGGAGCACTGTATCTCCGATGTTCACTAAATACGCTAAAACTAATTCTTGGTTAAATTCTTTCATGCTTATGCGCTGAAGATGAAGTTTCTCCTTGCAAGACATGTAAGCATGGGTGATTGGTCTGCTGTGCTGGCTCTGTGCTATCGGCGTCCTTCCTGATGGAGTTTCTTGAAATACTATTACTCTCGCTGGTCAGAGGCAAGGCAGTAAAACCGGGTCTTAAAATAAGTAAAGACGCCCAATACTTCTATTAAAAGAGGTTTAATCCAGCATGGTTTCTAAATATTAACCATGAACTAGTTTCCAGCTGTGACATGCAGTACATTTTTTAATTAAAAAAGAGAAATACAAAACGATTGGATATAAAAATGAGCCCAGGTCCCCTGACGTCACAGTGTGTGCCAGTAAAATACGACAATAGAAAAGAAAGAAACATGGAATTTCATACCAGAAAAGGTCCAAAGAGCTCTTTTTCATAAAAGCAAAGAGTATTTGTCACATTTGGAAGTGGTCTTGAAATGGGAGATGTAGGAGCTGATGTAGGAACTGCCTGTTAAGACAACTCCGAATCTGGCCAGCACCTTCCCAAGCACCTGCTCGCTGTTAGGTACCGTGTTTCTGCCCGTCAGCAGCCAGCTGCTAGCAGGGAACTGGAACCCAAGTGGTAATTTTGTTTTAAAGGAAATCTGCCTTTATTGTTTTATCCCTGTTTTTAATTTTCTCTGTTGGTAGCATCTGCTCTCATTTTAATTACTTTTTGTTAAGGCCACCTGTTCTGGTACTATATATTTTTTTTTAAATGTATACAGGTTTCATTGAAATAGACCTGTCTGATGCCATATATAAGGAGCATGCCGTGCTTTTTCCAAGCAGTATGCGTTTATAGGGAGACACCAGTATTTCAGGGTAAGTTGTGCTACCCATGCAAACACCTTCTTGTAAATTCAGAAGGGTGTGATTCCCCAGAATACTAGACCATGAGATAAATCATGTCCTTCTGGGGGTGGGGGAAAACCAAACAAAAAAAAAATACACGCACTCCCACCCCACCCCCCCAAAAAAAGGGGGGGGGGGGGTCTAGGAAAATTAATTTCTTTAAAGACATTCTTTAGTTTGGAGGTTGGTTTTTTTGCCTTTTCACAGTGGGAAGGGTGTATTGCCCTCCTGGGGCCCAGGTATCCTGAGTTTTACAGAAACTGTTGTCTGTTTTGCAAACCCAGCGGACTAAGCCCAGTGCTACTACTCCTCATGGGAGGACCAGTGTTCGCAACCCAGAGCATGAGATCAGACAGTCCTATCTTGCACACAGAGATTTGCAGGCTTCGATAGGCAGATTGTATTGGATGGTATTTGGCAAGCCTTCCTTACCTGTATGTGCAAACATGTACAAGGGCTTCCACACAAAAGGTAGGAAGGGGGCTGGTAAGGTGATGTCTCATCTGTTCTACCTCATACCTGTGGTGAAATTGCAGAAGATGGGATGTGACCCCATCCAAGCAGCTTAAAGTGATACTGAATGTTTGATGAGCCAGCTACCCTGTAGCACAATTATACTTTGAGGCTTGTTCTTGCTGCAGCTTTCCAGTTGTCACTTTTTCTTGTCACAGATAGGCAGGAGATACAAATGTATTGAAACCAACACATTAACTATAATGTGTGCCGTCAGTGCTTGAGATAGTGGCATATTCAGACTTCAGATAAAGAAATACTCTTAGTTAAGAAAAATACAAATAAAGTAGAGGCATTCTGAGCCTCTCTTCTTTGGCACAGCAAGAAGTATAAAAGCTGTAAGTGTTAAAGATTGGGAATTAAGAAAGCATATTAAAAGCTCCACTTATATGTTTAAAATACTATGTTCCCATTTAGTCAGTACATTGTAGTGCTGAATAAGGGGGGCAACGGAGAATTGAGACGTGTTGTTTTACTACTGTAAAATCTGTAGTTCTGAAGAAGTGTGTAATAGCAGTGGGAATAGTCTCCTTTTTCACATCACTGCCCTGCCGGTACTTTGGTGATTCCATAAACAGTGAGGTGGAAAGAGGATACTGAGGCTGAAATAAGGGAGATATTTCAATTGGCAGTGCATTCAGCAAAGAGGAAAGTGCTTGACCATCTTCCCTTCACGCTTGGTTGGTGTTTGGTTCTTCAGTCTGAGTCAGAATCTGAGTTCTCATCTGAAATTTAAAACAAGCGACAATAATGAAAATGAAAACTAGAAATCTCTGTGTCAGCTTTAGCTCTTGCTGGGAGAGATATGCTGCTCTTTGGCAGGTGTCCGCTTCAAAGGATGCGGCGTATTTAGGAAAAGGTTCGTAAACTGACAGTTCAAACAAGATGGAGCTTTAAATGGTGTTTCAGAAGACTTGAGAAATGCTGCTGAGAGGCATTTAGACCACTAAAATGCAGATAACAGTTGAATTGAAAGAAGTTGCAGAGAGATTGGTAGCATGACCACCAAGAGGAAGTCTGCTGAAGACATGCTTCCTGTACTAGAATATTGCTGTTTACTGTGGGTCACGGTTACACACTACCAGTTAAACGTATCGGAAAACCAGAAGCTTTAAGACATTAAGAAATCCCAATAGGCCTATAGAGCTACATCTTGCCCAAGCTTGAGACTCAGCTTGCAAGGAACCAAGGGATTTCTGGCCTCAGCAGTTGAGCGCCCCAGCGTGAACGCAAGTTTGGTGCTGGAGGAAGAATGCTGCAGGGCACAGCCCTTCTTGCACGGTCAACTCATTGACACAAAGCTGTGTGACTGCATATTTGTAAGTTTCTACATCTCCAAGGAAATGACATCTAATCTTTAGCCTAATTTTGTTCCCTTGTCACCGTATCTACTTGAGGTCAGCTCAGTTTGTGGGGATAAACAGTTTTTAGTCTGTTTCCTATGAGCTGTTCCTTTAGTTCTTCTTTTCTTTGTGTCTCTTTCTGCCTAAACCTTGCAAAACATTTAAGTCTACTAAAGTACCTAGAAGAGACTGTTAGCATTACTATATACCTTCTAGGATTCTGCACACATCTTGGGTGCTTGATTTTCAGGGCTTTTGTGGGTTTTGGTTTTGTGTGGGGCGTTTTTTTGGGTTTTGTGATTTGTTTGTTTTTAAGTGTGGAGTGGTTTTTCATCTGTGTGTGTGCAATGAGTAGTAATGGGCATGATGCCCGATTTGGGCTCCTGGGTACTGCAAAATAGCTACTTATGTCCTGATTTGACTTGAAATGGGTTTGAACTCCTAACAGTGGGTACCTCTTTTTATCTTTGTCTAAGTGGATCTGTCTGATTTGAGGTAGATTGTACCTCCTATATTAGAAGGAAAATTTGTAACAATCTTGTTAATTTTGTGCTGTGTGGCCCTTGGATATTCAGGTCATTTGTCTGCAGGTGGCCAAAGCTTGACCCTGAATAAAAGGTAATTGTGATAGAGAAAAGTGTTATTGGACATGAAAGACTATGGACTAATGGATGTTAATTATTAAGTTTATTTTTAAAGTAAGACATCTTGGTGGGAAGAAAAAAGTCTGTGCTACACAATAATTTCTATAATTGTATTTGGGGCCTTTCAAAGTTAGATAGCACAAAACTCTGAGAAACTTCACGTTCCTGCCTTGCTAGTTATCTTTATAAATCACTGAAATTCCAGTTGTTGTATTTTAAGACTAAACAGCTTCATAATTCAGCATACTTGTAGCATACAAAACCAAGGTAGCCAAGAATAGAAACTGTTATTACTAAGTGAGTGCTCTTGCTCCTCTATGAAGGGTGAAATGGAGAAGAAAATCTCACATTACGTGCTCGTATAATCAAAACGGGGAATTTTACCTACCTTCTGACCTGCGCCCTTCAGGGGAATCAGAACTGCCTTGCTTGAGAAAAGTGACCAGGTCATTGAAGGTTATGTAGAAATCGATGGCGTACACT
The DNA here is from genome assembly GCA_013400195.1 of Aramus guarauna. Lineage (NCBI taxonomy): Eukaryota > Metazoa > Chordata > Aves > Gruiformes > Aramidae > Aramus > Aramus guarauna. The sequence goes on along the minus strand of VXBL01010520.1, from coordinate 3,792,038 downwards.
ATCGTGGCTATAAATCCAAACACCTAAAATGTCAAAATGATACTCTTTAACAGCAGTTCCTGTCTATCAATGACAAACTGAAATAAGCCTAACCAACACAAGAAAAATTCTTAAAGAAAACTTGGGTTTGATTCTTTTGACCTGTGCCTTTCTAAAAAGACAGGGAAGGGAAATGTCTCGTGACCCACTGGCATCAACTAAATCACAGCTAATTTGGGAGCCTGAGCAGTGATCCCTGCAGTTGCTCTATGAGAAGTGTCCTTAGCCCTTCCCCAGGCTACATCGCGCTCTGGCTCTGGGCACGTTCTGAACATCAGCATTGCCCCATGCTGGGAGCTACAGGAGAATGTAACCTGCACTTCCACCATCCCAGGACATCTCTTTGCCACCAAGAAATCACCTCAGTTTCTCTGGAAATATTTTTTTTTTACTGGTTTGCAAGGAGTCATGTCTATTGCAGAGTGAACTAGATGGAGATAAAATGATTCTGGGGGTACCTGTTTAGTGTCAAAGAAGCAGCAGTGGCAGGGAGAGGCTGGTTTTCAGTCTGAGAAGCTAGGGCAAATGCTGTGTTGTATTGCTCCATGTCTAAACTGAGGGACAAAGACTAAAACAAGATCTTTGTTTTGAAATTGTGTATGACTTGGGATGGTTTGGTAAGGGTTGCTGGCTAACACTACAGGGTATTGTTCTTCCCTATCTTTTAAAACTGTTATGCAAATTTTATTTATGTTGCATACATTATTGATGCTTAGAGTCAAGTTGCAGATGGAGAGGCTGTATCTTATTTCTGAACACAAAATGCTGCTGCTGAAGGCTCTCTCCTGGGCAGTCCATACACTGGAAGGTAAAATGATACTGCTCTTATCTCAACTCATCCAAGTAAAATTAAGCAGTAGAGGCAGAAGGTTGAAGTTACTTAATTTAGACTGTTCTTAGTAGTTACAGGTTTGATTTCTTTATTGTTATTATTATTCCCTCTATTCAAGGATCTTGATGTTCCTTGCAGGAAGAAAGACGTTTATCTTCCCTGTACAGCTGGTAAAATTAAAAAGGAGAATAGATGCCTTCCCTAAGTAGTACAGTTAACGCTGAGCAGCCCTGTTAGGATGAAAAAACTATTCATTGATTCAAAACCTGTTTTTTGAAATAACCGATGATTTCTTAGATTTAGGCAAATCTAATTCTCAGTTAGTTAACTGAAGAAACTTCTACTACTTGCAATGGGGGTCAAAATGGAATTCTTTCTAAAGTACATCCATATGCAGTTTGCCAAAATACCTAAGTGGAAAGCTCACATCTACTTACTCCTCCTGCTTTAGATGCTCCGTCGTTATATTTTGAGACAGCAGCAATTGAAATGGCAAAGTAAATAATGGCAGCAGTGACGCACCGCAAGAAATCCTGTAAAATAAGCAATGTTGCATTCTCAGATTAGTCATGTAATTCCAATGTACAAACTCCTCTAAAAATGATTTCAGAAATGACCGTTAAAAACCTTTGTTGTTGCATCAGTGGACTCGCCTGATGCTAGAGTATGACTAGAGCCTGGTATTTTGTAGCGGATGACTTGCTCATCTGGGAAGTATTTTTAAACGCAAGCTGACCGGAATCTTGGCATACGCTTCTGCTCTTACAGATGTCAGTATAAATCCTACTTTTAACATGCGTGTGTCAGGCAGACCCCTCTTCAGGCTGAGAAGGGCTGTCTTTCTGTGATGTTTAACTGGAGCGCAGCAAGGGCTCTAATGGAAGAATCACTTGAATTGCCTTAAAACCTCTAATCTTTAAGCAGAACTCCTGTAGTACCAAAGGCTCTAGAGGAGTGTACCAGTTCCCATGGGAAACAGGCCTGTGCTTGCTTCTATATAGAAGTAGGCCTGTCTTCGGGAGCTCCTCATTTAGGAACTAAACACCTGTAGTGTTTACAACTATGGTTTATACTTAGCAAGTACACCTGTAACTCCAACTGAACGTGCCTGTTGCCATCACTGAAATATGTGCTTCTATGGCTGAGACTGCAGCTCTGCAGGGCAGGGGCCGTGTCCTGTAATACAAGCAGTGATGTGCTGGAGCAACAGCATCTCTGAACTGTACATTTAAATAAAGCTGTGATTCCCAGGGCATGTGTAAATCATGTGAGCTGCAATAATGGTATCTTGACCTCTGTTCACAATTAGATCTTCTGCCTTTCAGAACAGATGGATGAATAAGATACTGTCTCAAAACACAAATCCTACAAGAAACTTGACTCTTCTGAAGTCAAGACAAGGTCAGTTATCTACATTCTGCGGCTGGAGTATATTATGGTAATGGACATAATAAACATACAAGTGCTTTTTTGTCTTAGTTCTGGAATCAGATGCACGTGGAAAATGGGAAAAAGATGGAACTGAGATTACCATTTGAAAACCATGCAGACTGTCACAGTCCAAGTCACTGCTCTTGTATCCACCAATGGCCTTATTACTGTTATTTTTATACATTGAGAGCTCTAATTCAAATCGCACTGTGACAAATTATTGCTGGACTGTACCAAAAGAGAATCCAGATGGATTGGAATAGCATTTTTTTTAAAGTATTTGTACTGCTAGACAAATGCTCCCATTACAATGTGTGTTTGAAGCAACAGAGACATCCAGTGGCCAGTGTGCAGTAATCGCCTGTGACCACAAACCTGCGAACTCCCCAGTGAACGGTCGCTGGTTTCCTTTCTGTGAATGAGCATCTGCCAGCAAAAGCTGCAGGGCTTCCCCCCTTAGCAGGAGGAGCTGTCAGGTTGTTTGCATGTGAGTATGACTCTGCATCTCAACAGCACCTACCTGAGCATTTTAGTAAAGTATATGCATTACTATGTAGCACTCCTCAGTTTCCCCATTTGTAAGGGTGGCAATATTAAGGAGATCCCAGCAGTGATCAGACTTAGTCAGGCTGATGTTGCCTGCTTCTGAAGATCCAGGACTAAGCCATTTGCCTGGAATCAGGCATAAATTCTGTGTTTCAATAAGGCCATGGTTTGCGTCAGCACCAAGAAAGGTATAGTATGTAGTACAGAGCAGTTTAAAGAGTGCTTTGGGACCTTTTGAATGACAGGCAATACAGATAGGTTTCTAATAAGGGGGTGAAGTTAAGTCAGCCTAAATTCCCATATATTGCCTTTTACTCATGTTATACTGTACAATTAAATCTGTGGTTTTATTTTGCACATTTCACTTACCGTCAACGGCCAGTAGAGTCCTTTAAACTTCTCATTAAGTTTGGAGGCATAGGCAAAAAAAAGAAACAGTGCCAGCAGAAACTCTAGGAGTGGGGCCATCATGAAAGAGGCAGCTACAGATGCAATATAGCAGATAAAGATGATAAATGAGAGCACCTACGGTAAAGGGAAAACTCGAGTTATTCACGTGGAATAGCAGAGCCTCAAGCAGCTGAGCAGCTTTGAAGCGTAATTCTCCCTGTGATTTCTGTCAGTGCTGCTGGTGATGGCATATCTTGCTTCCTGCTTTTTTTTTTTCTTGGGCAAATGAATTTTCTTGTTTAGCTTGGAATAAATCTACAGTAATGATATTTATTTCAATGTGTGTGAAATTGACTTGTGGATTTGCACCTCTCTGAGTCAGTAATTTGCTCTGGATTGTGAACAGTTCTGACAACATAATTCTGAAAACAGAGTGGGGCATTGCCAAGCGAAAAGAGCTTTAACCTTTCCACTGCGACAGTTCTCATTTGAAATCCAAATCATTGCTCAGATAGCCCAAAGTAACTCTGTGTTTATAATCTTCTTAGAGTTGAAAGAAAAAAGTCTGCTGTTGATGGATAGAGAAGAGCTGAGAATTTATTATTCTGTGACTTCTGGAGTCTCTGGCTCTAGTTTTCCAGTGTAGACAGCTGCTTTAGAGAATAACAGGATAGATAACTCCCATAGATTTATCTCCATCATGTTTCGTAACTCTACAAAATAATAAAAATGGCATTTGTTTTCCCATTCAATTAATATGTAAGTGTGAGTATGATGTGATAGTTTACACCTGAGCTGCTCAATTCAGCCTTTCCTCTTGGAGCCAAATCTCTGCCTTAGCAATGCTCAGAGATGCTTTTGGTCACCATAGCAGTAGGTACTGTTCAAGCATTAGATTACAAGGATTTTTTTTTCTTAACTTCTAAATTGGGACACTGACATTCCCATGTATGTACTTAAAACAGATGTGTTATTTTCCCCCAGATGACACATCTGAAGGCAGATGTGGCTTCTTGAAAAGCATAAATGTTTGGACTGTGATGGTCAATGCGTTTGTCTCATTAAATTTTGGATCTATGGATTTATTTGCTTGCTGCTACCATGTGTTCCTGGAAACCACCTGTATCTCAAAAAAAAAATAAAAATCATTATCATACTTGAAAGATAAGGCTCCTATAAATAATTAATAATTACTCCTATGAGAGGTCAGTCAACCCTCAAATACATGTATCAAGACCCTGTTTAGGCGACAACTAAGCAGCTCAATCCTGTGGAAATAATTTCTTAATTAATGAACAAGCCTTTATTTTAAGCCCAGTTTTTGGGGAAAGCAGTCAGTTCTTGACCAGGATGCTAATAACTGGAGTATGTTGTTTTGATCCATTAGGACGGGGTGGTGAAGTTTGAGAGGATGTGACATTTTTAGCAAGATACTATATTTATCTTAAAATGCCTATGCATTGTTCTTGTTTCGTTGGGTTGTAAGAAACTGATCTGGTATAATGTATAGAGTTCACATCTGCATCGAGGCCTGTTACCTGTTAATATTTATCCTATCTGTTGTTATTTATTCTATTATAATTTGCTTATTGCTTATATAGCCTCTTTGCAGGTTTTTCTAGAGTTTTCATATAGCAGAGGGAACTCATTCACTATACCTTATCCTTAACATGGTATTTCTTTCTGCGAGTGAGAAATGCTAAGTACAGTCTGAAGAGAAGTGGAGATAACAGAACTTGAAAACGAAGAGGTGAGAGGACTTCGTCCTCCTTTCTATCATACTGCCTGTTCCCTTCCCACCATCACAGAATAAAACCAGACAGGACTGGACTTTAACTTTGTGAATCTGCTTCACACACATTTGTGGAATGTAATTTAGATGTGGCTTCGTGTTTTCTTGGTTTAAAAAGAAATCACTTCCTTTTTCTGGATAAAGGAAAGTGTGTGACAGCTGAGGTGTAGAGACAGAGAAGTATGCAGAGACAAACAGCAGCAGGGAGGAGACACGTTCAGGATAAGTCCAAACAACCCCCTTTCAATAGCAGAACATTAGACCTGAACTGAACTTGGTAGATCTCTTATGAAAGAATTAAATGCAGTGTTAAATAATACATCATACTACAGCAGCGAGGGGAAGTAGAGAGGCAAATTTCAGCGGGGGAAGTTGATGATGCACAGCAGAGATCACTTTGATCTTGATTCTGTTTGATACGGTGACTCCTGCACTCTGCTGTTATACAGAGGAGAAGTTTTTCTGTCAGAAGCATTAACTGTTAGGTGAAACGAAGAGCCTTTGTGTTCCCTTAAGATCAGCCTTATGGTAATTTGTGTAAGTTAAGGTTCCCACTGTCTTTCCCTCACCCTGATGGCCCTGGGCAGGTCCAAGTGGTTTGAAATACCGTGCAGTGCCAGAGACCCTGCTGTAACATGGCTCAGGATGCAAAGAGAAACTTGTTTGGTGGCAAGAGCACGCCAAGGGGCTCCTGCTCCAGTGAGCTGGTGTGCCCGCAGGATTCCTGCTTGAGTGCAAGGTAAGTCAGTAAAGAGACAAAAGGATGAGTCTGAGCATTTCAGCTTTCTAATTTGGTCCCATCTGGAGAAGCTGGCATCTAGGGAAATATTAGTTGTCCATTTTAAAATCTAGTTACCAGGCTGGTTACTTGCTCAAACCAGCCCCTCAGTTACTGGGTCATAGCAGTGTCCTGCTGCCTGTTCCTCAGCCCTTAAGTACTCTCGCCACCACCACCAGCCCATCCCAGCTCTCCGCTCCTGACTCTACTTGTCGGCAGCCTGTTGTGCACGGGGAGGGCATGTCAAGGCCACATTAAAAAAAAAAGCCCCTTGATTTGCAAGAAGTCCCTTGATTTCCAAGGATTATTGATTATAATAGTAAAAGGGAAAGAATCTCACATGAAGTATGATAATTGTTCTCCAATTAAGCAGCACTCCTTGTTTTGGAGGCATTCAGAGCCTGAAATGGCCCAAGGAACATTTTCTGTGAAACAGAATCATAGAATGGTTTGGGTTGGAAGAGACCTTTAGAGGCCATGAAGTCCCACCCCCCTGCAGTGAGCAGGGACATCTTCAACTAAATCAGGTTGCTCCCCGTCCAGCCTGACCTTGAATGTTTCCCAGGATGGGGCACCTACCACCTCTCTGGGCAACCTGTTCCAGTATTTCACCACCCTCATTGTAAAAAAAAATATTGCCTTATATTTAGTCTGAATCTACCCTTTCTCAGTTTAAAGCCATTACCCCTTGTCCTATCACTAAATGCCTTTGTAAACAGTCCCTCCAGCTCTCTTGTAGGTTCCCTGTAAGTACTGAAAGGCCACAAGAAGGTCTTCCCAGAGCCTTCTCCAGGCTGAACAACCCTAACTCTCTCAGCCTTTCCTCATAGTAGAAGTGCTCCAGCCCTCTGATCGTTTTTGTGGCATCCTCTGGACCTGCTCCCAGAGGTCCATGTCACACCTATAAAATAGCAGACCAGATTTTGAGAATGAAGGTTTTGAAATATGGTATTTTTAGATGCTACAGTCTTCACTGAGGAAAGGCTGGACGGGGAGGCAAGCAGATGTTAGAAAGAGCAAGAGAAACAAGGGGAAGGAGGTGCCTGACGGCTCTGCCAGGTGAGGCTACAGTGCTACAGCTTGTTCTGTGGTTTTCTTTTCTTTTCTTTTTTTTGTCTGCCTGGTGGCTACGTCACAGCCCTGACATGGATTTTAAAGCCAGATCTACTCAGTAACTGGGGGAAAGCCCTGTGTAATACAAGAGCCTGAAAAGCTGTAAGCTTTAGATGATATTTCTTATTTCTCTTTGTTTAGAGCTCATTTCCCCTTCTGACAGGTGGAGTGCATGGACTCCCTCAGCAATGTCGGATATTATCTATTACTATCATTTCTGAACTAAGAAAGAGAGTAGGAATCTTGTTATCTTGTCTGCCTGACCATGTAATTGCAGTGCTACTAACTGAAGCATTTGATGTCATCTAAAAACTTGGTAATTTTAAAAAATATACCTCTCCTCCCACAATACAAACATTGATGTGCCAGTCTGTATGCAGGAATAATGAACACCTACCTACTTTTACAGATTTCAAGTTTGAGACAAACATCTGGCAAACTGAAAGTTACTCTAAAAACTGCAAACTCGAAAGCAACCTTCAGAACACAGCCCGACACCTCTAAAGACTGTCAAATGATCCGCTGCACATCATACTTGTTTCGCACCTTTTCTCTGGGAGCACGTTTAAAAGTGATTTTAGAGAAAGGTCAAGCAATGGGGTCTTGTCATTATTCTAACAGCTCTGTGTCTATGCTAAAAAGCTAGAGGGGAAGTTTGTGAGGCTCAATGCAGTTTAAGTTCATTTCTAGCACTTTCAGACTTGGAAAGCACTGCTGCTTCTGGAAGAGAGAAAAAAAGTAGTGTTTTATCAGTTTTGTCCATTTGTATTTTTGCACAGGAGGTTTCTTTTTCCCTTGGGATTACATCCTCAGCATTAAGAGCAGCTAGGAGTCTGAGTTCTTCCTGCGCTGCTGTTGAAAGGTTAGCGTGATTGTTGCCAGCTTCGCTGGAGCAATATTTGGATGCAGAAAGCTGTAGTGCAGCAAACCACAGAGCAGGATCCTTTCATAGTCTGGCAGTGGTAAGATTATAAAAAATCCTGGCAAAAAAGAGGCCTGATTCTTCACTCAGCACTTTTTTTTGCAGGAATGGGAATATACATAACAGAGAAAGAACTATCATGTATTACGTTTTCTTTTTAAAAGGCATTTCTTTGATATTGCATTTCAAAAAGTAATTTTCTCCTATGTACTTACTACTTAATATTGTGTCACTGGGATTCTTAAATTGGCCAAGCATTTTGAAGTTATACTTTATCATATAACCACCTTGCAATTTAAAAAATAATTAGTTACAAAGGTTAGAGAGCACTGTGCTTCTTGAGGGAGGGAGGACTGCTGAAGTGCTGAGGTCATAGCAGAACATGAAGGTGTCTGTATCCTCTGTGCAGCGAGAATGGACCCACTGCAGCCTGTTGGGGATGATGCAGTGCCAGGAAGCAGCTGACATCATTACATGCTACTACATAGGTCCCAGTACCCTCTGCTCGCTGCTCTGCGCGGTCAAATGCCTGCTGCTCATTTCCCCAGAAAAGAGCAGGTTTGCTTAAACATCTTTAAAAGGGGCTAGCGGTGATCTCTTTTGGACAAGAGTGCATTTTGTTATTGTTTATTGGCAGAGAAAGTAGATCCCTTAGTGATCTGCTATTCAGTTACTACTTCTCTGTCGTACTTGTCATGGAGGTGAAGTTCTTGATTCCCCCGGAACGAGCTGCAGAGGCCACCTTCTGGCTACAGACCCAGAGGAAGGCACAGGGCTTGTCTCTGAAGGAGGCTTTACACCCAGCAGCTGGAAGTTTCAGTTAGGAAGGTCAGTTCAGAGAAGACTGAAAAGACAGACAGGAAAAGAGGAAAAAAGACACGATGTCTACATCCTTTGTGTCACTGTTGTGGTGACACAACTTTATACAGGACAACCTTATATATTCATACTATATTTTTATTAAAAAAATATGTAGTGCCTCTGTATACTGGGTTCAGGGGACTAAGGAGATGCCGATTAAAGCAGTCACCAGGACAAACACAAAAGCTTGACTGAAATAGCCGGGGTGAGCAGCAGAATGTGTATGTGTGGATCTTGTCTGGACAAGCTCTGGTGGCAGGTATGAGAGTGGCTGTTAAATCGTTCCACCGCAGGACAGAGGGAACTGAAAAATGCATCTCTTAAGGAGGGAAAAGAGCATAAATGAGATGTTGACCTTCACGACAGCAACTTGAGTATTTCGGAAAAATGAGTAACTTAAGAGTGTTAAAACATCTAGAAGAAATGCTATGGGGAGCAAATAGAAAGGGGAAAAAAAAAATAACCTGACAGATAAGGAACAGTGATTCGAAAGTGGAGGAGCAAGACAGTGAGAATAAATAGGCTCAGGAGAGACAGCAAAGCTTATACATGTACTTGATGTCACTGCTTCCTTGTGGCTGTGAGCTGTCCCAGGTGGAATAAAAAATTAATAAGGCAGGAAGATCAAAAGGAAAAGGAGTGTAGGGGGCCCAACTTCCTTCTCTGAATAAAATTTGAGATTATAATTACACTTCTAGCAGTAATCAGCTTCATCACCAGCCTAACTTGTTCTGGAGGAAGCACCAGAAAGCCCAGACTTGATAGCCCACAGAGCAGTTTTCATGCTGACATGAAAATGACACCTGAACATTGTAAAGATCCATACTCACTTCATGTGAAAATGTATGTAGATGTTATTTTTAAAAAGTGGTTGTAGCAGTTTCCTTCAATCTGAACAAAGCAATCCTCGCCAGCAGCGCTGAGCTCTGATGGTCTCGGAGCAGCTGCCTGCGGCACCTTCCCTGGGACGCCCTGGGCTGTGCGGCGGGCACCAGCGCTCCCGGCCGCCTCCAGCGGGGCAAGTGAAGGGAGCAGGCTGGCGTGAATGTGGCACTTGTCTTAATTTACAAAGTCTGAGTTGATCTGCTGTAACTTGCGACAGCTGAACCGATCCCTTGCCAGCCACTTCTACTGGCAAAACAATACTTTTTAATGAGGTTACTTCCACCAAGTACACAACCAGTAAGGTCACTGGGCTGAGGGAATTTGCTGAAGCCAACTCCTGTTCCCTTTCCGCCCTAGAGTGAAAAGGAGAAGTATAACCATCTACTCCAGCCAAGATAAGTTTCCAAGTTGCTTCTTTGCTTTGCTGGTAATCTATTTTTCCAAATATGGTGGTTTGCTTTTTGAATGTTGAAAAAACTGACTTGATGTTTCCAGCAGCTGAACAGAGAACCTCTGACTTACCTGCAGACATGCCAGTATCTGCATGACTTCAAAGACCAAGAAATAAAGTGCATTTCTTGTGACTTGCCAAGATGCCAAATAACTAATAATGTGACAGAGATACTAGGAAACAATAATGAGAACCCCATTTTGTTTCTGAACAAATGACACCATTCAAAGTCTGTATGCCATGAATATTATTTACATACATTTATGCAGAACCCAACCCCACCCCACATTAGTACTGTGTCAAAGAGGAAAAATCAAACATTCAAGACAAGAAATACAAAGCTAAAGATGAAACACAGATTTAAACTATGATAGATTTAACTTGGATTCATCTTCAATTATTTGGCACTGCATTTCTCTAATTGTATACAGACTGGATTTATTCTGGGGCCTGTGTTGTCTTCAAGGATTTCTTCTGCCAAAGCTGAGACAACTGAAAAGAAACTCCTGCAGCCTCCCCTCTGCCAGGAAACGACATCCTAAGCACGTGGGCTGGCCCGCGAGGAGCACACAGAAAGCTTTGCTGCAGCTTCGGCAGAGGGGACCTCAGAGCTGCTTTCAGCCAGCGAAGCCCTCGGGAAGCCCTGAGAGCCTTACAAAGGATAAATCCCTGTTTTGTCAAGACAGAGCGGTTTTTATTACTCCGAGGAGGCATAATCAGTACTTCTCTATGACAACAAAAGGGTGAGTCTGATCCCATGACCAAAACAGTATTCCTCAAATATGTCATCATTCAGATATGTTAAAAAGCCAGACTGTCTGAAAGTTGTAATTTACTGGCTGTAAACTTGTATAGGAAATTCCAGTACGTTACAGTATGTAACAAAAATATGTGCCAAAGGAGCAAAATTAGTTGGGCTTTGGTATCTTTTAAATGTGTGCTTTTGTAAACTAAAGATGCTCTATGAGTGATAGGGGGTATCTGGAATTTCTACATCATTTTTGGTGGAGCTGGTACAGCCCGCGGCCTGCTGCTACCCAGCCCGAGGCCCGTGTTCCCCACCGCAGAAGTCATCCTCATCCCCTGAATGTATGGTTTTTCCTCTCCAAGCCAGCCTCGCACCTCCTGGCCGTTCCCTCGCTGCCTGCACAGCGCAGTGCCCACAGCCTCCTCAGCTCACAGGGCTGGGAGAGAACGGCCGCCCAGGGAACCTGGCGGCGCTGCCTCTTCCTTCCCTTCCCCTTGCGTGAATGTCCTCGTTTCCTTCTCTGAGCTAGCACAGCGGATAGCCAGAGACACCTTATGCATCCAAAGAGCACTCCATGGACTCAACTACTAGTTTGTGCTGTCCTAATATTTGACTAACTGCTGTCAAAACTCCAGCCAAGATTACAGAGAATTTAGAAATGAGAAATCTAAACACTAGTATAAATTATGTTGAAGGTCTAATGTCAATCAACTAGCTTTCTCTTAAATTTTTAACTTTTGATGGTCAAATACCCACTATCCATGGGGGTAAGTTTTCTTTTTCCCTACCTGGTGGGTACTGTTTCATTTGTCAGGCCTTTACAAGTAAAATGCCAGAAACTATCTCACCAAAAATCAAAGGCCTATAATCACCACCAGCCCAGATCTCAGAACTTGAACCTAAACGGAAGCCATGATGTATTTCTAGGTGAGCTGTGCTGCTATCGCCATATTAAGCTTGTTGCTGATGATTAATTGGTACTTGCACAGTAAGCTAACTGCCTCCAGCACAGTGAGCAAGTGTGTCCTTCTGTGAGGTCATGGATAAAGTTGAGAGATCGTGGTCCCCTATATAAAGCCACGCATCATAAATTAATGAGTTAGATCTTTCTTAACATACTCAGGACAAGCTGTCTTGTAAACCATGCCTGCCTGATGGCAGCAGGGGATGATGCAAATCTGGTCAGTAGCGGTGACTGGATTCACACTGCAAATTAGGTTAAAACGAAATCAAAGCCCTTTTTAACTGAAAAAGGGTTCCTGCTAAAGGGGAGCACATTTAAGGCGCTGAAGCTTAATCGGACACGTATTTTGGTTTCCTCGTGTGCTCTGCCCGAACGCAAGGAACTAAAACTTTCAGCCCTGAAGTTTCCCCCGTGTAGCCCCGGCTTTCCCCCAGCTGTGCTCTCCCTCGGCTGCCCTCACGCTGCGGCCGGCGGCCGAACGAAGGGCCGGGGAGAGGTTCTCTGCTCAGCTCACCCACGGGGCAGCCCGGTCTCCGGAGGCGACCGCCGCGTAACGGGGACACACGCACTCCCGGAGCCCCCGGCCTCACCGGCAGCGCTGCCCTCGGGCCGGGGGGCTACGGGCCCCGGCCTCCCCCCGAATCCGCGCGGGTCCCCCCTCCCCCCCGCCCTTACCGACTCCGCGAGGAGGAGCTGGCCCNGGAGCCGGGCCGCAGGCAGCACCGGGCGGCGGGCAGCCGGCTCCAGCCCCACGCCGGGGCTCCGGGGCCCGGCCGAGCCCGAGCGCGGCTGGTGGCGGCGAATGCGGCCGCTCCCCGCTCCCCGCTCCGCCTTTGCCACGCGCGGCCGGGCTGGGGGGGGTGCGGGCCGTGGCACTGCCATCGGCCTTGAGACCCTCTGCCATCGCGGGGGTGCGTGCTCCTCGGTTCGGACAATCCCACCAGGGCAGCGGGCGCCGAACTTTGCCGTTGGCTTCCTGGCGCTAGAAGCATCTGGAGCGGCAGTCCACATGGACACTTAGATATTTTATGTAACTTATAATACTAACTTAATTTTATCTACTGTCTTTATTGCCCTGTATAATCAGTACAGTTGTGATTGCACTACACTAGGGAGACAGCGCTATTCTGAACATAAAAAATGAAAATTTGGGGATCAAAAGGTCTCACAGCAATAAAGCATTCACGTAGCATGAGACAGTCATCAGCCAGGACACTCTGATCTATGGAATGAGTAATACAGTAAGGCTGAAAAAAATCTGTTCCTAATGATGTTTACTAGTACCTTAAATCAAGGAATTTTTCCTTTAACTGCACTTAATAAATAAATAATGTTAAATAATGCACTTAGGCCTATTTCTATTTTCTTTTTATTACAGAAAGACAAGTATGAAAATAATTCTCATTCAGGTGAAAATGTAATTAAGTTTAGAAAAACAAGACAATTTTCTGTGAATCTCATACCAGTGAAATTCAGCAACACTGAAACTACATTTGTAAATGCAAGAAAAATGGTAACAAAAATTGCAAAAATGTACATAAGTGCACAGGGAAATTCAAAGTTGCAAATACAAATTCTTTAAAAGAGAACAGCAAAACAGTCATCAGTGGAGAAATTGTTCTTTTTTTTTAGTAAAATGGTAACATTATTTTGCAGGAGTGTTCCTTCCTCTTGGTCCATCAAAGCTAATCTTCTGGAAAAGAAGAACCGCATCCACAATACAGAGGACAAGCAATACAAGACCAAACACCTACAAAAATAACAATAAAGTTAGTTTCCCTGTAGAATCTCTATCTTTTACTGTGGCGACTCATCTACCGTTCATCAAAGAAGCAGTAAATACATCATCCCGAGTTGATTCTGGCCTTCTAAATATATGTGTGATGTGAGACAGCTGATAAATAACATCCATATTTAAATCCCATCAGCCTTTCATATAGCAGTCTACACCCTGGCTTGCTCTGATGTTTGCCTGAAGCCTTGGAGATGATGTCTTCTGGAAAGCCAAGCTAATGCTGCTTATGCTGGACAATGCTTTTATCCTAAATGAAAACCCTTCTGTCTCTTTAAGGATTGCCTAGTTAATGGTAGTGGCCCAGGAACAAGTCAACATTTGTAGAAACAAGCCTAGCAGGAAAAAAATAGTGCTGCTCTCCTCTGAAGCTGTGAATAGGAAACATATTCCAAACTGAAGAAAATGTATGTACTTAATACACAACTTCAGGCAGGCAACTGGAAAACTGTGTTTACAAGACGACTACCGAGTTAACTCACTTGGCTCTTGCCCTTCAGCCCAATCCCTCATGCATGCAATTTTTTTGATGCAAGCATGGTTTAAAATGGAATTACCCGACCAGTGGTAGTAATGCTAAGGCAAGCTCTTTCAGTTCAAGGCAGTTTGTGCCCTGGGAGCAAAGGCCTGGGGGCAATTCTGTTTCTCCCAACACTGAAGATGTACATTCTGCCCAAACTTGTTTTCCAAGCTACCTGCTTAGTCTGCTGCTTTCAACTTAATTTTCACTTCTATTAACTTCACAACCGAGAATGTAAATTGTATTCCAGCACAGCCAGTCACTTTGTCAGAAAGTTTCCTTGCTGCTTAGGTTGTCACTGCCAGCGAAGGCAACAGCTTTGCACCTCCCTGGCTCTTAAGCTGAATTTGAAAAACTCCTGTGGCAAATTCTGTGTTACTTTTGGTTGCTTGCCACATTTTAGCTTATCTTGGGAGACTGAAATACTTTCAAAACTGATTTTCCCTCCTTTATTGTTTATTAATGTTAGTTATATTAGTTTTAATTTGAATTAAAAATACCAGTTGCTTAAACTAGTAAGCTGGTTTGATCTTAAATACACAAAAATCTTTATATTCACAGTATGAAAAAACCTTTTCAACTGCCATAATTTCTCAGTTTGTGTCAGAAAAACACATTAGGAGGGAGGTACCAGCACGTCTGTAAAAAAGTTCCACCTCTTTTAGCAGAATCGTAGGCATTCCTTCTTACATACCGTAACCAAACTGAATAGTCCTGAAAGCGTGATGGATTCTCCCACCTAGGATTTCAAGCTATGGAAGCAAATGCAGGTTACTCAAATTAGTTAAACTCTAAGAGTTTTCAGTGTTAGTATTTCCCTGTAGTATTTCCTAAGTCTAGTAATATCTTTAAATTACTAGTGATTTGAGGATTTTATTTTCTTTTAGTGAGATACATTGTGTAATCACTTTTGTTTGTGACTTCTGCGTATGTTCTTCCATGACAAGAGTTATTTTCATGGTCTTACCACAATCTAAGTATACCAAGAGGTTCAAATCACATCCGCTTTAAGAACTGAAATGTGTTAATAATGTTCCTACTCACCCCTCCGGCCAGTGTCCCATTGTTGGTCTTGATTATTACCGCAAACAGGCACACGATGAGGAGGAATAACGCTGCGATCACGGAGTTGAAAATATCCTGAAACAGCCATTGGAAACAAAGTATTTATTCTGAAATACACACCTGAGGAAGAATGTGAATAGCTCCCGATATTGTATGAATTGTTAAAAATTGCCATTTTCTATAAAAATAAATTCCACTAATATCCATGGAAGATCAACAGTGACACCAAGTGGTTTGATGTTAAAAAGCGTGTTTGTGATAAAACTTCCTCATTTTACTTTTTTTTCGCAGTCAAATTTATGCAAACTGGCTACGCTTGATAGACTACAGTGGCAAACAAATTTTCAAAAGGGAGGTAAGAGGAGAACTCATTTAAGTGAAAGTGCATGTTTAATTTGTGATGCGAAAGATGAAAAGTACAGTATTGTAAAGTTAAGCAAACGATGCTCATTACAGGAGGGGCTGTTCACGGATGTAAGCCACCTCTTCAGAGACTGATGCAAAAGAACTGCCATCGCTCGGGCAACACCGCTCCAACAACGGCACACCGGGGTTTGCTTCAACTGCCCAGGAGCAGTGACCGAGCCGAAGGCCCGTGACCCCCTGAGCCGGCAGTCACAGAACGGGTACGGTCACTCCGCTTTAAGGGCCAGCCGACACTCACCGCCAAGGGCCAGAGCAGCCAGCACATCTTCTTATCGAGCTTTAGCAAGTACAGGAGGAAGAACAGCGCCGTGATGACCACCTCCATGGCGGCCAGCGCGGTGTAGGCCCCGCGGGAGCGGGAGGCCGCGAAGCAGAGGAAGGCCACCAGCGCCACCACCTGAGGGGGCACAAAGAGTAACGGGGTCACCGCCGCCCGCCGCCCCCTCGGAGCGGAGGGACCCCCGGAGAGCCCCGCCCCGCCCCGCTCCCCTCAGGGCCTACCGCGCGGCCGAGCTTCACGACGCCCCGCGGGGAGCGGGGGAAGCCGCTGTCCACC
>VXBL01010520.1:3744397-3775895 GCA_013400195.1 Aramus guarauna | reverse complement strand
GGGGGGCGCGGGGAGGCGTGCGCGGCCCGCGGGGGGGGGTGTGTCTGTGTGTCTGTGTCTGTGTGTGTGTGTGTCTGTCTGTCTGTCTGTCTGTCTGTCTCTGTGTGTCTGTGTCTCTGTGTGTGTGTGTGTGTCTGGGCAGCGGTGACCGGGCCCGGCGCGGCGGTGGCGGCCGGGGAGGTGAGAGCCGCCCCCTGACCCCGTCCCGGTTCGTCCCTGCCCGGACGCTTAACGGGATGCGGCGGTTTCAGCAGCCGCCCGCGCGCGGTCCTGAGGTGCCACCCATCCGCATCGCCTGCCCCGGGGGGTGCTGAGCTCTTCGCCCTCGCCCAGCCCTGCAGCTAGGCCTGCGAGGCCGGTGGGCATCGCGCCGTCACTGGCCTTTCCGAGAGTAATTCCGCCCCCCGCAGTCACGGCCGCTAACGGAGGGGCAGGAAGCGTGGCGAAAATCTGCTGGAGGAGCGTAGGCGCTCACCGCTTGACTCCGTAGTGTCAAGGACAACGGAGCACTTAGGCTAAACCTGTCCGTGTGCGCCACAACATGTCTGTTAGGTGACGCAGTGGTTACCCTGAACCTTAAAGACTGGTGATCTAGCGAATACTTGTATTCGGCAATAGAGACCCTAAAACCTTTGTGGAGGGGCTCACCTTGGGAGGCTCAGTACAGCTGTAAGTGAGGAAGACTTCCTTCTTGGTGGTAACTCTTGTTTATTTTCATTCTAGATAAACATCTGATAAAAGAACATGATAGAAAGACAGTTGTAAGTATTTGCATTTTGTTGAGCAAACTATGTGCATCGCACAACCTCTTATTTTATTGTGATCTGAGCGTACCTACGCAGTTAACCATGGGACGTGGCCGCTGCAGTGAGTGGCGTACAGGTGCCGGGTCCGTTACGGGGTCTTACTCAGTGCAAACATACGCTTATCTAGTTCTATAAATTGCTATAAAACGGTGGCGGATTTGTATAAATGCATGGTATTGCTGTAGGGGCAGGTGTCGGTTTGGGGTCAGTGTTGAACGTGTAGCGTTGCAGTTGCCATATACAACCCTGCCTGCAAGGTGGTGGGGTTTTTTTTTCCCTTTTGTAAATTCTAGTGCTCACATTACTGCATTTGTAATCTTGTTACTTAAAGCTGTAAATTATTCAAAGACAGCTGAAATAAGATTCTCTTGGGTTTTTTTAATTGTACAGATTTCAGAAAATAAAATATTAATGCATCTTAAGGGTTAAGCTATTTAGTGGGTACGGAAATTGTTACTTCAGTCAGTTTTTATTTTACATTGAAAGTAAAGTCGAAGTCTGTGAGGTGAGTTGTGACGGTGTAGAGGAGCAGCAGCCCAGCGGGTGACCCTCTGGAACCTGGGGGCCCTGCGGAGCCAAGGGAAGCGGGAGCACGGGAAGGCAGCTGGCTCTGCAGGGTACCTGAAAGGAAAGCTGCCCCTTGCCTGGGAAAGAGAAGGTTGGTGTATGTACGTCAGGGAGAGAAACCGTGGTGGTCTGCGGGGAGTCAACATCCGAACTGATCCCCGATGTCTTCCTCTAAAATAATCTTTACATTCTAAGGAAATAACATGCTTAATATGGAAAGATTTTGTTTTTACATCTGCTGTTTACTACTATGTGGTAGCATGGCTTTTAAAGATGATGCTGTTTTTCATTAGATATGTATCGAGGGGAACATTGCAAGTGGAAAAACAACATGCCTGGATTATTTTGCACAAACTACCAGCATTGAGGTACTGGACGAACATTTTTTTTGTCTTTTTTTACATCATTAAGCAGTTGCTTGTCTTGACAAAATTGACAGTTAACTTAGAAGTGTTGTCCTTTCTTAGGCTAATGAGAAAGCAGCAGCAGGTTGTGAGCCAGTGCACTTGTTGGTGCACGTATTTAGCTCCCCTTCCCCAACTATTTGAGAAATGTAGATCATAAATAATATAGTTCTGGATGCCAAAATATCAGTAAAACCTGTGGATTAGAGTTTGTACCTCTGTAAAGTAACTGCAGCCCCCATGGGTTGGGCATGCTTGGGCATGCTTGTTTGCTCTTTCGTGTCACTTAAATCTTAAATGTATCTTGTAATAAGTAAAGCAAAGACAAAGAAGCAATGAAGTAAAAATACTGATGTCATGTAACTGAGATCCCAGTAAATGGATGGCTTTTTTTTAAAAAAAGAAATCTGTTAGAATTGTTTCTGGGGATTTCTTAGGCTGTTACGGTACTTGATTTCATATTGCTTGGAACAAGATTTGGGGAAGGGCAGGCTGACTGTATTTTAAACAAAATCAAGATCAAACCTCAGTGAGCAATTGCTTTTGTGCACATCAGATAGTTGCACTTTTCCCGGCAGACTTGGGAACACATTTGATAATAAGTCTCAGGACTGCTCATGGAAATGCTGGGTTGCCATATGTTATTTGATAACTTCACAGGAATGATCCTTACGGAGTAAATAACTATTAACCCAAAGGATAGCAAACTTGAATTTGTCTATAGTGCAACATTTTTTAAAAAGCTAATTAACTTCCCAGGCTTATCAGATTCTCTTAGGCCTAGCTCTACAGTATCCTTGGAGTTTTAGACCCTGTTTGAACCAGAGAAGTCTATTGTGATTTTTACCTATTCAGGGTAGAAGCTTTTCTGATTAATTTAGTAAAAGTTTTGAATAAATTTTGTTTGTTAGATCACAAAAATAAAATGAAAAGTAATACCATAGCATTCTGCTCTCTCTTCCTTTGCTGACAAGTGTTACTCTCTGACAGATTAATTTGTGAGGGAAGGAGGAGGTCACTGAAAGACAATCAGTACTCAGCTAAGCCATGCTTTCCCTTACATCATACTGATTTTGACTCAAAAAAGTGAAATTATATCCAGGCTCGGTAGGTAATCAATCCAGCATTTTATTTTGGGGGTTTAAAAATGCTAAAAAGATCTTGTATAATGGTATTTCTCTATTTTTAACAGTATTCATGATTACCTTTTGTATTACAGGATTCAGGGCTGTTTTTTGAAGAGGGATGAGCTTTCCAATACAAGTCCTGAATACTCTTGACTTACTGAATGAGTATTCATTAAAAAAAATTGTAGGGTCAAATTACGTATTTTGAATCTAAAGCATGTTTAACATGGAGTAATTCTTTTTAACAAGGTTTTGACAGAACCGGTGACTAAGTGGAGGAATGTTCGTGGTCATAATATCTTGGTAAGTGGCAGAAATTAATTTTACCATCACTGTTTTAGAAAGATGTGCATGAAGACTTCTTACCAATCAGCAAAACTGTTAGGAAAGGTGTGGTCATAATATCATGCAGCAAAAAATAACACTCCATGATGCAGATCTTTTACCGTGATTAAGACATGCATATAATAGAAACGCTGCACATAAAATGTGTTTTCAGCAAGGGCTGGGTCTTTTATTTGGTATGAGTTAAAGAAGCTCACAGAAAGGTAAGCCCTGAGTGTGACTGCTGTTTCTAAATCCAGTTATGCCTTTTTCAAAGAAGGGAAGAACGTCTTTGCTGTTAAATTACCTCAGAAAGTGAGAGGTGGATCTGATTGGTTAATGTTGTTTGCCTGCTGAAGATACAGAAAATGCAGTCCTGTGAGGTGTTGAGAGCTTCTCTTGTCTTTTGGGCAGTCATCGCTTCTTGGAACCGTTCCCCACGCGGATGTCCCTTTGTCACAGCTGTGCTCAGACAGCAGTCGGGGCTCTGACTCCATCTGCAGATACGCTTTTGCTGGGATGGTTGAAGTGGTTTCTGATGTCAGTCTTCTCTGCTTGTACAATCACCCCCATTGCAAAAGTCTCATTGCTGGCTGAGATGGGTATCTGTGTTCAAGCTCATGTGGAGTTTGCTGTCTGCACAGTGGTGTGGATACACCTCAAACTGCATGTGCCCGAACATGTATTGGATGCAATTACTGATGGCATAGGTCCTCTGGAAAAGTAAATTCTCCCTATTGGGAGCTGCTGATGCTTTACTTTCTTATTATTAGTAATGGGATGGGGCATGCTTGGCTGTGTCGCACATCGTCACAGCAATCTGCGCTTCAGAATACTTTCTCATTCTGATCTTGGACAAGGAGAAGATAAAGGGCAGACCTGTGGACTGAAGCCATGCTGCTGACTTGAGCTTGTCACCTCAGCAAATAGTCACTGAATGATGTCTTATTTTGAGTCAGATCTTTTCTCTGCTTTGCAGGATAGACTATTGCTTGTAAGTGTATGTGGAATTGCAGCAATCACAAATAGTGGAAGATCTGAGAACTGCTTTGAGGATCCTTTGGGAAGAACAGTTGTCTGTGTTAAGACACCTTTTCTGAGGCCCAGAACATACTTACTGGAGCCATATTTGCATTTCTGGATGGACTGGGTATACTGAGAGTCTGTCAGTGCACAAAAATAGAGTAGCAGCTATGTTTTTTTAATTACTAAACATATTTGAACTGTCTCATATGAGCTATGCCTTGGTCCTGACTGTTCCAGGTGCAGACTAACTAATTCCTGTTGACTTCAGCAAGCATTTCAAGTGCTCCACTTAGTGTCTCTAAGGACCAGGACTGTAATCCTTACATCTGTGTTGTGGAGAGCAAATGATCAATTAATTCTTGTCAAACCTGGTGTCAGCTGTTTTAGTGCAGTTCTTTTAGCAATTCTGTCGTAGTGCAAAAGCTTATGAAATAACCCAACTTCAATTTTTTTTGCTGTTTGACCTAACCAGAATATCTGTCTGTCTCACGTTCATCTCTAAACCCAGGGCTTAATGTACCAAGATGCATCAAGATGGGGGATAACATTACAGACTTATGTGCAGCTTACAATGTTGGAGCAGCATACCAGACCAATGGTAAACAAACATATTTTTCTTTTAATTTAAAAAAAGAGTTAGATGTGGTTCTGAGTAATAAATATTTTCAACCTTGTATCCAAAAGTTAAGATGCTGTTTGCGTTCTTTGTTCCTGCAGTATGAATTTTTGTGGTGCAAAGACATTGTTAATACGCTCAAACATCTGCCTCCTACCTGCTCAGAGCTTTTACTTCCACAAACTGATACTCCTTTTTTTGCAGCATCCTTATGAGCCAGACTTGCACAAATCTCTTCATCATCACATGTCAATAACTTGCCTGAAATTGGTCTCTGTATAAATTTAGCTTTTTCAAATCTTTGGCAAACATTAGGTAATCTTAAAGCTAGTGTTAGTATTCATTCTACTGCTCCATGCTGTCTAGCACAAATTTAGCCATTGCTTCTTGTGTTTATCCAAAATACTTCCACTAAATTTTTCTATTGCTTTTTTTCAGATAGTTTGCATCCTTTTTTTCTTGTAATTTTTTCTTTTTCTGTATCAGTTCACACACTCTTACTTTTTTATCAAGATCTCCTATGAGGACAGGCTGAGAGAGTTGGGATTGTTCGGCCAGGAGAAAGGAAGGCTCCGGGGAGATCTAATTGCGGCTTTCCAATATCTGAAGGGGGCCTACAGGAAAGATGGAGAGAGACTGTTTATCAGGGAGTGTAGTGATAGGACAAGGGGTAATGGGTTTAAGCTGAAGGAGGGTCGATGTAGATTAGATGTTAGAAAGAAATTCTTCACTGTTCGAGTGGTGAGGCAATGGCACAGGTTGCCCAGAGAGGTTATGGATGCCCCCTCCCTGGAAGCGTTCAAGGCCAGGTTGGATGGGGCTTTGAGCAGCCTGGTCTAGTGGAGGGTGTCCCTGCCTGTGGCAGGGGGTTGGAACTAGATGGGCTTTGAGGTCCCTTCCAACCCAAACCATTCTATGATTCTATGATCTGTTCATTTCTCTTTCCTTCAAACGTCTCTTGTTACATTCTGCACTAAATCTTCCATTCCCTGATTACAAGATCTGATCCTAGGTGGCACACTTGTATCTTAGTGATTATTCTTGCATTATATTTTCCGAGTTTGTCAGGGCAAACTTTCAGAAGTACCACATATGACAGTGATACCACGCGTATAATCATTAACTTTTTGGAGGAGGTGTTTTTTCAAGATAATAGAAATCTCATTCTGTTGCAGAAAGCGTTCATTCAAAAGTTCCTGAGCAGTGCCCTGCATTTTAACCTATGCTTTGCGGTCGTTTCCCATTTGAGCCTTGCTGGAGCAATTGTTGCTTCCATGGTCATTAACATGCAGCATACCTGGTTGGAAAGAGCTCTGCCAGCATTGACTTGCTCTGTAGGGGCCAGATAGTGTCAGAGAATCTCTCTTCTCCAAAATGAAGCGCTCCCTGAACATGTGCAGGACTGGCTAAGGCAGCAATACTTTTTCAGTTGTAATTACTTCTTTTAAAAAGTTCTGTTTTGTTGTTTATAGTTTTTCTGATGTTAGGCCTGTGCTGTTGACACAGTAACACACCTGAAGGTGGCAGCAATTCAGGCAGCAATAGTTCCTGTTGCTCTGGATTGCTGCTTTTTTGTCCCCCTGGTTCACTTCAGCTGCTCAGTTAAATGCTTCTGGAGTTACCTTTGAAACTTGCATATGAATAACCAATTAGTTACGTAGGTGTTTGATAATTCAGTGACCATAAGTAAGATTAAGCCTACTTGCTTCTTCTGGTTCCCACCATCCCAGTAAATTTTTTTTAATCACAAGATCTAGAAGAACTGAGAGCGTTATGTATTTCAAAATGTAAAGGACATGATGTGCAATGTAAGCCTGAAAAGAAACAAACATACTGAAAAATGTAAACTAGTCAGTGACTGTCAAGTTTTATTTTGTAGATTTCTCCTGTAAGAATGATGGAGCGATCAATTCACAGTGCAAAATACATTTTTGTAGAAAATTTGTATCGAAGGTATGGTATATGATTTCTTACTTTACTTTCTTGGCTTAATTAGATTTAAAAAAATAATTGATGATTCTTTCATAATTTCACTTACTTGCATGTAAGTGGTCTGTGAAATCCATCAGTGCTTTGTTGGAGTGGCAGTATGTTTTGTACGGTGCCTACTGGTAGAATAAAACCTGTAGGACATGGGCCAGATAAGAGCCTTTTTCACAGCTCTTGTGTATTTAGAACATCATATTATTTAGAACACCATTCATTGAAGTTATCTGCTTTCCAGCTGAATACAAAAAGTCTTGCTTAAATCAAAGCAAACACATTCTGAACAGGTCAAAAACCATGAGGATATAAAGAGTAGCACTGTAGGAGGGAGAGGACTCGACGGCGTTCTCCCACCTAGCACCCAGGATTGGCATTTCTTGCAAGCAGGAGCTCGAGTGACAAGTGTTCCAGCCCTCACGTGCTATTGCTCGGAATCAGGATTCATAGGATCAAAATAGCCTGAAAACCTTGGTAGGCTAGTGAGGAAAGAAAGAAAGAACAAGAGCTGTTTGTCTCTAAATGTCGCTTTCTGAAGCAAGTCCCCACCCCCAGGTGCGCTTGGGCTGGAGGTACAGCAATTGGGCCTAACCTGGGTTAGTTTGTTCTGGGGGATAAGATTGTGGCCCGAGATAGAAAAAGCATTTATTAACCTGGCTGACGTATAACTCATCCATCCTGTACTAGCTGAAGCAGTGCAGTAACTAGCACTGTTGTGTTTTTGTGTTTTGTTTTGTTCAGAATGCCTGACCTTATATTGAGAAGTGTATATAACAGATTGTTGTTTTAATGGATCTTTCAGTGGTCCGAAGAGATAAAACCGGTTTCTTGCCCTTGTCTGCAGGGAGAATGCCTGCATGCCACAAGATGGCATCCATGCTACGTTAGCTCCTAGTCTGTTACTGGAACTGCTCTGAAAGTTGAGACACACGCAGTAAGATGCGAGACAAACAGAAAGAGACATTATTTATCCCAGTCTCTATGAAGTAGAAATGTACTGGAATGTCTTTCTCGGTTTTAATTACTGACTTTTTTTTTTTTTTTCTTCTCGTTGACAAAGTGGTTTTGTCCCAAAGACTGAGAACTTTGTTGCTATGAGGCTAAGTCTGCTTCTGTCAGAAGGGCATCTAAGAAGTTTTGTGGCTTCAGCACTTTTTAATGCTGGACAGAAGGCATTTGCTTTGATTTGTTACAGCAAGCTAGAAGCCAGCTGATGCTACCACTAGCAAATGGAAATACGATATAAGGGGGTGTAAAGGCATTACAAGTAAGACAAGGAAAAATCAGGGCTCCATGAAAATAGTCATGTTGAGTCACCTTAAAAAAATAAGTAAATCTGTCCTCCCTCATATCCTGTCTCCAGTGGTGGCCAGAAGTACTTGAAAAGAGTGTAGGAACAGGGTAAGCATTTATTGTAATTCCTGAGTATATCCAGTAACTTACAGTTTAGGGACTTCCTTATACAGAGTGGTTTCTCTGTATTTAGTGACCCACAGGGATTTTCTTTTCCATGAACCCGTCCAGTAACAGAGAGGCAGTGCCCCTGTGACTTAAAACAACTTCTGCAGAGCCCATATTAGGGGGTAGGGAAAGTCATCTTAGTAACTGCAGGTTTGTTCTTCTGCCTCAGTATTTAGGAGAACTTCAGAGCAAACGATGAAGGAAAGAATAATTAAAGCTTTGGACAAAAATGTAAAGTCAGTGACCAGTAACACATCCTGCTGTTACTCTAATCTAGTAATTGTGTTTTGTAACATTCTCCCGCCCCAACAAAGGCATTCTCATCAGTCTGAAGTTATGTATTTATCAAGGAGGTTTTGGGAGACTTTCACGAATGATGATTCATAACTGCAGAAGTTGGTGGTGTAATGTGATGGGAAGTCCCACTGAAGCGAGATATTGAAAGGGTTCGTATCAGGCTGGGAGGAGGTTACTTATGTTGGATCAGCCTTTGGATTGACTCTTTGATACAAAGGGTGAGAATATGCTAATACATTCTATTATTCAGTTGAGCTGACAACAGAAATTTCAACTGTAAGATGGAAGATTGTAAGTCGAAAAGCAGAAATATATATATTTATATATAAATAAAAATTGATCACAAAATGCTGCTAGTATTGTGTAGCCCAGAGAACAGTAAATGTGACTCTTGGAAGTACCTGGCAAAGGGCTTCCAGGAGGGAGAAGGAAATCTTGGTGCTTTTTACACAGCTTTTATGAGAGCTTGTTAACATTACTTTTTATGCTTCTAACTGCTCATTCATGATCTGTGAACTAAAAGGGAAACAGGTGTAAAACTGAGATACTGGAATGATTAAAAGAACGGAAAGCTTGTTTAAAGAGACAAAACCAGCTTGACATATTCATACAGAAAAGTTGGGAGAATATAGTTGTTGCCTATGGGCATACTGTGTGCAAACACAAAAAAAATGGGAAAGAGTTAATTGAAATTGGAAAACTATAATAACAAAAGAATTATTAGACACAAAAAGGCTGTGGATATATTAAGGGCAAAAAATTACACGATGGTGTCTTTGCCACCAGAGGAACAAAGGGAAAATACAAACTTTATGCTTTTTACTTTTATGTAGAAGGATAATCGTGCCCTGTGGCAGGGGAAAGGCCTGCCCATGCTGTGGTTTTTGTTCAACTGCTGCGTAAGAATTTTGAAAATAATTCTGTAACTGAAGGGACTTTGCAAAGGAAAATGTCTTCGTATCCTTTAGAGGCTTTTTCTTTCCTTGTTACTATTTCCTAGAAGGAATCCCCTGTCTCTGTAGGGTAGTGATTGTAGTTCTTGTGCAGGTTAGTCAACACGTAAAAATCATGCAGGGAACACAGGAGAGGTTGTCCATTGTAGAAATTGAATTTTGCCTGTCTGATGGAAGGTGTGGAAAACAAAACTGACCTGACCTATCTTTAAATTTTCCTGAAAATGTTAAAAAAAAATCCTCAAGCTTAAACTATTCCAACAGGTATCTTTAGCAAAGGGATTGTTAACTAGCTGTATGGCAGGCATCTTCCCATTAAAAGTATGTGAAAATGAAATAGAATTTTTTATTCAGAGTAAGACTCAGACTGAATGGGGCAAGCTTGCTGCAAGGAGAAGTTATTTTCCGCTTTTTTTTCTGTAAGAGAAGGTATCGCTTAGGGTTCTAGTCTCAAAGATGAAGAAGAATCCCTTGTTATCTCTATTCTACACAATCTCTTCTCCATCAGGAGAATAATTAGTTTAAGCAAGGGATGAAGAGCTGTGGAATATCAGGACTACCAGCTCTTGTTTCATCCAGTGTCACTGAGTATTTGTGTTTTGGCTTTGCAGGCTTTTGCCCAGAGAGAGAGAAATAGAATAAGATCTGCGACGCTGATGGAAGGTTTAAATTGTAAGCAATTACTGTGAGCTTCTCCGGCATGCAGAGATATGCATGAGTGTCCAGGTTCTTACTGCGATTGCACATCTGACTTTAGCACTGAAAGATATGCTCACGTTAGGTGTAAAACTGTAGAAGAATTTTAAATGTGTGCACGTGAGTATGCGTGGTATGTTACAGGGTAAGCACTAGCAATTCCCATTTGAATTCATAGTTATTTATGATATAAAGCTTGTTCCCTTTGTGTTTAACTGTACTTGGTAGGAGTCAGACGTCAGCAAACTTTGGAGATGAAAACACCCTTTACTGCCTTTTATGGCACATACATGGACTGATACGTTAGAAGAATAGCAGTGAATTGTGTTATGCCATTTCTTGGGTGCTTTGGGAGGCAAGATATTCAGCTGGATGGCAGATAAAGAGTATGAATACTGGTTTTGCTTTCTTGCACGCTGAAGTGGAAATATCTTTCTGGATTATCTTTACTCAGTTTTGCCAGTGATCAAAGCATGTTGCCAGGAGAATGGTTGAGCAATCTGTGGAATCTTTCTTCAGTGCTACTTAAAATGTTGCAACTGGTCTTAATTCAGCTGGAGAGGGCAGGAGCCTCTCAACCCCATCTCTTTTTTATATTTCTGTTGCAGAGGCATTTAGGAAAGAATGTGGAGTTATGTTACTGTCACTAGTTTTGAAGACAGAATAATGTAAAACTAGTGATATTTGACTGTTTAGGAATATGGTAATAAGTGAAAATTCTGATACTATTAAAAACATACTATGTGATTCTATGTACTATACATCTATAGACTCCCTTTTAAATGAGTTGTTTGATATTTTATTATTCTTACTGAGATAACTTTGGGACAGTCATCTCCAATATTATCTATGCTCTCTGAATACAGAGTTCAAATTAAGCATGTTGAAAATTTCAGTACACAAATATTTCTTACAGTGGTAGTAAATTTTATTTACATGGTGTCATTATTTTTTCACCACTCTTTACTATGGCACCTGTCAGCGCTGCTTAGCAAATCAAGCCTTTCTGGTGACGTGCACTGCAGTAGTTCAGATATATTTGAAATGATCCTGATATAAACAACTTAAGCAATAAATACCATTGGTACTAATTTGTTATATAAATGTGAACGTGGCAATGTTTTTTCTTCTTAGTCACCAAGTAATTATTTCTTAAGTGTAGTGGGAAAAATAATTACTGTTTGTAACATCATAATAGAAACTTTGTGTGAGTACTCTTTTTTAAAGAAAAATATTTGGTCTTTCTGTTGTATAAACAATGCTTCATGAGGCTTTGAATTTGGGCAGGCATAATAGTGGTCTTGTTTTCATTTTGTATATGCTGGAGTAAATTTGCAGTAATTGTAGTTAGGTGGGAAAAAAAAAAAAAGAGTTTAGAATTGATCTGTGCATGTTGTTCAGTGAGTAATGACTTTCATGTTTGTTTAGCGGAAAAATGCCAGAGGTGGATTATGTTGTCCTAACCGAATGGTTTGACTGGATCCAGAACAACACTGATGTTTCGGTTGATTTGATAGGTAAAATTTTGATGGGATCTGGAGGGGCATGTTTGTGGGTGGGTTTCCTTACTGGAAGGAAAAATAATTCTTGTTTCTGGAGTCATAAATAATCACATTATTCAATATGACGATGGTTGCAATGTGTAGCATGAGACAGCATGAATTTGTGGATGGTTCATGAATCGATTACTAGTAATGCCAAAGGGGAGGTTCAGCTGTAGTACCCAATTCAGGATTCTTTCCTTCTAAGTTTGTGAAGTAAGTTTCTTCTTTGCTTTTAAAGCTGATCCTTGAAGATAACTATTACAATTTTTGTTATGACAGTTTATCTGCAGACTTCTCCTGAAGTTTGTTATGAGAGGTTAAAGAGAAGATGCAGAGAAGAGGAAAAGATCATTCCTCTGGTAAGGAGTTCCTTCAATGTACGTGGTTAAAATGAGCTTTAAAAGAATAATGATTCCAATCTAAATACTGAAATAATATCCTGAGTGTGTTACCAAAATGTGGTGCAGCTGTTTCCACTGCAAACTAAAACTTCAGTATTTAATTTTGATTTATTTTAAAAAAATTATCTATCATGCACACTGATTTTCCCAAGTGTTACGTTTTAGTAATCGGTGTACTATAGCTGACTGTTTAGGTGGAGAATTAGTCAACTGTTAATCTTCTCTAAGATGTAAAAAGGCAATTGCTTTTGTATCATTAAATGGCATCAAAGCACCCAGTTGAAGCACAAATACCTGTGCATGCAGGTGCTGAAGATTTACGTGGGCACTTTCTGTTGTGTGCTATTACCAGGATGTTTATGCATGAAAAGTGTCTCTGTGTCTGAAAAGAAACAACTTCTTGAAAATTGTTAGTGTGCAAATCTGCTTAAAAATAAACTCTAGTACCTGAACGTTCATTTCTTGTGTCACAGTTTACAGAGTGGCCCTTCATTTAAACAAGTTTTCTCCTAAAGAAAGCCTAACTACAAATAAATGTAGTTACAGAAGACACACTGTATACTACAAAGGTATCTCTAGTGTTGGATAGTTCAGTAGAAGCAATTGTTAGTTGAAGATACATGCAAAGAGCTAAATTTTGGAGAATAAATCCTCACTATAATGGATTTGAAGAGACATCCTGTAACTTCGCAGCTCTACTGAGGGGTGAGGGGGAGCAATTATGAATGAAAAATATGAAGTGGTCTCCATGAAAAAAAAACCTAATAGTTGATGACAGGCAGAAGTGCTTTTAGAGGAAACTGAGTCAGAGTTAGGAGAAAGTGAACTGGGAATTTTAGAAAAATGTATTGACACAGAAAGTACCTTCAACACATACTCTTTGCAGTCTTGCCCTTTTTGTTCTTACTTCTTTGTTGTATTTTTCTCAGTAAAATCTTGAGCCCCATTATATCTATGGGAGAGAAACGTGGTTCTTAAGAGGAGCTGAGAGCCCTGTGCTCCTGTATGCTGTGTCTCTGAGGTTCTTCATGGAGTAAAACCTTATACTGGGAATTAATTTTTCTCAGAAGCCTGATGCTTTTTATTTTTGTTAGTGGAAATACCTGATGCTGGTTCTTGTATGTAGTTCTTAACTACTTACCAAATGTATCAAATTTACAATGTGTGTTTCATCCCTGGGCATATGTGTTACTGTGTTATTTGAATGCCTCTCTTCTAGGAATATTTAAAAGCTATTCATCAGCTCTACGAAGAGTGGCTTATTAAACATACACTGTTTGAAGTTTCCTGCCCAGTGCTTGTGAGTATCAGTTATAACCAATTAAGCTTATGGAGGGTTGTACTCTTCAAATATTAAGAGTGTTATTTAGTGGTAAAAGTAAGTAAATCTGCTTTTCTAATAAACTTTGGAGATGGAAAACCTCAGAAAAATGTTTACAACCATCCATAGTGTATAGCATAAAAATCTGGTCTTCCGTCTCTTTGGTGGAATCTGAGGGCATGTTCGCTGTAATTGTTTGCAGGATCAGACATGAAGCTTTTCAATGAATGCCAAGCTCTGAGCAGAAAGCTAATTGGACAGATCTCTAGGAGTATATCAGTTTGGCTTCAGTGGCAGTCCTGTTCTATTTTGCTCAAAAGCAACCACATTTTATGATGTCAGTTATTGCTAATGTTCATGTTCTTCTTTTCAAGGTTATTGGAGCTGACCATGACATGCAGACGATGATAGAAAAATATGAAGAAAACCGAGACCAAATACTAAACCCATATAATATGCAACACCATTTATAGAAGTCTGTGGTTGTATTTTTAAAAACATGAAGTCTGATTTTGAGTATTTTTAATATTTCTAAATACAATGATTTTTGCTTTTGAATTACGCTTTGTAGAATGTTGTGGAATTACTTCTAAGAAATGTTCAGGTAAACAGAATAGAAACCAATTCCTTTTCCTATTTTTAGGTTCTCCATCAGCTTTAGTGTGTCTGTTCTATTCAGCTAAAATATGTCTCTTTCTCTCATTTCCCACTTCACTGCTACTTACTATAAGTAACCTAAGTTTCTCCCCCCCCGCCCCGGACAACCCTACTTTTGTAATTTGAAAGAAATAGTTCCATATAAGAGGTGGAATGCTCTTTGTTATCACTACAGGAAGCAAATGAAGTGCATCAAGTTAAAGTAGCTCTGTTAAATAGGTCTTACCAGGTTAAAATAGGGGGTCTTACTGTAATCCTACCTATGCTAGTGCAATTTCATTGAATTAATTAATTTCCTTCTGCTTTACACAATATAGCTTCTATAGTTCTAGAGATAACTATGCACTAGTATAATCCCACTGAATTCAGTGGCAAAAAAAAAAAGGATAACAGTTTTCGTAAGTGATTGCAGAATGGCTCTGAGGCTTTTTTTTAAGCTATGTTTTTAAAAAGGCTTACTTCTCTCTAGGGTTCGTGAAATCACTGGCCCTGCTATGGCAGAGTTGAGGACTAGTGAAAATACAGGGTGCATAGAACTGTATTTGTTGTTCCTTTCACATGGTTATAAAAAAGCATAAATTAATTGATTTTTTAACTATTTTGGATTCTTTCATTGTATTTTTTAATATAAAGAAAAATACAGATGGTTCTTTGGGTTTATATCTTCATCAGTTTATTGTGACTTACAGGTACTTGAAGAGTAGAGAAAAATAGTGGGGCTTTCATTCTTGCGCTTGCTAGCTAAAGTGTTGAGTTGCCCTTAATTTCTGCTTTACCCTCTCCGTGTTGTCTTCTAGATAATCCTTTTAATGCAGCAGTTCTGACTGTTTTCACATTACTTTTTCTGTTTCATTTGAGGGAAATGATGCCTGAAGTACAGTTATATACTTTTTTTTTCTTCCCCCCAATAATAGTTTTTGTTGGTTTAATTGGAGAAAGCAAGGTTAACAGTGCTATAAAACACACTTACATTAATGCATCTGTCATAGCTTTGTAGTGAACGCTCCTAAAAATGGCTAATGTCCAAGACTTCAGTTAGTACTCTGATCACTTATTACAGACATTTGTCTGTAACTTGTTGGAGGATATAAATTTTCAGTTACTTGGCTTGTCCATGTTTCACCTGATTTTGAACAATTTCCGATAGCATTGCTTTTGGAGATCACTTCACTACTTTTGTTTTGTAGTTTTGTGGTAGCTGGTTTTGTGGTATGCCTAAAAATCATTGTATTGAAATGACTGCACTGTTTTCCAAGTCAGGAAATGCAGTTCATTTCTTATTTCCATCTGGCGGGATATTTTTTTCCCAAATCAGTACAAGTTAATAATGATGAGTGAACTGAGAGAGCATTTCCTAGTGAAGTACTGTATTAGCGTACTAAAGCTTGTGAACCCAGTATTGCCATTCTGTTGTTCTGTTGTAAAGCTTTAGAATTCTGGCTTAAAAATAAGATCTTCCGGTTGAGTAATGATATTCCTTATTGAAGCTTATTTGTGGGAGGATAGTAGTCATTCTTGAAACCTTCTGTTAAACTTTCAAAGTTTTTTCTTCTGTAAGAGACCAAAATATTTGTTTGGAAATAGTTCTATAAATTTGAAGTTCGGTCATCTATAGTTTGTTCTTAATTCTAATGTCATTGTAGGTTGTAGAAGCCAAGCATGTATATTTTGCACACAGTCCAGAAAAGAACACTTAATTGTTTCGTACAGAGAATCTTACAGTACGAAGAATCTCACTGTTACCTTTTGGCTTTTGAAAGCAATGTATGCTTTTTGGTAATTTTTTTTTTCCTTCATAATATCAAACCAGTAGTTTGTATGTGGGTTATTGATATTAATAATTACAATAGACTATAAAGGAATCATTTATATAACTTATTAAAAATTACACATGCAGTGGCTACAGGGAACATGTTTATTTTATGTTTTGCTATCTATTAATTTTCATGTATAGATTTCCATGTACAGGAAGTTTGGGGTATTTAATGAGAACTGGGAACAAAACCAAACAAGTTGCTTGTAATGTGTCATAAATGTAAAATGTTTGCAGTCTGCTATAGATGTGTAGATAAAAATACTGTAGTAATCATAAAAAGCTTTTTTAAGCCTGGAATTTGCTTTTGTTTCCTGAAATCTCTCAGTTATGAGGGGAGGGGAAAAAAGGTCAATGAGCATTATTCTGATAAATGTTTTGTTCCTGTTATGACTAAGAAGCAGTGGTTGGGTAGCAAGTTGCAAAATGCCACAGAAAGTAGTCTGTCTCTGTAGGCAGACTGAACTTCAGTACCAGTGGAATGGATCATATAAACAAGCTGCCACTTCTCTTGCCTTTTCAGATTTGGTCCCTAAGTTGGATGTAGCCGATACTTGTAGAGTGAACCATACATAAGCAGTTTTGCACACATTTTGGCTATTCTGGAGTATATTGTTCCAATACATGAGAAGAATAATAAATTGCATTTTTTTAATTACTTCTGTCATGATGAGTTCCACATCTATGCTGCAATATGTGTGAAAAGTGATTACTTTGTTCTGTATTGCCTTTTCCTTACTGCATACTTGCTCTGAATAGATGATGTCTTCTCCAGACTGGAGAAGGTCTTAGCAAATCAGTAACATCTGGGAGCAGCATATGAATTGATCTGAAGTAAGATAGAGAGGCTGGCAAAAATTAAAATGTTAAACAGTTGCATTCTCTTAACCTGGCCTTTTGTGTATTTCTTCTAGCACGGGAAGTGTGTTTAGGAGATCTTCCTTGTTTGATTAAACATTTCAGAGGTGACTTACCAAATCTGTAGGTCTTGAGAAACCTTGAAAATTGCTTTCACCTGTGTAATTAACGTGCAAAACTACTGCCAACACCAGAATATAATCCAGCATCTCTCTTGAGTACACTTCCTCCTGCAGAGAGATGCTGTAGGAAGTACTAGGTATTCTGCTACCAGTTGCTATTAAAAGATTCAGACCTGAAGGTCTCTGTCCCTCTCCTGAATAATGGTTCTTCTAGCAAGTTATTGTCCTGTTTCAGGACTTGGAGAATCCACTCCTTTCTGTAGCATATGGAGGTTTAAGTAAATATGGTGCATTTCTAAAGCAGGATAAAGTCAGGTGAGAAGTACAGTGGTGTGTCATTGTCCCTCCCTGCAAGCATTTGAGGGGGCTGACAAAAAGTTGCAAGCTTTTTTTGAATGAAAAGCACTTTCAGAACAAAAACTAGCACTTGGGAGATTAATTCCTACACAAGTGAAATGTAGTTTTCTGTCCAGACGAGATCAATTTTTTAATTCATCATTTATCACTTTTTAAAGAGGCTGGTATGTGGCAATCATTTGTGCTGTATCAGGATCGGGGCACCATTTTGCTAAGTGTGTAAACACACACCTACAAGAGTGAGCTCTGAACAAATTCAGAGGTTCAATAAGGAGAGTGACAGAATAGAGGAACTGTGTTTGTTAACTGCATATTGCATACATACTACTCGATTTTACTTATTTTTATGCTTGAAGGCTTTGAGTTGAATCCTCTGCTCTACCCTAGAGCCCTCTGCCTGGTAACAGTGATACATTCTTCCCTCGCATCCCCCAGAAAAAGTATTGAGCTGTTAGGACTTCCACTCTGAGTAGGCTGCTCTGCATACATTGCTATTTTCCATCCCAATCCTAATTACAGTTTTTTACTACTTAATGCTGTGAAATGAGCCTTGTGAGATTTAATCGGCTTGCTCAGAGAGCTGTGCCAATTAATTTCCAATGGGTGAGACCTTTAGCTGTGGTGGTAGGTTACAGGTGGTTCTTGTGTTTAGGTACAAGTAAGGTAGAGAATGATACAGCAACATTTCAGAAATTGTCTTTTTGTGGTGAGATGGCTCTGAACGCTAGACACATGCATTTTCATCAGTGCTTTGCAAGACCTTGCCAGTTCCTCTCAGGTATGTTTTGTCTCAGGGAATTAATTGTTGTTTTTTAAGACTGCCATTTATCATTCTGGAGGAAATTGTATTTTTTTCCCTATGTTGAGTGTCTGCATGCTTTCCAGTTGCGGGCTTTTTTTTGTTTGTTTGTCTTAGCACTGAAATTTGGTTTTCATTATTGGCTTTAAAAACAACAGTTTGTCCTAAACCCAAGCTATGCTTCTTGAGCACCTTAGCTCCAGACAGGACAAGGGTGTATGTGTGACATGAATGTTAAAGAGACTCACCGGGGAGAGGTTGTGTGAATAAGTATCACCCAGCTACCAGGTCTGCTGCCCATGCTCAGTGTCTGCACTGATCAAAAGAGATTTCTCTAATCCAAGGCTGGGGGGAGGCTAAGCCATTCAAAGTGGTTGTGTGTAGCATGTAAATTTAGGAACAGAACTGGCCTTATGCTTCTATGATGGAAAGACATCCAATCAGTCAGTAAATCCCCATTCAATTCATAGACAATCAGGACCAGCTGTAGCACAATTAAAGTTGACAGCTCACCAGAGGATAGGCATACATTTTACAAACACAAATCACCTTCCTTTAGAAAGGGGCCCAGGCAGCCCTCTTACTGGCTAGCAGTGCTGCTTGAGTGGTTGCTTGTAAATATTTAAGTTAATTAGCCAAGGACAGGTGGAGTGGTTACTGCCAACAGGGACAGCAGGGCACTGGCAGACAGGGTCAGAAATTTTATGGACCTTTCTGTCTGTCCCTCTTCTCTGGGCTGACTGTATTTACAACTTGCATTTTAAACCCAGTTCTGTCTTACTCATGTGGAAGTAGCTGCACAAAGGGCTGCTGGCCTAAGGCCTATTAAATATGACTTAACTTTTATTTCAGCTGGTTTTCAAATCCTATCTCTTCACAAGCATCTAACTGTAAAGCAGTTGTCTCTTGAGACCCTGGAAATTTGCAAATACAAAAGCAGTTTCTAGTACAAGACCTCAAAACCCTACCAGTTATACAGGAAGAGAAGTTCAAGGTGTTCTTGCAGAAACTCACATGAAAATACCAGAATACTTTAAGCGCAGAGTAGCTCTCCCTACGAAGGCAGACAGAACACTTAGGCATCCTGGCCAATCTGCCATGAAGAGGAAATTCTTCCTCAATCCAGGTACTCAAACAGTAACAGAAAGTAGGTTCTCAGAATGTAGCCATTTTATATTTAATAATTTTTGTGCAGTTTAACGGGCATTGTTCAGAAACAAAAAATATATTAATCATAATATCATTACTATCTCCACCAGTGTTCCTGTGACTTGGTGGACCGGTGGTACACTGTTAGCAAGTTAGGGCTATGCTTCCTCACTTCTGAAAGACCCTCTGTATTATTTTGTTTTCCTCGTGTGAGGTTGTTCATAAGCTCCTGGACATAGAAGATGCTGGTCCAAAACTCTGCTTAAACAGGGGCAAAGTGAAGATCTAGGTCTCCTGTATGGCAGGTACCATGAAGATGGAAGCAATTGTGCACAGGCCCATCAGGGAAAGTTTAGTAAAGACTTAAAGAGTGTTTCTCTCAGTAGATGTTAACAAGATTAATGAAGGCCAGCAGTATGGCATTAATGGAGTTAGAAGCCCAATATGGTACCTTTTCAAGTGGTAGCTCTTAGTTTCTTTTTGCATTTTTTTTTAACATGTAGGTTGCTGTTAAATACTTTTCCTTGTATAGCTACAGTAAAGATAAAAATGGGATGTTATTTATATGAATCCTGTAGTACTGGTGGTCATCTAAATACTTACAAGACATCTTCATTTGTGATGACAAGGGGGTTTTGCAGTTTTAAATAGAGTTCCTGAGTAACTGACACAATATGAGATTTAAACCACATAATTTTAATAACCCCCACAGGGGGAAAAATACAGCTTATAAAACCCAAACTGGTTAGGAAGAACAGACAGGTACTGGAAAGACCAAGGAGGTTCTGGTGGGTTGACCCAGCCACCAGCTAAGCACCTACACAGCTGCTTGCTCTCCCCCCCCTACCCCAGCAGGATAGGGGAGAATAGGAAAAGCAAAATCCAGAGAGCTTCTGGGTCAAGATAGAGGTTTAATAAGTGAAGGAAAGAGGGTGGGGTGGGGAGAAAAAAAAAGTGATGCAATAGCAGTAACTCACCACCTCCCACAAGCAGATGGATGACCAGCCTGTCTCTGAGCAATGGCCACCTTGGTAGATAAAAATACCTCACCACCTTCTGCTACCCCAGTTTTATTGCCAAGCATGATGTTGTATGGTATGGTATATCCCTTTGGCCAGGTCAGGTTAGCTGTCCCAGCTGTATCCGCTCCCAGTTACTCATTGTGGGGTATAGTTAGAAAGAGGATGCTGTCACACTGTGCAAGCACTGCTCAGCAATACCCAAAACACTGGTGTATTATCAACAATTTTAGTCACAAATCCAAACACACCACCCCAGGGGCTACTATTAAAAAAGTTATCTCAATCCTAGCCATGCCTAGTAAAGAAGTATTAATTTGCATGTGCATGTTCATAATATGTTTCTCTCAAGCCCATCTAAAGCTGAAGGCAGTCCTGTTGACGTTAGCTTTGTCGGTTTTATTCCTCCTACACTGCTGGAATGAGGTGATGACAGGACTTCAACAATTACTTGTTCAAAATGGAGATCCTTACATTTTAGTTTCTGAGGTTTTTCTAGTATTACCTATGTGCTCCTCTTTAATATAGTATAAATTGTTTATAATATTATTTTTGGGAAAGGAAAGTTAATTGCAGCTAATATTTTTAACTATACATGAATCAACAAAACATTCTTAGCATTGAAGCGCTACTGGAAAAGTTACTTGAAGCAGTATTAAAGTAAACTGTCTTTCCAAGTAACAAGTATATAAAGAAGCATTGAAGATTGTGCTGAAATACAGTACCAGTGACTGTGTGCTTTTCTAAATTTAATTAAATGTTGTGTATGACAGAGGTTCTCAGTGCTGGGACTCCAGCTTACAGCTGAGCTAACAATGCTGCTCCCTTTCCTTCTCAGCACAATGCCTTTCACACAGCACTCCCACCCACAGGATATCCTTTATCCTGGCTTTAATGCTCATTGGGGACCTGCTCTGATCTGATTTTTTTTCCTGCCACTAAAACGGCAGAGAATGGCAGATTTTTTCCCCTTCATTTTAGTGAGATGAACTGGATTACAAAAAAGTCCAGTGAACTCCAGAGCTGGTGCACAGTTAAGTGGCGGGAACAAGGGCAAGTAACTGGATCTCCCTCATCTGCTAGCAGTGAATGATTACAATGCTCAGAAGTTCTTCTCTTGAAATTTGTGGTGGTAGCCACAAAAAATTTTGGTAACAAGTAGAGACAGGTATAAAACCTGTAATACAGGCTATTGGCTCTAGAAGAGCTAAACTATTACTCATAATGCAAAAATAAGTGTTCACAGGGCTGTTCACTTCTTTAAACCTAGAAGAATGTTGTCACACTTTCTAAACCTATTTTCAATTGAAAACAGGAGCAAGGTTAGCTCAGAACACAGCTTCATAGGAATGCAATGAGTTAATAGAAGTACACTCCAGTATAGCATTTGTAAAGCTGTCATGTTGGTTTTTCTAGTTGAGAAACATTTACCTGTTTCTGTCATTGTACAGCATGTTATACTTGAAGAATACGCCAGGAATAGGTCTGTAAAGAGAAAAAAAAAAAAGGGAAAGAAGAAGTCCGCTTAACTGAAGAAACCTGTCCAGCATTAAGTACAGCCAGAAGGAGTCTGGCTAATGAATTAAATGGATTTAAATTTATGGAAGTTGTCTATGCTTTAGAAAGGTGACCATTCAGGTTTCAGTGCCAAAGGTTCCAGATGAGAAGGGGCCATTAAGAATTTGTTCAACTACTTTGCGGCAGTGGATGAGGTTCTTGTTTGTTTTTAAAACTGTTTTGACAAAGCTAATCATCTCCTTGAAAAGATGATTAAGGCCACAAGTGAGAGGAAGAAACCCAGGCAGACTGCAAATAAAGCACTAGTAGAATCACGTGTGATGGCATAACATTCCTTGGTCGGTTTTGTCAATAATGACGTAAGGCTCCTGGATGTCATTTACTTTTGAATGATAGTTCTCCAGCTTTGCTTCACTGGATTCAGGAGAGTCATGTTCAGGCTGCAGTAAGTTCCTTCTGCCCTGTGCACTGGTCCTTCTTATGCATGAAGACCGAACATCAATACTTTGTGGTGGAATGTAGGTGAGGTTAGGGGGCTCTCTAATGTGTCTGTAACACTCAGAAGCTGTATGTGCATTAGGAGTATCCATTAATAGTCTCTTGCTATCAGAACCAGGAGTGGGATCCTCCATATTTCCAGTAGTACAGCATAGATCTGACGATGGCTCAGTATGTGCAGCTGCTCTGTTCTGCATCTGAGTATTAGTCAGATATGTATGTCTTATTTTGGAATGATTAAATTCTCTTGCATTCCTGTCACTTGTACCTGCATATGGTACTGACTCAGGTTGGCCAGTTTCCTCTACTGGATACATAAGGTTTTCCTGAGTGTCCTTGATTTGTAGTTTTGTGAAGGTTAGAGACAGCTCACAAACTTCCTCTTCCCTAGGGATGCTGCATTTTTGGACAGATGCAATGTCCTCGTATGGCAGAGACTTCAGCTCATTGGGTTCATCTGCAGGGTCTGGGTCTACGCAATTTATGGCATCATTAATTTCTGCTTCAATTGATTCTTTGGGGACTTCTTGAGCTTTGTACTCCAAGGTGGTTTTGCTGTCACAAGAGCTGTCAGCAAATATTGCAAAGGCTGGCGGACCGCTTGCTCCTGGTGAGAGTGGCACAGGCCTGATCTCATTTGCAGTTGACTCTGCAGTGACTGCCAAAACACATTCTTCACTCAGACTGGCTCTTGGCTTTTTTTCAAAAGCTTTTGGAGAAAGATTCTCACTGAAAATAGGTGTTTGTCTTATGACAATGTCACTATATTTGATCAAGAAGTCCTCACTGTCTGAGCATTTTCCTGGAAAATGTACGGTGTTAATGACTTGCCTTTGGTGTTCCTGAAGCCTGTTAGTGGATTGAGCAACTGCTAACTGAGGCACGTCATCTTTGATCTTCAGATTCTCAGCAGCTTCAAAGGATATATCAGTAATAGTTGAAGACTTCTGTTGAGTAGCAAGGCACAAAGATGTCTCACTGTTTTCTTTATTTTCTAGATTTTCAGCATCTTCTTTCTGAGGTGTCTGATCCTCTTTGTCCTTATCTCCATGATGCTGGTGTATTTGTGTTCTCTTCTGTAGGGTCTTCTCCAAATTGCCAGGCTTTTCTTCATTTGTCATTTCGAGGATGGTTTCACACTCAATTCTTGCCAGAAAGATTTCAAATGCAGTCTGCTTTGTTTCCTCATTGTTTCTCTTTTTGACAAGTGAAAACTCTGTTGCTGTTGTTGCAATGTAACCTATTTTCTCCAGTACTGTTTTTACAATGTCATCTGGGAGCACAGATTGAATATAGTAGACAAAATTACCGGTGAATGTCTGAAACAGAATGCAACATTAAAAAACAGATGAACACAGGGGTGTGGGGTGGAGGGAAGTGTGAAAGACTTCCTAAAAATCAAAAGTACTTCAAAAACTATTTAAATATTTTAAAAAACTGTGTTCCTAACAGTCTGAATTTTGAATCCGAGTGAGTGAGGCTTTTCTAACAGCATTATTTTGTAAGCCTCTCAACCATTACAGCTTTGCTATAGCACGTTAGTTTCAGTGAAGTTATGCCAGTTTAAACCTGCCAAGATACTAGCTAAGAGCATCGATATTCAAAAAAGAAGAGTAAGAAAATAATTTTTAGTCAAACTAGAGAAACTCAGCAATAAGTATTATGTGCTCTACTGAAGAATGGGAGTTTTTTTAAACAGACCAAGATTCATAGAATAAATCACTGAGGTCTAATCTTTTCCTAAAGAAACAGATGCGATGCACGCGCTGTTAATTGTATTTCTTAACTGGTGACCAGACTGTTACTTTTTCTTTTTCCATGGTTCAGACTCCTGCTGTAACTTTACTATCCCTGCCATTTCTTTGAAAGCACCTTTTTGAAGGAAGACTATTCTAGCAGAAATATTGCTAAAACACACTGCGCACAAGCTGTCTGCAAAACATGACTTGAATAAAATGTTGCTGCTGTGTGACAACTTAAAAAAAAAATCATTCAACATTTGCTTGGTTTTGGAGCTACCCCAGGTGTTAGGTCTAGTTTGTTAACTGGAAGTGGTTTTTGGTTTTGCCTGAAATGCTATGATAGGAGAGACTATGTTGACCTAAGCATGACCAACTCCAGGCAAGTCAGAACAGAATGGAGGTAAGAATGCAAAGTCAAGAATTTCAGAATTGGGGTACCTTATTTTCAGGCTGCCCAGTTTGAGACTGATTTACCTACTTCCTAAGGCTGAGACCTAAGCATTGGTCTCACAAGCACAAGCTTGGCAGAGAACAAAACTCACCCCCAAAAAGGCCATTAACCTAAAAGGCCATAGTATAATGTAGGACTGAGCCTCAGTCCATTCTCAGATAGATTTGTCAACAGTGCCTTTCACTCCCTAGCTTCTGCTCCTTCTAGAGGGGAAGTAAGGAGCAGGCACTGGGGGGCGGGGTGGGGGGTGGTGGTGGTGACATCAGAGTGAATGAGAGGCAGGAAATATGTGAAGTATTATTCCCTGTATGACTAGTAATTTTTTTATCAAACCTGTATGTACACAAGATACTCCTTGTTCTCTAACTTATGCCCTGCAGTAGAATTATTTCAGGCCTTCAGGAGGCTGTCTTGCATTTTGGACCACCCACAGTGGTCTTCAGAATTCGATTTTAATGAAGCCTTGGATTCTTGTGTTATGAAAAGCTAAGCCCACTAACTGTAGACCTGAATATCTTACGCTTTGCCCTGTTGTAGGGAGATGAATGAGGAGAATAGCAATCTACAGCTGTTTGAGAATTCACAGATGAGACCTAAGCACAGGAAAGTGGAAAAAAATGGCTTTTCCTCACTAGCACCTGTTGCTGGAGGAAAGGAAATATGTTTGCATTTTGGGTGTTCAGGGATTTTGTTTAAATAGAAGTAGATTTTGTATGTGTTGAAGATTGCTGTCTCTTCTGGGCAATGAGACGTGTTCAGTGTGCCTGGAAAGTGGGGTAACTTCGACCACCTTGCTGCAAAAAGCAGCAGCATTTCCTTTTGAGGGGGGTTTTCCTACCCACTTCACCAGCTGCAGTCACCAGAGCTAGGATAGGTGATAAGATCACTGGACCAGACAGACACTGACCCACACTGCCTTTAGCATCAAACTTAGCAAAAGTGAAAACTAATGATAAAAAGCATCCCTTCATTACAGGCAACGTAAGATTAAAACTCAGAGCAATGAGACTCTAAGCCTTCCATTGCACCTTTGTACTCCTCTGCCGTCTCACAACAGCCGAAGATCTCCGTTTCCAGTCCCGGAACTGCTCAGCGCTCCTGGGAAGGCCCCTGAAGGCCCGGCCTGGGCGAGGACAAGGCCTGCAAAGGCCAACGAACACCTCGCAGCACCCTCGCACCGCCCAGGGCACCCCAAACCCGCTCAAAACCGGCCCCTGAACGCTGCTCCTAACTCCGCGGGGCGCGGGCGCCGCTGCCGTGCCTCCTGCGCCACAAGCCCGGCGAAGAGGCCTCGAAACCCCGCAGCCGCCAGGGCCCCGAGGCCGGACGAGCCTCTCCGGGGCTGGCTGCGCCCCGAGCCCGAGCTCCGCGGCACTTCCCTACCTTCAGCGACCTGATCTCCTTCCGCCACGGGGAGAGGAGCAGGTTGATACAGAGCAGCTCCAGCACCTCCAGCGCCTTGAGCAGGTCGCGGAGGACGCTGCCGCCTCGCTCGCCCCGGGCCCGCCGGCACCGCTCCGCCACGCTGCACACGTCCAGGGCGCCGCGCCGCCGCGGGCCCAGCAGCCGTCGCGCCCTCGCCTTCAGGGAGGCTTCGTCGCACACCGCCAATTCCCCCCGCGCCCCTCGGGCCGCGTAGTAGGCCAGGTAGTCCCGCAACACCTCCTCCTCGGCCGCTACCGCCGGCTCCTTCATGGCGGCACCAGACCGGCCGGGCCGCCCAGCCCGTAGGCGCTGCCCCCGCCCGGCCGTGGCGCCTCTCGGCTCGCCATTGGCCACTCCGCCGGCACGCCGGGCGGTCAGTGGTGTCTCGCCGTGTCAGTCAGGGCGGGGGGCGGGCCCCTCGGCGAACTGAAAGCGAAAGGCGGGAAGGGTGGGGGGGGAGGCGGTGTCGCGCGGGGCGGTGCACGGCGCTGCGCGCGGGCGGTCGTCGTCTTAGCACGGCGCGTGGCGGTGTCGCGCCAAGGAGGAGTCGCGTGAGCGCAGCCGTGCGGCCGGCACCGCGCTGAGGTAAGGTCTGTCGTTTCCCTCTCCGCGGCTCCGTGTTACCGAGCTACCGCCTGCTTCTTCCCTCTGCCGGGGTTCCGGCTGCTTTCTGGCCAGCTGCGAGCACCTGGAGGGAGGTGTCTGCTACGGGCACCCACCTGGTAAAGCCTGGCGTGAGGGCGAAAGCGGTCCTAATGGTAGTCGTGCTGTGGGGTGAAGTAAGACCATCCATAGCGTAGCACAGTCCTTGTGTCTGTTTTGTTAATTTTATTGTATCTTGCCTCTGAATTCCTGGGCTATGTTTGGGTAACAATTGGCCGAAAGAGACTTATGTTTGCTGCTGTGGTGGCTGAAGAGTTTCCTGGGATGGGTTTGAAATGGGGGTCAGGTTCAGCAGCTGGAGAGCAAACCTGGCTTTGATCCAAGTGACTTTGTTAATCTTGATTTTTGGAATTTGAATTTTAGAGTCACATCCTATGATGACCCTATGATGTTGTGCACCTGTATGACTTCACAAATTAGTGCTGGCACAGGCCTCCCATGACCTTATTTTTTTGTTGTAGACCAGCTGGGCTGGTGTCCTCAGTGATGTCTCTGATGACTTGACTTGCTGCAAGTGTGAATTTGATGTGATGTTTTTTAATAGCTTATCTTACAGATTGTATTCATTACATGATAGATTTTAAAATTAATACCTGTCTTACTGTTAACCACTGGGAACGTATGGCTTCTCCTGATTAATGGAAAACTCAGGTTTACTTGACCACAATCCTTTGTCTTTCTTGTGGAAAGTGGCTGTGTGGTGTTGCAAACAAGCTGGTTTTCTCTCAGACTTTCTGGGCAAGAGGGCTTACCAAAAACATATGCTTTTGATCGTCATTTGAAGTGAAATGTCATTAGGAAATAGCTTTGTAGAATGTGCCTATGGATAATTGCTATATAAAAATTTCTGATGTTGCCAAGAGGGGAGAAATCCCCATACTACCACCACGTGTTAAAATGAGGCCATCTGGCCATCTGCTGCAATGTCTGAGTTTCCTCCCATACCGTATGTGTGTCCGTATACAGACAAGCTTTGCTGTGCCCTTAAGTAGGGTGCCTGCAGGCAGCTCAGCTCTCCTCTTGCCATATGCAAAACTTTATTGACCCAAATGAAAGGGCTGGATTTCATGCTTCCTCACACCTGCTCCCATGGGGGGTGGGTGGGATTGGATTCTTTAACCTTTGCAGTTCTCATTAATATATAGAATGACTGCATTTTGTTTAAAGCCTGGTATGTTTTAGTAGAATGATACAGGGAATCTTGCTTTGTTGCTGGTTCTTTTGAGTGTTTCACTTTTCAGTAAAGCATATTTGCCTACTATAGTCAATACCAAGTTGCCTTATCTATCTAGCTGTCACTGCATTCTTATTCTCTGAATTAGTTTCCTAGTATATCCTCCAAGGATGGGATTTATGTTCTGTGTTTTGAAGGTCCTAATACTTTAAAAGCCTGTTCCCTAAGCTTAATACTTTCCTTGGTGTGTGTGTACTGGTTTCGGCTGGGATAGAGTTAAATTTTCATACTAGCAGCTGCTATAGTGCTGTGTTTTGGATTTAGGATGAGAATAATGTTGATGATAAACTAGTATTTTGGTTGCTGGCAAGCATTCAGGGACTTTTCAGCTTCTCATTGTGGCCTGCAGGGGACGCCCCAGAAGCTGGGAGTAGACACAGCA
The DNA here is from genome assembly GCA_013400195.1 of Aramus guarauna. Classification (NCBI taxonomy): domain Eukaryota; kingdom Metazoa; phylum Chordata; class Aves; order Gruiformes; family Aramidae; genus Aramus; species Aramus guarauna. The sequence goes on along the minus strand of VXBL01010520.1, from coordinate 3,747,682 downwards.
AGAACAGCTGGCCGAAACTGGCCAAAGGCATATTCCATACCATGTGACATCATGCTCAGTATGTAACTGGGGGAGTTGGCTGGGAGAGAGGTGGCTCAGGACCTAGCTGAGCATTGGTTCCAGGTGGTGAGCAATTGTGCTGTACGTCACTTGTTTTGTATATTTTATTATTATCTTCCTTTTCTCTCCTATTAAACTGTCTTTATCTCAACCCACAAGTGTTACCTATTTCTTTTCAATTCTCTCCCCCATCTTGCTGGGGGGTGTGTGTGTGAGAGCAAATGGCTGTGTGGTTGTTTTAGCTGCCTTCCAGGTTAAACCACAACAGTGTGGTACCAAGCCCATCACTGCTAGCAGGACAGAGTACTCTCCCATGGCTCAGGATCCCGAAACTTCAGTTGCAGTTCCCTGAGCTATGAGGTCTCCCATCTTGCTCCCTTCTTTAATGAGATTTTCGAAATGTTTTGCAAAGAAGTTTTGCTCTTTTCTGGGTGTATTAATTTTATTACTGATTATAATCTCTTGCAGAAATATAAAATCCTGCTAGGAGTAAAGCTGTGACAAAATAATCAATTTTTACAGGATTCTTTCACTACTACATTGTCATTTGTATTGGAACAAAACAAAAGTCTCTCCATTGTGAATGTATCAGGTTCATTTGGAGTGTAACAGAAGACAGATTCTATACAAAAGATTTTATTTTGTTTTTTTAAAGACAACAGCAAGGCAAAAACCCTGGTCATTAGTCCTGGGAGAGAAGAGGAATTCAGTAGAAAGAAATGTCCACTTTCAGCTGTGCATGGAAATCATTGTTATTTCCCTGGAGTTTAAAAGACATAATGCCAATAGCAGGTGAATTTCATCAGACTACATATGTAACTTTTTTATTGCAGTTGAGCTGATTTAGGCAGATACTTGTATTTAAATATATATCAATATAATATATGTTGTATAAACATATAATACATATAAATATTTATATTGATAGGAGATGCAGGAGACCAAATAAGAGAATCAAGGCATTGGATCCAAAACATGCATGGACTACCATGGATACATCTAGGTTCCTTAAAGCTTTAACTTGTTTGTGCCTCTGCTGAATGTTGAAGCTATTGCTTGTTACTTTTTCTTACTTTAATGGAAGTGAGAATGTATATGTATATGGACCTGTCTGAAATCTGAGCTGTGAATTTATTGTATGCTTATGAGTTCAGTATAAGAAAAGGGAAATTAATATGAACTTGAAGTTTTAATGTATGAGATGCTGTTGGGGATTCAGAAAACATGGAATTAGTTTCTGATCTATCTACAATTACCACTTGAGATGTAGCACATCAGTGGAGTTAGAGCTGGAGATGCTTGGATATAATTGTGGTGATGAGTATTTTCACTGAAAGCTTTTTGCTGTGGTAACAGTATGGTCTTAGAAATCATGTAGTTCTTAGTGGGCCACTAATGTGGTCTGGGCTAAGAGAATCCTCTTTTCCCAGAGGGTATTGGCAGAACATCTAGGGTTTGGAAACCTGCTGATATTAAGTGACAAAAGTATGACTGCCAATTGCCAGGTAGCATAGCAGCATTGGGCACTGTCAGACAGTGATAGAGAGGACATGGAAAGCTCCACTAGAAGGAGAAGACTGAAACTTGGCCTTTCTCTACAATGTATAAAATACTATTTCCCCTCAATTCTAATATCTCATTTCTGTATAGCAATGGAGAACAGCTTTCTATTCTCTGTCATGTAAAACCAAGAAAAATAATAACCAAGTCTTCTAACTTTCTTGGTCCTTTTCTCTAGGCAGGTTTGTCAGCCTCCTTGACTTGTAGAGCCTCAGCCTGGACTCTGTTTCCTAACAGAGCAGTAGTAAGTGGAGGGCTATTCTGAATGTTTTAAGAATAATAGCACTGTTTATATTCCCATGCTGTTGCTGTTGTGTTTTCTTCTTTTTTCCTAGTAGTATGACATTATTGGCTTATAGTTAGCCCATATTTGTCTCAGTCTAAATCTCAGATGTTCTCCTGCAGTCTAACAGGTCACTCTGCGTCATGCATTTGTGAAATTGAGCCTACATTTCTCAAGTGCAGGAACTGTTATTTATTTGTGTTCACTGAATTGCATTTTGTTCTTTCCAGGCTGTTTCTCTGTGTCTTCAAGTTCCAGTCCTGCTCTTCTACATACTTCTGCCTCTCCTAGTTTTATGTAACTTGCTGATTTTAATAGGTCCATTCTCTCTCTCAAAGCTCTGAAATCCAGCAACTCAGTATTTTCATTAGAACATGTGATCCCACCTGATGCATCCTTTCAGACTAACACAGAGCAATTGATAAATACTCTCTTGTATGATGATGATTTTAATTTACAGAAGTCTGTGGTTATAATTTTATGTAGACTATTTCTCTAGTTTAAGGAAGGAAATGATTTGTCAGACTGTACTGTGATGAGTTACATCAGTTTGATGTGATTTCCATTCAGGAAATACACTGTTACTCATCTTGCTGTGCTAAAAAATTTTCTGTTTGACTATTTCTGGGAAGATGGACCTGTTACTTCCTGGCTTTTCCTCTTTTTCCTTGGTGGTATGTTGCCATTTTCCAGTCTCCTGACCTTAGTAGTTTTCAGAGGTACCTATGAATGTGTTTGTGGGTTTCTGATGCTTCTTGAAATGCCTGAGAGTATTTCCAAGGGTAACAATTTTCACTGCAGCAGTATTGCAGACTCTTCCCTTCCTGCTCTTGCTGAGCTGGGCTGATGCCGGCAGGGCACAGCACTGACTTGTCCCTTAGAGCAGGAGAGACCTGACTGCTCTGATGGATGCTTATTCCTGTGATCTCTGACAAATGGGAAATCCAAATATAAGTGGCTGAATGAAGTTGTTTAGTCAACAGTTGCTTAGTTGCCTGATTAACAGGAGGCTTTAAAGGCTTTGAGTAGTACTGAAGTGATACCAACACAATAAAAAGCACAGGAGCTATATTGAATACATGTATGTTCTTTACTAAAAGTTTTGTGTAAAGATTAGTATACTAAAAATTGAAGTAAAAGAGATGATTACAGAAATACAGTATTGTTATCACATAGCAAGAAACAGCATGTCCAATTTCTTTTTGATATTAATCATGTAATAAATGAAAGGCCTGTGTTAAGCCTATTTTAGGACTGGCATTAAAATTATGTGAGTTTAGGATAAAAACTGATAAGAGTATATGAATGTCTTAAGAGGAGTATCAGGAGACACTGTCAACTTTGCTAAGACTTACCCAGGATCTTAAATATTCTCCAAAAAA
>VXBL01010520.1:3681533-3744355 GCA_013400195.1 Aramus guarauna | reverse complement strand
AAAAAAAAAAAAAAGTTCTTATTGCATCATTACACGAAATCTCAATGCTGTTCTAGTAGCAGCAGCAGAAGCTGTTAGAGCAGCTTTAGAGCTATGAACTTCTCTTTCTAGTGTTGTCTCTTTGCAGTATATGGGTTGGATTTATAAGCTTTTTTCCCCCCTAACTTTATTGGATATCACCTAGTTAAAAAGATTAACAAAAGCAGAAAATTCTAAGCTGCTCTTGCAATTGATCATGGTAAGATATCACTGAAGGTAGGATACTCTACTTTGAATTCACAGTTTTTTTTTTTTTTTAAAGATATTGTTTATAATGAATGACATAACCTATGCATTTAGTGGTAACTTAGAAAAATGGAACAGTATGGAAGTGTATGTTCTGGTTGGCTTCTGTATCTGTGTGACAAAGAAGCTGGGATTATTTTGATGGATGAGTCCCTTGTTGTGAACTCTGCTTAGTGTGGTAATTAAATGACTTGACTTTATAATGTGGTACACCACAAGAGGGAGTAGACAGCTATTTGTAAGTAATGCTATATACAATCCAAATCACAATGCTAAGAAATCATAGCTGTTATCAAATGAAGAAAGGCTTTGATTATTTTTCTGTAATCTCAGTAATGCATTTCTATCATGAGGTAAAACACAAATCTCCCACTTTCATCAGAGACTTATTTAAAATTAATAAACCACAGATAGAACGTTAGTGGAAGGTCATGAAGTCCCAGTCAGGTTAAAAGCCAAGCAGATTGAAAGGATTTCCCAAAATGCACAGAAACTGTAGGCGCCTGTGAGAGAGTTGAGGCTTGCCTGCAAGGTGCGAAAAACCCTCTGTGCTTGTCTTCAGAAGAACATTCAGGTTTGCCATCTTACAGGTAAGAGAGACTCACTTTCAGGGGAAAAAAGTAAAATCCCATTTGTCTTCTAGTATTTGTCTATTAGATTTCTCTCTCCACCTCCCCAATAGCATCCTGAAGTAGGCAGGGCTTGGTCCCAGTGCCTTACTCTGTTCTAGGCAGGTCTCCAAGAGCTGCAGGAAGACACAGCTATGAAAGCATGTCCTGTTCTGCATAAATAAACCTCTGTGCTTTCCTTCACATTTTATTTTCCTGCCAATAAAACTGACTGGTATATTTCTATGTGGCTTTTCATTTCTGCCCCATAATAGATAGCGTAGAGTTTTGCTTCTCTTATTGCATACCACAAAACTGTTCACACTAATACTTTATACAAAGAAATAGTTCTGTCTGTTAAAAATACAAATGTGAAATACAGCCTACATTCTGGCAATGCCTGCCAGCAGTTCTGCAGTGCAAAATTACAATTTTTTTGTTGGTTTGGGTATAGTACACTGAGAATATTGAGAATCTTGCCAAACTGCAAAAGAATTCTGTTCTTTTAGCAAAATGCATATTTACTCTCATCTACTTAGCAAAAAATGCATACTTACCTTATCTCATCATGTGCATATGACTCAGTAATGGTATAATTTATACAGCAGTAAGAACCATATAATTACTTCCCATCTCAGTATTAATTATAATTGTGTCAATCTTTGGAGTGTTGGATGATGATTACAGTTGAAAATTATTTAGTATTTACAGAAAATCTAAGTGCAATTTTAATAATTTGGATGATACTTCCTTTTAAACACAATTATACATTTACTATACTCATTTTTACATATCCTTCAGTGGGGGTAGTAAACTGAAGTCCCTTTTATCAGTGTAAAATTTTTTTTTTTTTTCAGTGAAAATACCTCTTAAGAGATTTAGTGGCCATGAGCCTCTGGTAACTCTGCTAGCCTAGTACTGGTTGAAGATGTAGTCCTCGTGTGGAGATAGGGTGCTTGTGTACCATGTAAGATTTAACCCTCACACCTGCAGTTTACCTCTGCTGTTCCTGCTAGTGTGCATCTCCAACTTGTATGCAGTTATCATGTGAATGTATGAGAAGTCCAGGTTTATGAATAAAAGCTAGATCTGCAGGTAGCAAAACTTCAGTGAAAAGGATCGTGCCTAATAAAAAAAGGTTCCTGCACAAAGTGAGGTTCTCTGTAACTGTGCACGCCAAGTCCAGCATCTGTTATTTACATCACACTAATGCAATTACTAGAGGTCAAGGTCCTTTGTAACACTACAGCCTCCTTACTGAAGAAAGAGACCAGTTAGTGCTTGAAAATGCAGTCATGCATGGGCATTGGCATGAAGCATCTTCTGGGATTCCAGACACTGCCCTTCCCTTGGCTATAGCAAGTCCCCGTGAAGGGCATGCAACTCCCAAGCCTGCACACGGCCGTAGCGCAGCTTGCACAGATAAAGCCAATTGGTGTTTGGGGCTCCATTGCCACCCCTCCATCATTTGCCACTGGTTTCTTTTGAGGAAGACTTACAGCAGACTTTGCAATGGTGTGGAAAGCCTGGTACCAGCCAGGCTTTCCAAAGGGAAAATGTGACTATCAAAATATTATTCTCCTTTTTCTTTTGCTCCTATATGGTACTGATAGTCATGTTTTGCAGGTGGTGTTCTGTCTACTGGCATACATATTTAGACAAAGAATTATTTAAAAATGCTTTGTTGCTAAGACACTGAATGAAATGTACTAGTGACATCTACAAAGACACCAAAATGCTCTTCTTTTTCCTTCTGCTCTAAAACATGCAAAGTATCATACAATCAACAAGTAGGCTTGACTGGATAACATGTATCTACATTAAAAGTGGCTGATTTCAATGTGTTTTGAAATGCTTCAAAAAAGTCAGATGCACTGCTTGTCACTGCTGCTCTTTTATGCTGTGTGATGTCATGGAACACTTTGAAGCAGGAAGAGGGAAGTTTAGGTAAACTTTCAAAATGGACTGTAAAAAATAAAATCCCATTGCATCCCTGTTTAAAGATAGAAAATAGATAAAACTTTCAGAGGTTTTATTCTTCCATTTAAATGTTTTTTGTTGATCTGAGTTCTTCAGAAGAATTGAAGGAAAGAGCCACTTTTATTCATGTGATTTGGTTCAGAAGGGTCTGATAGTCAGTGGAAGAATTTTTCAGTACTTCCATTGGAACAAGTGGGATGGGGATATTCTGTTCACAGACCACTGTCTCATACAGGGGAGCAGCCTCCAGAGCGAGAGATGACAAAGAGATGGATGAAATGGGCTGCTGCAAGTCCTGTAGCCTGACTGCATAATTTGCAGCCTGTCCTGTAGTCCCAGATGCTGCTGCTTCTTCCAGGCTAATGTTTATAGATATTTCATTTCTTTGACAAGGGTCCGTTAGAGAATATGGGGGGGGATCATCTGTGGGAATATATATTTGTGTTGCTCCTGGCCCCACACATTCATCGTAGCTGAAAGAAAAAAAGAATTTCTCATTAGATTCCTGTGAAAAATGCCATAGTACGTTATTTTCAGCATAACAGGGGCAGGTAAAGTGAGAAGAAAAGGATCATCTGGTGTTTTGTTCCTCAGCCCACATCCTTGCTTACCCTGTCATGTGAGACACTTGAGAGTGTAATACTTACAAGCACATCTCCAAATACCTAAAGATAATCCCAGAGGTTTCAGTGAAAGTTCAGACCCCATCCTCTGGCATGAAAGCAACATCTGTGGCAGCACCGTTCAGCTGAGGTGCCTGGGGATGAGCCCAGCTCCTTACAGCCAGTTACACAGGAGCAGGAGGAATAATACTGCTGGCTCACACAAAGCTGTACATGCTGCACCAGTCACTATCAGTGCAATGCAGGAGGGCTTCATTCCTGCTCTCAACTGCTTGTAAGTAGCTAAGTTAGAAAATGGCTCGGGGTAAAAAGGAAGTGGTATTGCCATTTTACAGTTATGAAATAAGGCACAGAGAGCCTTAGATGGAGTCTAAAGTAGGGTATCACATCAAATGCTGTCCTTCTGACTCGCAGGTCTCTGGTGCTCAGCCAGCAGTTACATGCAGTGGGTTGTCTGGGTTGCAGATCTGTGCTGGCAGAGGCAGGATTTCTTGCTGAGGTGCAGAGCTGTGATGAATAATCTTGACAGACTCATGCTGGTCATTCTGAGACTCTGCAGATGTCCCATCATGTTCCTCCCAAAAAGGAGGAAAGCAAGACAGACCAATTTGCGGGATTTGCATGAGAAGCCAGCTCAGGTCTATCCAGGCTTTGTAGTTCTGTCTGTGCCACCGATCTAGAGCTAGGGCAAACTATTACCTCCTTGCTCCACTACCATGCTCAGTGCTTGCTGTCCTGGTGTGAATGCAGACAGACACCNCTCTCCACCTCCCCAATAGCATCCTGAAGTAGGCAGGGCTTGGTCCCAGTGCCTTACTCTGTTCTAGGCAGGTCTCCAAGAGCTGCAGGAAGACACAGCTATGAAAGCATGTCCTGTTCTGCATAAATAAACCTCTGTGCTTTCCTTCACATTTTATTTTCCTGCCAATAAAACTGACTGGTATATTTCTATGTGGCTTTTCATTTCTGCCCCATAATAGATAGCGTAGAGTTTTGCTTCTCTTATTGCATACCACAAAACTGTTCACACTAATACTTTATACAAAGAAATAGTTCTGTCTGTTAAAAATACAAATGTGAAATACAGCCTACATTCTGGCAATGCCTGCCAGCAGTTCTGCAGTGCAAAATTACAATTTTTTTGTTGGTTTGGGTATAGTACACTGAGAATATTGAGAATCTTGCCAAACTGCAAAAGAATTCTGTTCTTTTAGCAAAATGCATATTTACTCTCATCTACTTAGCAAAAAATGCATACTTACCTTATCTCATCATGTGCATATGACTCAGTAATGGTATAATTTATACAGCAGTAAGAACCATATAATTACTTCCCATCTCAGTATTAATTATAATTGTGTCAATCTTTGGAGTGTTGGATGATGATTACAGTTGAAAATTATTTAGTATTTACAGAAAATCTAAGTGCAATTTTAATAATTTGGATGATACTTCCTTTTAAACACAATTATATATTTACTATACTCATTTTTACATATCCTTCAGTGGGGGTAGTAAACTGAAGTCCCTTTTATCAGTGTAAAATTTTTTTTTTTTTTCAGTGAAAATACCTCTTAAGAGATTTAGTGGCCATGAGCCTCTGGTAACTCTGCTAGCCTAGTACTGGTTGAAGATGTAGTCCTCGTGTGGAGATAGGGTGCTTGTGTACCATGTAAGATTTAACCCTCACACCTGCAGTTTACCTCTGCTGTTCCTGCTAGTGTGCATCTCCAACTTGTATGCAGTTATCATGTGAATGTATGAGAAGTCCAGGTTTATGAATAAAAGCTAGATCTGCAGGTAGCAAAACTTCAGTGAAAAGGATCGTGCCTAATAAAAAAAGGTTCCTGCACAAAGTGAGGTTCTCTGTAACTGTGCACGCCAAGTCCAGCATCTGTTATTTACATCACACTAATGCAATTACTAGAGGTCAAGGTCCTTTGTAACACTACAGCCTCCTTACTGAAGAAAGAGACCAGTTAGTGCTTGAAAATGCAGTCATGCATGGGCATTGGCATGAAGCATCTTCTGGGATTCCAGACACTGCCCTTCCCTTGGCTATAGCAAGTCCCCGTGAAGGGCATGCAACTCCCAAGCCTGCACACGGCCGTAGCGCAGCTTGCACAGATAAAGCCAATTGGTGTTTGGGGCTCCATTGCCACCCCTCCATCATTTGCCACTGGTTTCTTTTGAGGAAGACTTACAGCAGACTTTGCAATGGTGTGGAAAGCCTGGTACCAGCCAGGCTTTCCAAAGGGAAAATGTGACTATCAAAATATTATTCTCCTTTTTCTTTTGCTCCTATATGGTACTGATAGTCATGTTTTGCAGGTGGTGTTCTGTCTACTGGCATACATATTTAGACAAAGAATTATTTAAAAATGCTTTGTTGCTAAGACACTGAATGAAATGTACTAGTGACATCTACAAAGACACCAAAATGCTCTTCTTTTTCCTTCTGCTCTAAAACATGCAAAGTATCATACAATCAACAAGTAGGCTTGACTGGATAACATGTATCTACATTAAAAGTGGCTGATTTCAATGTGTTTTGAAATGCTTCAAAAAAGTCAGATGCACTGCTTGTCACTGCTGCTCTTTTATGCTGTGTGATGTCATGGAACACTTTGAAGCAGGAAGAGGGAAGTTTAGGTAAACTTTCAAAATGGACTGTAAAAAATAAAATCCCATTGCATCCCTGTTTAAAGATAGAAAATAGATAAAACTTTCAGAGGTTTTATTCTTCCATTTAAATGTTTTTGTTGATCTGAGTTCTTCAGAAGAATTGAAGGAAAGAGCCACTTTTATTCATGTGATTTGGTTCAGAAGGGTCTGATAGTCAGTGGAAGAATTTTTCAGTACTTCCATTGGAACAAGTGGGATGGGGATATTCTGTTCACAGACCACTGTCTCATACAGGGGAGCAGCCTCCAGAGCGAGAGATGACAAAGAGATGGATGAAATGGGCTGCTGCAAGTCCTGTAGCCNTTTTTGTTGATCTGAGTTCTTCAGAAGAATTGAAGGAAAGAGCCACTTTTATTCATGTGATTTGGTTCAGAAGGGTCTGATAGTCAGTGGAAGAATTTTTCAGTACTTCCATTGGAACAAGTGGGATGGGGATATTCTGTTCACAGACCACTGTCTCATACAGGGGAGCAGCCTCCAGAGCGAGAGATGACAAAGAGATGGATGAAATGGGCTGCTGCAAGTCCTGTAGCCTGACTGCATAATTTGCAGCCTGTCCTGTAGTCCCAGATGCTGCTGCTTCTTCCAGGCTAATGTTTATAGATATTTCATTTCTTTGACAAGGGTCCGTTAGAGAATATGGGGGGGGATCATCTGTGGGAATATATATTTGTGTTGCTCCTGGCCCCACACATTCATCGTAGCTGAAAGAAAAAAAGAATTTCTCATTAGATTCCTGTGAAAAATGCCATAGTACGTTATTTTCAGCATAACAGGGGCAGGTAAAGTGAGAAGAAAAGGATCATCTGGTGTTTTGTTCCTCAGCCCACATCCTTGCTTACCCTGTCATGTGAGACACTTGAGAGTGTAATACTTACAAGCACATCTCCAAATACCTAAAGATAATCCCAGAGGTTTCAGTGAAAGTTCAGACCCCATCCTCTGGCATGAAAGCAACATCTGTGGCAGCACCGTTCAGCTGAGGTGCCTGGGGATGAGCCCAGCTCCTTACAGCCAGTTACACAGGAGCAGGAGGAATAATACTGCTGGCTCACACAAAGCTGTACATGCTGCACCAGTCACTATCAGTGCAATGCAGGAGGGCTTCATTCCTGCTCTCAACTGCTTGTAAGTAGCTAAGTTAGAAAATGGCTCGGGGTAAAAAGGAAGTGGTATTGCCATTTTACAGTTATGAAATAAGGCACAGAGAGCCTTAGATGGAGTCTAAAGTAGGGTATCACATCAAATGCTGTCCTTCTGACTCGCAGGTCTCTGGTGCTCAGCCAGCAGTTACATGCAGTGGGTTGTCTGGGTTGCAGATCTGTGCTGGCAGAGGCAGGATTTCTTGCTGAGGTGCAGAGCTGTGATGAATAATCTTGACAGACTCATGCTGGTCATTCTGAGACTCTGCAGATGTCCCATCATGTTCCTCCCAAAAAGGAGGAAAGCAAGACAGACCAATTTGCGGGATTTGCATGAGAAGCCAGCTCAGGTCTATCCAGGCTTTGTAGTTCTGTCTGTGCCACCGATCTAGAGCTAGGGCAAACTATTACCTCCTTGCTCCACTACCATGCTCAGTGCTTGCTGTCCTGGTGTGAATGCAGACAGACACCTTGGGTTGGAGCTTTGACTGCACAGTTTAGGGAGGCCCAGAAGGGGTAAATAATGAGCCTGGATAGACTGGCATGTCTTTGTGCTTCTGTTTTTCCCATTTTCTATGTTGCAGGAAGGGGATGGGAATGGACAGAGTGGACATGAGTAGGCTCCATGCATTTGTACTGTGCTGCATTGGCACTGCCCAGCCCTCTAAGCCTAAGGGCTCTGCAGAGATTGCACCGTGGCTGAACCAGAACTGGTGAATCTAGTCTGTTACCTGGGTGGTCCACTCTCTGGCTATCCTAGCATCACCTGTTTATCCACAAACAAAAGCTGACTCCACTTTTGCTATCAAACCAGCCCAGGTCTAGCGGTCTAAAGGAAGGTCTTATTTTCCTGGCTCCCTGGCTACAGGCAAAAGTGAGGAAGAATCATCATGATTTTAAACGTTAGACCTGTTTTGTTTGTGGCTGCCTTGTTCAACTGTTTCAGGATCATTTTAAATCCAATTCTGAGGGAGGGAATGTTTCCTGTAAAAAAACAAAAAAACAACTTTGCCTTCTCAGTTAGCCTGAAAAACAATTCTGCTGGAGCCAGACAAATTAAGAACCCATTTCCTCGACCACTCCAACTGCAGTGCTATTAAGATCTAGGATATTTCCTGAAACTTAGGATATTTAGCATGTGTCTTCCCAGTAGACTGCAGGCAGTCATTCTGCCCCCTGTAATTGCATTACTGCCAGGCTAAACCCAAGCTAATAAACCCTACTTGTAGATTATAAGTGGCTTGCAGCAGGGCAGCTTGCACTGGTTAGAGTGAGCTCAAATCTACTGTAAAAAAATACTTAGTTCTCCTGCACTCACTCATACCCTCAGAGTGCTCCTGATGATTTTGATGGTATTGTTCCTAGTCTGGGTGATGGAAGTGGCTTTTGGGGAATGGAGAGGTAAGAAAGTGAAATATTAGTACTAAGTTACTAAATAACTCAAATATCCACAGGTGTTTTTATTTTTACCTCCCTCTTATCTCTTTTTCATATTCATGAAGACAATGGTTTTAACTTCAGACTGGAAAATTTCAATTTTCCCATCAGAAAGAATGGTATTTCAAAACATAACTCTGTTAGGAAGATCCTGAATAGGGCTGCTAGATACTTCAGAAACAAGTCCCAGCATGTAGGAGGTTGAATTGTTTTTGTATAAGCATGTGGAAAAGATTTCAGTCCAGCCTCTACTAAACCTGCTGAAGTTTTCAAGCATACCTGATACTCTTTTCAAAGATCTTAGACCTCAATTAGGGATTGAGGGTGAGATGTCCTCAACTCTTCATGAACTCAGTAAGAGTAAAGGAAGAGCCGCTCTTTGCAGGATTACTTACTATGAGCTGACATTTTGCTGACCCAAGGCACAGTGAATTTATTTAAAATCTTTTCACAGATTTTGACTGACTTAGGCTAATGAAGAGCACCTATGGGGTCCTTTTACCATAGTAAAACAGTTTCAATTTTGAAAAACCCATAGTAATGCGAGTTTCAAGGTGGAAAACTTTGAATCCTTTTGCTGAGACACAAAAGGAAAGAAGTTTGTCTCCCGATTCTGGGGCTGGGCCCAGTGCAAGGAAAATCTGCCACAGACCTAAAGGAGAAATGAGCATAGTATGAACCTTCTGCCTTCTGTTGCTATCTGATCATCTGTATTTCTTTCCTTTGGATTTAATTTAATTTAGTATCTTTCATGGACCATAGATCAGGTCTGTAGAACTAAAATGCTCGGTGGGATAAATAGCAAAATGATCTTTTGGGAAGGAGACTTTTAAGCATCAAGACTAATGGGTAGCAAATTAGGGTATTCAGGACTTGGCATTTTAGTGTTTAGTTCCAAATATCAATATATTAGTGTTAGGGTACTTCATACATATGATGGATAAAAAAATATTTCTTTTTCTCCAAATTCCAATGCAAGTNTTTTTTTTTTTAATAACTTCTTTTATTTCATTAGCAATTTATGATCTTGATACTCAGTTTCCCATATTCTCTTCTAAGTGTGGTAGTGCTGACATGGCAAACAGCTATTGCTACGATACTTAGTAGTGGAGCTATAGGTAAGGTTCCTAGCATTTTCTGTTGAGGATAGAAAGGAGATGAATTAAGGTCATACAAGCAACTTTAACTTTGTCTTTTTCCCCCTAGTTTGAGTATTGTGTTTTTGTTTGTTCCCCCCCTCGCCCCCTGTTTAACAGCCTCAGTAATTTGGTTATGCTTTGAGTGGTGATGTAGAGGTATTCCTGTACTATAACCAACGAACTATCAACATTACAAGCTTGAATTTTGTTTTGCAAGCAGGACATTACAGTCTCTCCTTCAAAGAGACCATAATATGTAAATTTATGCATCTAGTCTTTATCAGATTTTTTTTTACTAGAGGATTCTAAGCAAGTATTATAAGTAGTAATACACAGTTCGACAGGCAGCCACTGTCCATGTACGTTGGTTGGAAAATAATTTCTCAAAAGATTTAAAGGATTACTTATAACAAAAAAAAGTGTAATAGCAATCATTTCTTGCAATTGATTACTATCTATTGATTTGAGTGATACTAGACTGAATTCTTACTGTTCTCTTAAAATAAAGCTTCATGTTTGAGGAGAAGAGGTGAATGGACTCTTGTATTTTACTGCAGTGAGCTGTGTATCATGAACTAAGTGGTACTGCTAAGTTGTCGTGCAGTGTGAGATCTGCACCTTTGACACAGCTTTTAGGTTTGTTTCTTTTTACTTGCAAAGAGCGCAGACTAGAATAGAATGAAAGAGCTGCTTTCTTATCAGCTAGTATAGAGACCTCGATACCAGAGGGGCCAAGAGGTACTATGTAATGATAGCTACCATTAAGAACCACCAATGCATCCATAACAATCAGTAATGATGATTCCTAATACTAAAATTATATTGTTACATGCAAGACCCTTAGGTATGGTAACTAATGTTACTCATTTCAGCTGAGAAGGTGGCAGCTCCAAAGCTCAGTGATGTGTAAAGCTGTGGTTTCAACATGAGCCAATGTCCATGTCATTGAAAGGAAGTGTCCCCTGCCCTGTTCCATACTCCCACTGTTTTCCTTGCACTACTTCCTCCCAGCCATGATCCCCAATCTGGAGCTAGATAGGCAAAATGGTTGTGTGCATGGGTTTTTTGTGCGCATATGTATCTGTGTTTGGTTTTTCTCACTTTTTCTTTTCTTTTTTTTTTTGTGTGTGTGTTTTTCTGGGCATTAATGTAACACAAGGGAAGTAGAAGAGAGAGAGATAGGGGAAGTGGGGTAGGTTTTAGGCTACAGCACACAGGCAGAACTTACTAGCCATATCATAAAAGTGCAGCCTCAGTAACTGCTAAGGGAATGACACCTACATATATATGTGTATATTATATGTTTTGCAATCAAAAATGCAAGAGCATAAGCTTGTATTACTTCAGAAGAAAAACAAAAATACTTGCTAGTCTCTTGCAAAAAAATACAATGATAGTTATGTTTTATCTGAGAGATTCAGTTCTGTGGAGTTATTGTAATGTAAAGTAGCCGATGCTTGAAATTCAGTACAGCAGTCACAGGAAAATCCTTCTAGACAAGAAAGCAAATGTTTTTGAAAAGTATTATGTTACCGTAACTTAATAATGGACCACAGGAATTCATTATACTGCATCTCATGAATATCATATGTGTCTCTCAGCCCTGAAAAAAATCCTTGGTTACAGTACTTCAGTACTTGTGGTGAATTCACTTTAATCCTTTTTATTTTTTTTTTTATTATAGTATCTTAATGTTCAGTGTACCTTACAGGGAGTCAGAGAAGGAAGGGACCATGAAATGTGCTGTTGTCTACTTTTTTTTGGCCTTGTTTCTTGTCAGAATAACTCCATTGCTATTGTAGGCTATGCTATTGAGGTTTTAAGGGATAATTACACTAGGAAACACAAGGAGGGTTGATGTCTGTAAACGCAATTTTACCGCATATAAATATGATCTGCAAAGAGAAGAATATTGCTTAAAAAATACAGCAGCTCTTCAAGCTGACTTTGTTGACTCAGAATGTTGTGGGGGGAAACAGAATTTCATGAATTTGTCAGGTCTCATTGCAGTAAGTATTAGGATAGGTTTGTTGCTAAGGAAACCCAAAAGAGCTTACTTAACTAGCTGTCATTCATAAATTATGACCTACACTGTGGGGAAAGAAGCAAGTTCTACTTTTTTAAAGTGCAAAGAATAGCTAGTGGAAAAAAAGGCAAATCTGGGGAATAAAGAATTCTTCTTTGTGAAATAGTTGTCTTTTTGTTTTTCATTCATTTGTTGTACGTTATGACTCCACTCTCTGGACCTGGGTAATATTACATGAGAACTCTTTACTACAACTGATCCCAAATTACAGTGGGTGAGGGGGTGAGTAACAAACATGTAACACCCAGACATAACAGCCCACACGGTTAGCCAAGCCAGGGCCCAGAAGGAATGATCCAATGCTCTATAAAAATCACTAGAGAATTTTCTGGAAATGTTTTGCCACACATGTTTGAAATGTAGCTATTTAAACAAGGGGGAGACTCTTGTTCAGGTACTCTGGAGGAATCTCTCTCTTTTTATTAGCTGTAGAGCAATGCTCATTTCCTAACTTAATTGACTTTTAAGCTCCCAGACCCTAAAATTCACCTCCAAGGTGCCTGCCTGATCTTGGGAGCAGATAACCATGAACAAATAACGTTTTATTTTTTATTTTAATGTTTTTTAAATAGAAAAAAAATGTAACCCAAGATGTATTGTTCCAGGAAACATCTAAGGCTTAAGTGACTTAACCCTTGAAGAGACAGGAAACCTGGAATTAGGTTTTTTTCTGCCTTTTCTGTTCATAGTTTTTTCCGGAATTTCCCATTCCCACCAACTAAAATAGGCCTATTTAGTGCTTATTAACACAAAAATCTGGATCTTTATTTTGTACTATGTGTGAAGATAATCTTGAGAAAGCTGTGACTGAGTAAATATTCCAGATGAAAAACGAAGTGTAAAGTGTGTTTTCATGAGAACGTATCGCTGATAGTACTTGAAACTGATAAAATACAGCTTAAACATAATTGTGCAGCTTTAAACAATAAAAATAAGTGTTTTAAATAAAAGAAGTAATTCTATGATGAAGATTTTGTGTGATACCATTCATTTTATATATAAGAACAACCACTTGATCATAAGCAGTGTTTAGTCTCTGGATTTATGTAAATATTATACAGTAAATGACAGTGAAACTATGGGCATGGGTTGAGTAATAATAATCATCAGTTAAGTAAATTTATTTCAAAATAATCTCTTGTAGCCTCCCAAGCCATGGAGCCATACACAAACAGGGTTCTAAACAACGATACCAATTTTTGCATGCCAGCAGGCATGCTTAGGACCTGCTAATATTTGAGAAAATTTGCCATGTAACATGTTTTAGGATCATAATCTCAGAAAGGGCTTTGCTTTATTTATTCTAGGAATGAATTCTGAGGTTTGTGGGATTTTTTATATGCAGCAATAGTTTGCACTTCTAGAGTGAAACTGGGACAGGTGTAGAGACAGTCTGGTTACATGATGCAGCATCCCAACAGATACTTTTGATGACAGAAAGCTAAGAGAACTTTGTGCCTTAGCCTCACAGCATGCAGGCTGAGGTTGTATTTGTAGTCAAAAAAAATCTTCCCACACAAGCAAGTAAAGAGAAAGGCATGGGCATTTAAGAGGAATGGAAACGCAACAAAAAGAAACAATCACACAATGGCTGTAAACAAATTTAAGCTGGAAATAAGAGTTTGCCATAATAATTAGGAATTAGATCTGTCCTTAGGTATTCTGGAATGAGTCTAACAGGAACAAAAATGATCCCTGCAAACTCTGCTGTAGAATAGGTAAATTTCTATTACGAATGATTACTTGCAGCAGCAGGGGTGGGACTGGGTAACTGCAGAAGATTCTTTCAAGCCTATGATCCTCTGACTGAAATGGCTTCCTGAAGGATTATATGTTAGTAGAAAATGGGAAGATGAAGGCAGCTTGGGGGAAAAACTGTTCATAGAGCAGATATAACTTGATGGTGCTGCCACTGGTGTGGTGGCATTTGCATCAGCTGAGAATCTAGCTTAGGGCAGGGTTCTGTTCAGAGATACACCAAAGACAGCTGAAGCACTAGTCTAGATACTTGGGGTCTCACTTGCAGACTCTGACCTCGCAGGGGCTGGCTTAATGTTAGGCACTAAGGTAATCTCCCTGTGCTCACTAGATGCGCTGTGAAATGTGGGTGTTGTGTAAAAATCCATTGACAGCAGAGGGCAACTAACTAATCAAAAAGCAATTAACTTGTTGCTATTCCTAATTAATATTAGATAATAAACTGGGCTGTGCAGGGAGAGGCTTTTGAAGGTCTAGTTGCTCAGAATTTGGAGTCAAAAGAATTGAGAGTTTT
Source organism: Aramus guarauna (assembly GCA_013400195.1). Lineage (NCBI taxonomy): Eukaryota > Metazoa > Chordata > Aves > Gruiformes > Aramidae > Aramus > Aramus guarauna. The sequence goes on along the minus strand of VXBL01010520.1, from coordinate 3,730,098 downwards.
ATCTCATGTCATGATTTCCAGTGGATTTAATGCTGTCATACTTCCAAAGTTGGTGTTGGTTGTTTTTTTTTGTTGTTGTTTGTTTGTTTTTTTTTTTACTTTACTGACTGAAAATCTCAATGAGGGTATTTAAGTGAGATCTGGACAAATGTCCATCTCATGCTTTCCCAACTTTTATTGTGATGTGCCAAAGGCTACTTACCTTGCATGCTTGCAGAAAAAGTGGCCTTGGCAAAGGAATCTGCACAACATAGCAAGTTTTTATGTTAGTTTCCTGCAAGCCTAATTCTGTCTTTCAAGAAAATCTAGAAAGCTGGTTCAAGCCTTCTTCCCTCTGATACAGTTAACTTGCTTCCTCAGAAGTGAGGGATGCAAAAGAATGTCTTGGAAAAGAAAGTACCTTAAGAAGTTTGGTGGTTTTTTGGTTTTTATTATATTTAGAGGGAAATTAGTGTGAGAGACATGAGCATTTCCTTTTGCCACTTTGAAGTAATTTTTAAATGGATTTGCCCATTTAAACAATGCAGACTGAATGTGGGTATTAAGAGTATTGGAATTTATCAAGCATAAACAGACAATTTTCTCTAGAATTGATCCTACATAGATTAGGCAAGATGACCAGATGAAGCAGAGTGAGCACACTTAAAACAAACAAAAACCCCCAATGTCTTCTAATGTGAATACTACGATAATGGGTGACTAACACGTTTCTATCATAGTGCGCCCTGCAGGACACATCTCAATGTGAAATAGAGAGAGGGCTTTTGCGGCTTCCATTAAAACCATTCCTGAAGCTAAATCCCTCCATCTCGCTCAAGAGTCATTCCTCAATGATGTTCTGTATTAGACGGTCATGAGTCACAGATGAAAAGGCGATAACCTTGGTTGCCTAAAGCTCTGTACATAGCATTAATATCCAATCACTAAGGAGTGAAAAAGCACTTAGTCAAATGGAGCGAGATACATTTCCTCTGGCCAAAAGGTGAAAAGTTGATAAAATTCCTTTCAGGCAGGGAACCTCACATGCCCTCATTGTTAGGACTTTAGAGATTCTAATCAAGAATGTGCAATTGTTTTTAATTTATTTGATCTTGATCCTTGATTGGTACTGTATTTCAAGCCGTTTAAAACATGTAAGCTCAAATTATTTTTAAACAGCTTTCTTATTATGTATATATAAAAAGATAATAGGAAAGCTCATTGTGTGTGTGTTATAATGAACTCTGGGCACAGTGAACATGAGTATGACCTCATGATTTCTATCTATAAAGGTATTATCCACACAGTGTCAAAAGCATGCGTTTGGGATATGTAAAATAACTACAGCCATCATGATCAAACTCCAGAAGACTCTTTTTGATTAAAGGTCTGCTGCCTGCCATATAACTCCAAATAATACTCTTAATTGTTTTTTTTGTTTTTTAATCTTAAAAGTTTAAAGATACTAAAAATTAGATTAGATTATTTTACTCATACTGTGACAGTGAATGTTGAGCAAATGGGCAAATACTGGATTTACAGGCTTTCCAGTATTTCTTTCAAAGTCATACTTACTATGATGGTAGGTAAGCTGTGGCAGGGAGATTGTTCTTACATTTTGTCCTGGTTGAATTTGAACACATTTCCTAATTTGGGGGGGAGAAGAATTCTGTAGTTTAGAATTGTTGCTAGATCATCTTTCTCAGATGACTGAACTTTCTTGGAAACAAGTACTTTGTCATCTCTGGTAACACAGACTATAAAACATTAACTTCCAGCACTGCTACAAGTATCTGTACAAGTATAGAAACAGGCTTTAAAATACAGGCCCATAATATCTTGAAACTGCTTAGTTCATGCACAGTGTATTTTGTTTTTATATTTCCCTTCTACACTTCATGTAAAATCAATTTGACAGATGCTAACAGAGATCTGAGATTCATTAGGAAGTGATTAATTATCCTAAAGGAATCTTTATGGATAGGAGCAGTTTATATTTTGGGCTGTCAAGACAAATTGTGACCAAATAGCTTCTTTGTAACCATCCTACAACTATGGCAGGCTAATGACAAAACTCAGTGAATGGTATTCTTCTAAATCTAACATAAAATGTAATGTAAGAAAGTGGTTAGTGGAAGTGTCTATGATGGTAATAAAATTGAGCCTCAAATGAAATTTGTGATTTAGATATCAAAGCAATTAAATGATTAACATCCCAAGGCATTTTTCATAAATTGATTTCCCAATTAAAGTTTTTATATAAATAGTATTTTGCATTGGACTTTCAATTGGAGAGTTGAGAGTGGGCAGTCCTGAACAGTTAGCTCTCCCTCAGCCACAGAAATGGGTATTCTGACTCTGTTTCATCAGCCTTCCCCTAAAATTCCTCTTCCACTTATTTCATGGTTTAAAGCCCAACTATAAAATCTAATTAAAACATTCTAAACTGATTATAATCAGCCCCTTGGCCAAATAGAGGTGTCATGCTTTCTGCTGAAATAATTTCAGAAAGTATGGTTTTAGCAAAAATGGTATGTTCAAGAATATTTGGCTCCACAGTTGCCTCTTGCAGGCTGTATTAAGAACCATGTGGTTAAATGAAGCTAATGCCTAGGTGTCTGCCTGTGGCAGCAGGGCACTAGTTTTGTCACTGAATTATTTTACTTCAAGTATTTGTTGAGAGTTATTTGCCAATGCAGTTACTTTCCTTGCTGCTCTTCATTTCTGTTGTTTATGCTACAGTTGTGTTATTAGCTTTTGGGCATGCTAGCTTAGCTTTAATTTACGTCTAGCACTGCATGAATTAGAAGGAGGAATTGCATTAATTTAGCCAGTGTTACATTTCAGTAAACCTCATCTTCAAAACATTATCATATGTAACAAGATTGATCGCAGTGAGTTAATATTTTAAATGCACAAGGTCAAGCATATCTTGTTTATGCTTCAAGGCCATGTCTGACAGTTGGTTTTGCTGCCATTAGCACCCATCAGTCCAAATAATTTCCATGCTCTACTAATTAGAAAAAATACACTTTAGTGTTATGCCATGGAGGAGAGTGTAAAGGTAGCTATACGGAAAATTTTCAGGCTCTTACATAATGCAAAGTATTCATACAATGCTTCTCAACCAATGCTTTACTGAACAGAAAGATACAATGGACTATATAATGTATTAATAGTAACTTTAAGTGTCTCTCTATGTAGCTTTGCTTTCAGCCATCTGCTAAGCTCTGCTTTTCCTGAAGTCTTCTCTGAGTTGTGTTGCTCAGATGTAAAGCTTCATAAGATTTTGATGATTTGCTGAAGCTACTTCTGAAATACTTAACTATGGTAGCAGTGAGAAAGCAGCAAAACCATTAATAATAATCTTTACTTTCGGCCTGTGATGCAGAACTGCGATTAATGGGATGAGCAGTGATGCCTTGTGTATGCAGTCAGATCTTGGGCTGCTCAGGGAGGGGAGTCAGATCTTGGGTCCACTCAGCCCAGAAGGGAATCTTGAGGAGGCAGTGGTTGGACACCTTTGTGTCTCTCTGATCCTAGTACTGATGTCCCAGAATAGTTTCTCAGAACAAGACAGGACACAACATAGTTAACCTGTGTGCCAGGCTTATTACAGAAGTACCTGGAGAACTTATGGGAAAGCACAGATCATCTAGTGTTATCCTGTATCATTTGTGTATCTCCTTCCAAACAGAGAACTCCATAGAGGTGGAAAATCCTTCTCTGGGCCCGTTTCAAACTGGAAACAGAAGGAACCTTTGGTATAATCTTAGGAGACCTGTCTACTGAAGAAGTATGTTCTCAGAGCTTATTCACAGGAGTCTGAGCCTGTTCTCAGAAATCTGGCCAACTGCCTACTCAAGCTGTTGCTTGGGTGTCAGCTGGCTGGCTTTTATTAGTAAAGACTTGTGGGTGTGGGTCCAAAAACCAGTCTAAATGCCGAAGTGGATTTATATGAAGTTCTACAAATATAGATGCCAGGCTCAGAATAATTTTTCCCATGTGAGCTTTCTGCTAAAATATTTACACCATCTCTAAAAGCCCATTTATTATATAGTATGACTTTGCAATACATGAAGAGTTGCTTGTAGAACATGCATAGAATAGAAAAAGCAAAGGTCTATATATTGTATGTTCATACTACTGACTTGCTCTGTATTGGGTCTGGATACAAGCAGTCAGAAAAGGGCTGATCTTATGAGTATATTGGGTTAACTCAAAACAGTCTGCTTAAAAGGAAGAAAAAAAAAAAAGGGCATGGCTGTTCAACCATTATTTACTGTTTGTAAGATACAGCACTACAGAAAGCCTGAAGTGATGTTCCATTTAAAATGATTTCTGTTTGTTCATTGGAAGGAATAACTGAGTTTCTTCATTTATTAACCTCAAGGTGCATGAGGCACACAGAGGAGATATAGATGGCCTAAAGTATGACTCTTGTCACTGGTGCTGGCCATTCTTGTATCCTGTGAATGCAGGCACACAAATGTGAAAGGAGCTGCTATACAGTTTCTGGAATAACTGTCTTTGGGAAGAGCCTCTTTGGGCGGTGTTACCTCCCCAGGCAATTAGAACTGCCTGATATTTGATGGATGCTCTTCTCCAAAGATGCTACTACAATCCAGGCAACTGTGGCTCTCAAGAGCAGGTTTGGTTTAAACAGCTAAAATGGTAGTCGTCCTTCTTCACAGATTACTGACATAAAATGAACAATCTCAAACAATTTTTTCCCTATCATAAATTAGGAGGTTAAGTACAATTACTGGGTATGTCAGAATAGTATGTTTTCTTCAGTTCTGCTTTCTGATAGAATACTGGGGTTAAGAAAGCTGAGAAGTGAGACTTGCTGAAAAATAGGAAAAGTTTAAAGGTTTCTTGCACTTCTCTTTTCCTTTTTTTTTTTTTCCAGTCTCAAGGTCAGTAATAAATGTAGCCTGACAGAGTTCTAGAAAAAAGTATGTATTTTTCTCCTAGAAGTGAAACTTTGACTTGTAAACTCATTGGTTTCAAATAAATATGTTCATAAGTAATTTTACTTGTGTGTTTCATTAGTATGCCACCAATATGATACATTTTAATGTGAATATTAGTAAATGACAATTGGCTGTACATATGCCTTTATTTAGTAAAGATACATTCTGCTAGGAAAAACTTGAAATCATACTCAAACTAAACAAAGTCTGTCTGTATTTAGAGTTTGTGTGACCTGCACTTTTGTAGTAGGTAGAGGTCTAGCAGTTTTATTTTCTTCTTTAACAGGCTTTGCAAGTGCAGGACTATAACAATCAGAATTTTAGAAAACTACTTACCGTGGAGGTGAATCGGGATACATTACGCTGACCTGAGAAAGTGTATCCAGGTAGGAACCAAAATCAAAAGCTGGGGGAAACTCCTCCATGCAGGTGGATGTTAGCTCTCCAAAAGAGCCGCCATAAGAGAAGCCATCTGGAGCTGGAAAACAAGCAATTAATATTGCTGCTCTTTTCCTCTGTGGTGGATTCTCTGAGACAATATCACTGTTTAGAACACTGCCATAAACCAGAAAATAAAACCTGTCTGATGTAGATGAATTACTGGTGTTCTGGAACAATCAGGTTTCACAGGACACTTCTATGCCTATAAGAGCAAGTTAGTGTCATATGTAGATAAACTGTGGTGTTTCAGGCTATGGCACAGGGACTATATATTTAGTGCTGACCTACAAGATGCAAGCGTCTAAAGCTTTTCTTGCGTCTCAAAGGCTGAAAAGGAGTGTCAGTTCTGCTGCATGCAACTTCAAACATTAGCAGGATGGCTGAAGATCCCAGGAGTTGCATACACTGAAACCTTGCCAATTCTGTAAAGGGTTTTAAAAGGAGGCTTAGGTGTTTGATTGTAGGTGTGTGTCTTGAGAAAATGCTGTTCTCAGTAAGACCACTCACAAAAAGGGGAAAAACTGGAAAATAGTAGTGATAATCATCCTGCTGCCTGCTCCAGGAATTTTTTGATGATTTCACACTTCATAGCTCCAGAAATACCAAGAATTCAGTGCTATTTTCTGTCTTTTGAGGATAGTTAGTTAATGCTGAATATTCTGGGATAAATTTCCATGAGAATGTCCAAAATTGTGGAAATGCAGAAATCTCTGCTCTCTCTCCCCCCTCCTTGCAATTGTCTTCCAAATAAAATGATCCTTTTCACTTGATGCATTAAAATAGTATCTGGAGAGAAGGGCTAGCTTCTAAAGTGACATCACAGTAGTGTCTCTCTCAAGAGAGGATAAAGAGTAGGACTCTCTTGAACAGCCTGTTCCTCCTTCTGGCAGTTTTCACCTCTGCCAATTTATTCTCGAGGAATTTACCAGGACTAATTCAGTCTATCATGTACTGTGCTTTCCTCTTGTTTGATAAGCGAGGAAGCCAACTTCACAGTGACTCCAGCTGCTCCCATGCTGGCCAGAGGAAGCATGCTGAGGTAGTAGGATGGCGTGTGCTAATGTAAATTTTTCACTTGGGTAGACTGGCACAATTTAGTTTAAGATTATTCTTTTGAATTTCTCCAAAAATATCACCATGCTTTTCTTTTTCCATTTCTCTAGCATTGTTATTTCTAACAAGCAGTTTGAGAACTGTCCTTTTTGGTTTTGCCTGGCTTCAGGGTTTTTAAAGGAGCTGAAATTAACATAGCAGTAGGTTTAAATGTAGTGTTTGAATCTTAACAGTCAGTATTTTATCATACCAAGATATTGCTGTTTATGGGTAGAGCAGTAACTCAAATTTGGGTTTAACTATTTAATTCCAAAATTAGCTGCTGAAAAGTAGAAAAAAATAGATGTTACAATAATAGTAGACATTAGTTTTCTGGATTTTTTTTCTTCTTTTTTCCTCTGTACATTACCATGCGAGTTTGTATTTCACTTCTTTTTGGAGTCTAAAATTTAGTCACAAAATATAGACATTACTCACTTATCTGGAAAAGTTTTTCTGAAAAAGCCAAAAATAGTTATTCCTGGCTCCAGGTGGACAAACTGATGCCAGGAAATGTGGGGTTTTTTAGACATGAAAATTCCAGGTCCAAACAATTACATAAAGTCCAATTCACCTCAGTGAAATCAAGATCTGAGCCAATGCATTTTTATGTGGCTCACTAGTAGTATCTTTTCTATGTGAAGAAAAAACTTCAACCATATGCAAAGAGCAGTACTCTTACAACAAACTGCTGATATAGGGGCCTAACCACAGATGACATAATTGTTGATGCTCCACTTAATTCATTAATCCATTTATCATTTGAATTTTTACTAGTTAAAGACTTAAAAACTTCTTTAACTGTTTTTTCCTTAAGTATAGAAATAATAAGATTCTGTAATTTCTTTGACAAAGTGGCTTTTAACTTCTGGTCAGCAACCCCCAAACTGGCAAAAATATAATTCTACAATTAACTCCTTCATATTCCCAAATCCCTTTAAAATATGGGAGATTTTGTAGGGGAGTAGAGCTATAGGAATTGGCACTTTTTTGATAGCAAACCAATCTCTTTGATGATGATGACAGTTGTAATGACATTTTGATGCCCTGTTATTCTGTCTATATCCAGTTACTAACTTTTGTGGTCAGAAAAGAAGTGATTACCCAGTCATTGTTGTAGGTTGATGCACACTGTAGAAGTGAAAAGGCTTTCCAACAAATAGAAATTACATTATATGCTATACCAAGGCTATAATAGGATTTCAAAATAAGCTATCAGGAGTCTAGCGATGGAGAAGAAATCTTACATTCTATAAAGGGAAAATAAGCTATTTAAGAAACGCTGTTGGCATTTGCCTTGTTTATGTTAACCATTAACTATGGAGCTCGTACTATGTGAATTCAGTGCCAGCACAAAGATTCATTTAACTACAAAGCTGCCTGTGACCTACTTATCCTATTTTTTTCAATTTTTTTTTTTATCCCTTGCACAGCGGCCGGGTGCCTTTTTGTTGCCTGTAGCACCAGATATTAATAAAGTTCAGCACTGTCTTGCTCTAACTAGCTATCTTACCATAAACAGCATCTCTCCTCAGATGTGGGTGTCTTAACCGTCCCTCCTTTCGCAGACTGCCAACAATGATTGTAACACAGGATAAAAATAGCACAAGTCCAATCACTACTCCAGCCACCAGAAGAGGTGAAACAAGTAAACTGGTATCATTTCTGTTTTCACTGTAGCTGGGGAATTCGCTGGTTGTGCTGCTTTGGTTTAAGTGAACTTCTGTACAGCAAAGAGAGAAAGAACATGTCAGTTGTGGAGATATTTACAAAGTGTAGTTATTCAGATGCCAAAACCAAGGGCTTTCAAAGCCCTAAGAGATAGTCTGAGAGAGATCTGTTGTATGAATTCATGCCCTTATGGACAACCCATTTATTAGACTGATTTCTGGAGCTGTTAGTAACTGACTCTGGGGAAGTCACTCAGCGATCGTTTCCCTGTTATTGGGGAATATCCCACTGGAGTCAGTTATGTATGTTGCATAATTTGGATTGCTTATTCCTGGAATGATTCTTTGTATCATGAATTGATTGATGCTGAAAGAACTTCAGTGCACAAGGAGGAATGTGAAAGCTCAGAAATTTGGGCTCCAAGTGCAACAGAGGAATTGCGTGTTGTTATTAGGTGTGAAAAGACTCCAAAGTTTTGCAGATCAAGTTTTGGGCAAGAGTGAAACAGAGGAGCATGCTTTTGTAGCATAGGGCATGCTTTGGTTTGTGGGATGAGTCAGCATCCCTAGAAACTGATTTGGAGCAGAGGTGGGAAGAGACTCGTTCAGAGTGGGATTCTTAGTGAGGCACTGGACTTTGAAAGACATGGCTTTTTATTACGCAGAAGCTCGGGCAATATGGTGGTCCCCTTGGCCTTAACACCTAATAAATTGTCAAAATAGTGCTCATTGTGATAGTTTTCTTAAAATTTACTCATTAAATACCTGAAAGTAAGTAAACTTAATTTATTGCTCTTTGGGCTCCCCTGTATGTTTACACAGTAACCCAAGGACTGTGCTTTAGTCTAGGCTTTCCTAATGTTCAGACTGGCTACATGCTTTGCAGAGAAGTTAGGTTTGGTGTAGTCATTCTCATTTCATCCTCCCTAGTTTGGTGTGATACTGTGTAAGGAAGGAGCTGTGTAGGCAGGCAGACGTCACCTTAAACCAGTGTGGAAGTATTGTGGTACAGTAGGTACACCCTGCGTTTTACCAGGTGACCGCAGGCTGAGCTGAGCTCTATCTGGCTTGTGTACCTTTGTTCCAGGCAAGCAGTTCTACGCAGCAATGTTACTACTCTTATTTCCACCCTATTTTTATTTTTTTCAGTCAAAATGCACTCATGTTGCCTGTGTGGCAAAAACTGTAACTGCTTTCTTCTGTTAAAAAAAATTAATGTCTAGATATATTATTTAAATTCAATAATAAACCTGCTTAAGGGAGAAAAATGGAAAATACAAGAATATCACAAACTATGAAAAGTCAGAATAAATCCAGTAATTTTATTCCCAAATCAAATATCCTTCTCAGATGAGCTAGAGAGAATCAGAAGTTAAACAGTAAGTTTCCTCTAGACAATCAACTGGAGACATATGATTATACATGTGAATTAATTGCCTACAGATGTATTTCTGGGGGAATTGTATTGCTAATGGAGGGGTGGTAAATGTTAGAAAGGATGGGAAAAAGGATTCAGAATTTCAGCAGATAGAATCCCTGCTTAAGTAAAAGGCTCCATATGTTTATTTGTGGACAAAAATTTGGGCACACAGTAAAGGTAACCAAATTTGGGCCTAGGTCTTGAAAATGGGTGCTTACTGCAACTTGTTTTCCTATCCTTAACCCACAGCTGATTTAAAACAAAACACAAACACAACCCCCCAAATTAAAAAGATATCTTCCATTAGCTGCTCAGGATCAGACTATGTACTGAGTAAACCAGAATGTTATTGAGATGCATGTATACCAAAACTAGCTTTCAAATATGGCATGGATATATTTTTATATGTGGCTATATGCCAGCTGAACAGAGAAATAATTTGCTTCCTACAGGAACTAAGGCTAATGAAACTTTGCTCTTTTCAATGTTCTGCAAAGTTAATATGTACTTTTGGAAGTGCAAGTGTTTTTTACATGGATAGATGTTAGTAGATAGTTTTCAGCAATGTTTTTCCTGCTCTTTTCCTTTGGGACACTTAGTGTCTTACAGTTACAATAAGCTTAAGATGATGATGCTGGCTTCAAGCCAATGTATATTATCATTGGCTAACACTTGACATTGAGAGAACTGACTAGAAATACAAAAACCCGGGGAATTAGCATATAGTAGGGTTTTTGTTAATTTTTTTTAGAAGCACTTGACTGTTGGCTGAGAATCTTTATAAGCAATTAAGATAGCCAAGAAATGTGCTGAGCTCTTACAAAGCATTTTATGCCAAAAGAGAAAACAGAATTTTCTGAAAACTAAACTGATTCTGTAGCAGTAAATCAAAAGTGTTTGGAAAACTGTCCTACTTAAAAAAAACTGTCTGTGCTGAGAGTTTTTGGGTATGGGATATGTTTCAGGGGTAGATTCTGCTGATCTTATGGCCCTTGCACTAGAACTGAACTTTCTCAAGGTTACAGAATTCTAACTGTGTTTCTCATTTGTACAGGTTTTTTTTAAACTATCTTTGGTAGTGTGTCCAACAAGCGTGTACTTCTGCTGGCTTTTCATAGCCTTGCCTATTCAGATTTTTGCAAATTCTTTGAAAGATGCAAATATCACAGCAGTGCCAATTAGTTTAAATCACAATTGCAGGGAACTGACACCTGAACTGAAAGTACTGGAGGATAATATATTGGTAGTTTTTCCTGACTTGCAAAGATAAAAGGGAAGAATCAACTTTGCCCTCATGGTAAGAACATGAGTCTGGGGTGTGAGGTTGCTCCATGCATTATCAGGGTTGTGGTCTTCAATCTGAAGTCAAATAATACTGCAACTAAAGTTGGTGATAAACTTCCTATCAAGTTCAGTGAAAAAGAAAAAAGACTGCAGTGAGTGCTTTCGGATCTTTTGAAAGTTGGACAACTTCAAAATGATCTCCTTAACAGGAAGGGACTATCTAAAGAAAAGAAGAGTAGACTAGATTATTTTTTTTATTCATATATTTTTCTTTTGGTTGTGAATGGAAGCCAGCTGGTATTGGTAAACATGGACTTTTTTTGAGATTCCTGTGGTGCCACCCAGTGTGAACACGAGTGTTTGGTCTTTGCTTTGTAGGAATTTAACAGGTTAGCAGTAACTTCAAATAGAAAATACTCTCTCTTATACTCTCCTCTTGTACTTGAGGTATTATTTTTTATTTCAAGACAGCCCATTTATCTAGCACGTTCTCAGGGCTTCCTTAGTTGTTCCAAATCTTACACATTTTATCTCTTGTTTCTCACCATCATGAATCTTTCTCTCTTTTTATGCTCTTAATCTAATTGAACCCAGTCTCTGGTAAAGACAAGATATATTGCAATATTGCTGTTATTATAAGGAATGAATAACTTCCCTTATCCTAGCTCCTAAAACAATACACAGTTGATAAACTTCTCTTACGGTATTATTTTCAATTTGACAGTGAGACTAGTCCTCCAGACTTTACAGACTAACTTACTACCATGGGAATTACCCAGGTGACTAACAACTACAGAATGAGACAGTACGTTGATATAAGTTCCTTGGTTTAAAATTTTTTGGGCGCAGAAGATGTTTATATTACTTTTGGCAAAGGAACATGCTATAAATTTTTGTCCTTTTATCCAAATACATCTTCTTTTGATAAACTGTACATTTCTGTATATAAAAATGCTATGTTTTTTCATTCAGAATAGAAGTATCTGGAAATTTATGTAAAGCCCATAAATATAACAGCAATAGCAGAGTGCTAACTTTTTTGGAGGTGTTGTATTTTTTCCATGAAACTGCAAATTGTAAACAGTACACGCATAAATATGAATAGTTTATATCTAATCCTCTGAAGATGAATTATATTTGGTACACAAACCATTGCTTTTATCCAGTTGGGAGTTGTGTAACTAACTAGACACAGAAGAAATGGAATGTGCTGGCTGTTGCAGCCATGAATACACTGCAAGGAGCAAGTATGGCTGAGCGAATGCTTAATGTAGAATGAGAGTACTAGTGGAAAACTGCCTACACTGTCCATTCAGTGTTAGACAATAAACTATCAATCTGTAAAATCCCTTAAATATCACATTGTATTATTTAATTATAATATAATTATTATATTATCTCAGCAGACCAACTTGTAAAGTAACTCCACATAACTGCAGTAGGTGTAGTACAACTCAACTCTTCCGCTGTATGTTGTGCTTTCTCCTTCTCATTAACATGTCTTTGGAGGGACACTTCTTATCCCTTTCTAACTTGGCAGTAAGTAATGTTGAAGTTTCAACTGAGTCAGATCCTGTAAGAGTGAAATGTCTTGGTATGCAGATGTGTTATGGGAGCTTGGTTCATCCAAGATACAGCCCTTTATTAGGAGTGACTTCTCTCTCCTTCACTGGCTTTTACCTGCTTGTATCCCAGATGAGATAGAAGAGAAGCACTACATACAAATGAAAATCACTTCTCTTCAAACTGAAATAGCTGTGGGTTTGTGGGTTTTTTGTTGTTGTTTGTTTTTTTTTTTTTTTTTTTCCCCTCCCCTGAAGGCACATGAGCTCTAGTGAAGCTGCAATGGTGTGTCTAATTGATAGGGTTTTCTTTGTTCGCTTTAAAAATGAGAGATGGTTTTAAGGTTGGATCTTACTAAGATAACCAAATCTCTTCCCCTGTTTTAAGACCACTCTATCATCTTAATAAAGATAATTCATGCTATCACTCGTGGAGAGGATGAGACATGGAGTTGTTTTGTTTCCTAGACTGAAATGTGCATGAACTGTTCATGAAGAAGTGCTGATGGGTGTACTGGAAGGATTTTGTGTGCAGAATCATACACCTCTACATCCCTGCCAGCCTCAGTTAAGCCTTGCCTGAGGACTTAGCGATTACTTGCTGAACTAGAGCTGAAGCACACTGTGACAGAACAGTGTTGTATTACATGTATGCCCAAGGTAGAACAAGTTGTTTGGGGTTGGTTGATGATCTAGCACCTGCTATTACCTTTAAATACATTCTATTAACAAAGTGTACAGGAGTGGAAATGAGTAGGAGGAAGCTCAGTATAGGATAGTGCATAATATGCTTTGAATTTTAAATACTCAAAACAAAGTGCCTCAAACAATGAAACAATTTAAAGCATGTTTTTGATATCCTTATTTTTTTAATCCCTGGTTAGGACAATGTTGGAATATGCAGTCTCTTTATCAAGGGGAGAAGATTGACAGATGGCAAGAAGGAGTTGAGAGGTCCCAGTGAGGCATACAGATAAGCTAAATTAGTGGAATTGATGAAGATTTTGTTGATTCTGCCTTTATGAATGACTGCTGTTCAAAGATTATTTAGTCTGGCCAAGAGTGACCAATTGGATTCTGCACTTGCTGCTGTACTGTGAAATAAGCCTCTGGCTGCAGCAGCTATCACACTGCTTACTTCTGTAGCTCCCAGGCAGGAGTTCACAAAAACAAGCTGAAAAAGGTTTGAGATCATGGATGCCAGCTTTGTATACAGCATCAGTGTAGCAAGGGAGAGATGGACATTATTCAAATAATTGAATGCAAAGGTCCTATAAGAGCTAATTTTTTTTTTTAAAAAGGAGGTGGTTTGTTTGTTGTTTTTTTTTTTAAAAGGAGGTGGTTTGTTTTAGAAAAAAGAAAAAAAAGGATTCAAAGCTATTCTATCTGGATCCTGTAAGAAGGTTGGAACCTCTCACTTAGGCTAGATAGATGCCAGGATGTCATCTGCTTATGGGACTTACCTTGGTTATCCCAAGTACACATCAGGAGTGGCTTCAGATTGAATTCTGGCCTGTATTTGATTTCCATTTATGCTTTGTTCAACTCTTTTATTTTTTGTGCAAACAACCTGCCATTTTTAAATGACATGGCAATTTAACAAGTTTTGATTTTTTTTTTTAATCTTTCCAATCCCTAGATATAGTGAAAGTATTAAAAAAATCTGTAAAAGGAAAAGCTGTGTCAGACATGATAGTGAAATCAGCACATCTTCCACAGAACACTTTGGATGCATCTATGCTTTCTTTTGACTCCCTGGTTAAGAGTCCCACTTAATGAAAAAACTGTGCTTTTTACTAATTCTGACCAGTTTGGATAGGGAAGAAACTAGGTATGTTCTCAAATAGCTTCTTGCAATCTACTTTTTGTCTTCTCTACCTTCTGTGCCTCTGGTGACAGATTAATCTTGGCATACCTATCGTTGAGTGCTCCATCACATAAGATCTACAGCGATGGTAATTTATTAAGGGAGGAATAACTAGGGACCCAGAAAGACTTAAAAACTGAGTAAGTACAGGGAGTTTGTAGCTATCATTAAAATATGGAAGATGGAAAACTGGTCACTGAAGAAAAGGTTTTGTAGGTCTGGCTATGGCAATGGGTTGTGTCAAGTGTAATGAATTAGATGGCACTGCATTAACATTTGAATGCATTGAATGTTTGGGGTCTTGCCCTCTAAAGCAGCTACACAGTAGTGCAGACTGACATGCTACAATGCAAACTCAAGTCTGTGTGGTTTTAACACCAACAGAATAAAACCATTCAGCTCACCAGTTATACCCATTTAGCTATGGGAACGCTGTGCATCAGATTCTTGCTACATTCTAGAGAGATATAGGAAGCAGAAAAGAACTGCTACCTTAGTGTTTAAAAGGAACTGATGATGATGGCAAGGCTATTCGTCCTTTTGCATTTATCTTATTATCTTGTAGCAAAGTTGAGCAAATGAGTGGATGACTAGAATAATGTGGGAAATTATCTCTATAAATCAGTTTTACAAGAGCCATACAAATAGTATGAGGAAAGGAATTTTCAGTTCAGGAGGGCCAGGAGCATATTTAACTCTGTCACACTGCTTGCCTCTGCTACCTGCAGCCTAGGGGCCAGTCATGTATTGTCATCCTGTTCTGTATGCTTCTTCTGATTTGCACACAAAAAATTAAACTTCTTCTTCAGCTACAATTGATATTCAATAATAACTGTATAGGGATTGCTTCGAACTTTTACCTTAATGTGGCTTGTAAAGGGCATCATATGGTGTACATATTCATAAAGACTGGCTGATCTAGTTAGCTCATGTATATTGAACCTCAAACTTTCATCCACTTACTGCTTATGAGAGCCCATTAACTTGTGTTTGATGGTAGCTTATCTTCTGGAATGGTACTTAGTAGTTATTTGACAAAGTCAATGAATAAATAAACTTTTGCTGTCAGCTGCTGCAACTGTGACATTAATCTGGTTTTAGGAACCATTTAATATTCATTAATATTTTAAATTTGAGGTAAAAATCTTTCTATACAAATTGTTAACTAGTCTTGCCTGATTATTGCTACTGTGGGAGATACTTCAGCATAATCCAAACCCCTATGAATGCCACTAACCAGGATTCATAAATTCAGACTGAGTTTCTCTGCAGCTCACATTGCCTCTTCAATCTTTGTCAATGCATGTATATGTGCTAAACATAATTAAAACTTTTCACTGATTAATAGTAAAAAATCAAAACCTTATTCAGACACGAGACTGTGTGATGGGGACATTTCTGTTTTATCTGATACACTCAGCCTAAAGTGAATTTGGAACATGCTTACAGGTACAAAAGCTGCCCATGACCTTGGGAAGCTCATCCAAGGCAGAAAGGGTGGCCTTTCCTCTGAGATATCTAACTCTGCCTTTTTATCATGTCTGCTGGCTATCAGATAATGACTTTTCTCTTCTTGCATTGACATCCTTATTATAGCGCCAGAATGAATAAGATTGGATCACCAGCAGCCTGCAAATTGAGAGTGTCAGAAGCAAAGAGAATGTGGCTGCATAAGGGCTCAGAAAATAAATCTTTTCAGATGCTGTGGCTTTAGGGTATTATGTTGATGTCACAGCAGTGTGTATAGGTGCTGTTTCAAATTAACAGGAAAAATCTTCCAATTTTCAGATCCATGGTCTATTTTATCAACATGATAAATACCACTGCAGTGAAACAAATCACGCTGGAAGTGTAACAGCCCACTTTGTGATGGACAATACATTTCTTCCCCTATTTTCTCATATACAAACAACTTTGAACTAATACAATTCTATAAGCAGGACCCAAACCTATTACTCTTTTCAGAAACTCAATAGGACTTAGAAATAAGTATGATGAGAATCCTATTTTACCCATTAAAGTAAAGTTACCTTCATAAGCTCTGATCCAACTTAGGTTGGTAGTGACTTGACTGGGGCAAAAACAATTTTTTTTTTTTAAATTGTGAAAAACATTGTATTTTGGCACATAGGCTTCTCATGTAGAATTTGGGGAAAAAACAAGCAATATAATAATTTTTATTCTGAGAGGGAAAGGTTTGAAAAAATGTAATTGGCAAATACTTCTACATTTTACCTCAGCAGTCTGTCTGCTTGAACTGTGATCTAGATGTCTTATGTCTTCATTTTAGGAGATGTGGAGCTCTATCTGAACTATATCTAATGTGACCTAAAGAGTTATCTATAGGGCAGATGACAGCTCATGTAAGACGTAGCACAGGCAGGAAGCCTAATCTATATTGGAGGAAAGAAACCCAAAACAGCCAAAACTTTCAACAGAAAAGCTCCATTCTTTACAAACTTTACTTTCCACCTCCACAGAGAAAATGAGAAGGTAGTGATGAAATTCTTCTGAGCTTTAACAGTAACAACTGATGAGTAGCTGATTTGTGTTCTATTGTCTGCTATATGCATTTGTGAATCTGTAAATCAGCTGGCTACTTCTTATTATTAGATTGGCTCAAATATGTGAGACCTTTTAAATTACGAAGTTTTGCATTTTCCTTGTGTTGCATTGAACTATTCAATTTGCTCTAAACAGCATCTTTCAGCAATCATTAACCCGCTCACGTGATTTGAAACTCTGGTAAGGATCTAATAAAGGTGATATCTGCAACAAAATTCTGAGAATGAACTACTAACTGAGCTTCAGGAATCATATCCATCCTATATATACCTTGAATATTTCTACTAGAGTGCTTCTAGCTATGTGCTGCTTCTTATTTAGGACTTTTCCTATCAAAATAATCCTATTTCTTTTTCCATCCTCATCTCCAGTCTTCAATAGTAGTAATCTACTAAAAAAAGTATGTAGAGGAATGAATTATGTTTACTACTTAGAAAATAATGACAAATGAAGTACTGATCTAGCTACTTATGTGAGGAACTGGGTGCTAAGATAGAAACCTGTTAACAAATACTGGAATCCAAAGATCTTTCTTTAAGAGGTGATATATCTTGGTCTTTCTTTCAAGGTAACTTGAGTTTTTAAAAAAAAATAAAAATGGTTTTGCAGTGTTGTGCACTTCCATATGCACGATGGTGTTGATGTCATAGAGTATACAAAACCTACGGTATGACTTACATTATCATTTGTATCCATGAAAGCTACAGCAGTATCTGCCTGTATAAATCAAGGAATTTTCTCATACCATTAAGAAGCAACTTCATTCCCTCAGATTTTGTCTGAATAGGACTAGGACTTCTGCTTAGATGGCTGCAGGAATGCCAATGATATCTATTTGCCAATGCAAAACAGATATTGATTCTTGGGATGATTTCAATCACCTAGTTTCTTTGTCGCTAAAGCAGCCACCAAATTCAAGGGCACTGAAAGATCTATAGAAACTAAATTAGTCAAACATTACTGTTTGAAAAACTGGGGGCTGGGGGGGTGGAGCGTGAAATCCCTTTCTTTAAAATCCCTATTGTTTACTATAAAGACTCATTTGGTTAGAGGATTGGTAAACTGGAGTACAGGACTTGCCATATAGTCAAAGCACCATTTCATGTATATGCTGTGCCGCGTTCTAGTGGCTGTTTGGTACACGTCATGTACTCTGCAGTCTCCCATATTTACCTTTGGCCAGCAGAGCTGAGTCAGACTTAGACGAGAGAAGACTCATACCACTGAGGGGGTGGAAAAAGTAACCTCCCCTCCCCAGCTGATGGGCAGTGGTGTTCTCCTGGAGTAGCATAACTTTCTGCTGCCTTGCATATATAACTTATTTTATAGATTCCACATTGTTCTTTCTTACAAATAATATGATGTTGGTTGCTCTTCCATTTGAGATGGCAGAGGAAGGATTTTAAACAACCAAACAACACCCCTCCAAAACCAACTGTAGCCTTTAGGAAAGTACATTTATTCACCTTCCTATAGAAAATGCAGTGTGTATATGTGTGTATTTAAAATGTAGTTTGTGCTTAAAGGCTACTTTCAGCATAGGGTAAACATTGCTAGCTGCTAGAGATGAGGTAGCTACACCTTCCTATCTGCTGGGAAGTCAGCAGAGGTCCTGGGCTGCTCCCCAAATAGAAGACCTATGCCAAGAAGGACTGATATTTACAGATGCCCTGAGAAACATCTGTGTATGCTGCACCATATTCTCTCCATGCAATTAGAAGTCTAGGCTGTGGGTGTTCCTCCCTGTTCTTAAAACGAAGCTATTTATTATTTTCAAAGAGGATTTAAAAAGAAATATTTCTAAAGGAAACAAAAATTGCAGTACGCATTGTTCTACACAGCTACTAAATGAGATTGAGTGAGAAGAATAACAGAAACATGCAGAGTAAGGCTAGAACAAGAACTTTGGCTTTTTCTGTGAGCACACTGTTTCTTAGATTTAACTCCATTTAAATAATTATATGTTATGGGAAAGTTGATTAAATTTTGAATTATAAAGGTTTTATAAATCCTTTTCTAATGAATGGTGTTGCATACAGGTTAGAATCTCTGTGATGCCCACCATGCCTTAACCTGCAATGCTGACTGTTTTTAAGGCTAGCTAGTTTTTTGTGGCCTTTTGAACAAAAGGGACCAGAAATTGGTTCTGTCCCAGAAAATCTGTGTCCTGCAGGGGTGTTTCTAATAAGACTACCTAAATGAAAGCCCTTTTAGGGATACTGCCTGGAACAACAGGGAGAGAGAAATACCATCCAGCTTCCACCTTCTTGCAGTAGCAGTGTTTGCATTAGAGAAAAGTGTTGTGTGTGTTGAGTCTAACGTTAAAGGTCACTAACTGTTGTTCTTGCAGTTTATCAGGTATCTGTGATTTTATCTCTGGGCACAAGTTGCTATTTTGGATGAGGCAGAATGATTTTCCTTTGACTATTAACCTACCACTGCAGCACAAATTGACCCTTGATTGATTCCTGAGCTCTGCTGTTAACTCCTAACGTGCCTGTATGCAAGCCATCCTACCTCTCTTACTTCTATTTATATTCATAGTGGAAATGTGTCTGTTAAATAGTTGCCATTTACCCACTGGAGAAAAAAAAAAAAGAATTTTTGAAAAAAGCTATGGGATTCTTGGTGGAGAAACTAATATCTAGGCTAATGTAAAATCCTCTTCTATCCCCTTTCAAGTTCATGGGGAAAAAATAAGGAGAAAAATATAAACAACTTTGTAATAGTTATTTCTGCCCCTGGTTATCCTGATCAGGCACGACTGCAAAGGGGTTTTCATCTGCATACTTGTTAACAGCAAGGATTCTTACAATTGCTGATTAACGAATTAAAGAAGAATCACAAAAAAGAAGCCCTTCTTCAGTTTTCCTCTTGTCTTAATTATTCATTTTAACTATGTGATGGCAGATAAGGCCATGTTAGGCTCATAATGAGGCCAAGAGGGTTCACATGGTGTGGCTAGTTAAGGTACTTCAAATTAACTAAACATACTTCTTCCCTACAAAAAGGCATATGTTATGTTATAGTCTCGCAATACAGAAGAACTCAGAATGTCCTTCAATTTCAGGATGATGTAAAGAATTTACATTAGAAGAATTTATCACCATCTCAGAGATTGCTAAACTTAGATATGTAAATTGTATGCACCTGCTCTTATGTGGACTAATATTTGCATGAGATAGCTGGATACACTGCTACTTCAGTTCCGGTGTGAATATATGAACATCTTCAGTTTCTTATGTGTGAACAATCAGATTAAAAGACATTCAGAGATTAAAAGCAAGTCGAAAATTTATATTCTTTGCATTAGTAGACAGTGAATTTTTTGTGAAGAAACTGACAGCATGAAAATAGCTCCTATTTTATACGACACAGTAGAAATACAATGTGTGAGCTGGAGAAAAGTGAATGCTATTCTGAAAAAGGCTTATTCATGAAACTGATGTAGCAACGAAAGTAATAAAAGGGGGGAAATGGTGCTCCAGAGTCACTAGAGAAATACCAAATCCAAACAAAATACAATGGGATACATGTCATCTGGGCTGGATGCTATCTTCATATTGACCTTGCAATTAAAGACTTGGGGAAAATCCCTTCCAACAGCAGTACTGTCACAGAGCTTTGAACAGCAGTAATATCTTGATCCCTTCTTGTGAAAACGTGCTATAGCTTTTGGAGGTCACCAAGTAAGAACAAACATGATGGAACCCCAGGGCTGGAATTAACATTTTACCCCAGTGAGCTCCACAGGCAACCTGTCCAAAGTCTGGTGAGACACATGGCTGCAATCTGAGACCTCCACCAAAGACCACCAGTGTGTGCAAGTGTTAGCTGAAGGAGCGAACCAAGTGAATGCTAAGACAAGCCTTGAACTTCAGTTGCTTAAAGCAAGAGCAATGCAATGACTGATTAATTTGTTGAAATTGAACAAAAATAAGCTTAGAAAAGGTGGTTGTTTCCTTTTGAAAGTCTTGTAATTTAAGGTAAGCATGAACTCCTGATGGTTATTATAACTGGAAAGTGAAATATGTAAAAAGTAGATGAGCCTCACATTGATTATTAAAAGACTAACAGTAAGTTTTTGACCTGCTGTAGAGACAAGATGTAAAATCAGAATTACCCTATTGCCTCAAAGCAATTCTGAAATATTACATTACCTTGGAGTAGTAGGTGAACAGCTATTTCTCAGAATTTATAAAACTGTGGACTTCACAGCATATCCTAAATATAATTGTACTGGCAAACTACCTAGCTAGAATGGCAATGGAAAGTGGATACTTTTTTGATTGTTTTAATTTTTTTTTTTTTATCCAAAGTGCCTGCTGTCCTGAAGCTTGAGGAAAAACATTAAATGGGAAAGGTTTGAAATCTCTGCATATATTGTAATTTATTTAACTCCTCATTCTTGTCCTGTGGATCACAAGACATCTTCTGAGGGGTTTTGAGAGTGGTGGGAGTGTCTTAAACTGTACCACAGTGATATGTTGTTCATGACTTGGACAAGGGAGAGGTCCTGCCTTCCATTGTAAATTGGTATAGGGAATATGGTTTGAAGTTAGATGTGGGTGGTTTTTTTTGGTTTGGTGTTTTGGTTTTTTGTTCATTTGTATGTATTTTTTCATTTGTGGTTTTTGTTGTTTGCTTTGTTTTGGGTGTGTGTTTGTGGTTTGGGTGGGTTTTTTTTCTTTTTTAGGCTACTGGAGATAAAGGGACAGATTGCCATTCTTTACCAAGAAAGTTATAAATGCTATGCAAGAAATAAAATCCTGTTTGAGCCTCTACCTTCTTGTATATAGCTTCTGCATTGGTATTAATTGGAGAAATGTGCTAGAAATGTTAACAAGGATAACCACTATGTTTTATGGAGCCACACCTACAGCTTTAGAATGTTCAGGCTGTGCATGTTGTCCTACTACAATTTGTTCCAAAGGCTGTACTGAACATCACATAGTGCAGGGACTTTCACTTTAGATCCTCTGATCTCCCTTGTGCTGACAGTATATGATACAAGAAATGTCATGCTGTTTGAATTATTAAAATAATTGATGTATTCATATTTACTATGTCACTTGTTAAGACTATCTTCTTAAGTCTTTCTGGGGATGAGATCACAGATTTTTCTAACTAGCAGCTGCTGCATAGTTTCCTAAAATACCAGATTTTAGGGTTGGGCCAAGGAAGACAGGGTTGATGATAAAAACAGATGGCCTCATTGCTAACAATATACCTGAGCTTGCAAGCACTGAATGCTTGGGAAGGTGTGGGCAAGCTTATTGATTCAGGAAGCGCTAAGACTGTTCTGTGAGCTTTTTGGTTCTGAAAGGAATGTCACTGCTTCTGTTCACCTCCTATGTTGCTTGGAGATAAACCCTGTCTCTGAAGAAAGATTAGAGATAGCCTAATAATGCATATGTTTATTCCTCATGTTGCCCTTTATCAGTGTTTGATTACCCAAAAACTCTGCAAAGACAAACATATACATATCAACCTTAGAAAATTACTGTGACTGAGATAAAAAGTAATGAGCAATGTATAATGCATTAATTTACAATATTTGTCAAGATGATTACAGACTGTATGAATTATAGTCCTATTTCCTCTGATTAATTTAGCACAAGATTTCTTTTTTTACTCTCTCACTGGCTGAGGTAGATACCACTGATGAAGCATTGGTACCCTGCAATTTCTTTTTCACTACTACTATTCTCCCCGAACAAGTCTTCATCACCACCAGTTCCTGAATCATTATAGGAGGAATCAATACAGTGTCCAGTCAAATTATCTTGTGCACTGGCTTAGTTATCTGCTCATTTCTCCATTATTCACAAACATGAAATTACGAAGAGGCAGACACTTCACCAAGGTAGGATTCCAAATGATGTCGGTAAGATGGGGCAATATTGTCTCTTTCAAAAGTGCATTCATACCAGTTTTACATATGCAGGTTTAACGTACATGCATAATGATCATGGTATGAGATCAGATTAATTATTCATCCATGCAAGCATCTCTCCAAAACATAACTATAATCATTATTTGCAAGCTTATTGAATTAGATTTGAAATATACTTTTATAGTTACATATTTTTCAGTGAAGTTTTTTATTTTTCTCCACTGGAATTTTGGCAAATTGTTTTTGATCTTAGTAATTTTTGTAAACTGTAAAAGCAATTTAAGCAGAGAATTTTAACTTCAAGGTTTTTGCCTCATCTTGAAGTAACAATTTTTTATTCTAATTAATATGTTCCTGTAAAGACAGCATACTTAATCTTCATTCTTGGTATTGAATTACAAGAACAAATGTGGAAGAAGGGCACTTGAACCTTGGAATAATGTGTAGTTGGTATCTGTCATGTTTGCTTTAGATGTGGCTTCTTTAGGGTCATCATTCTTTTCCGAGTGGAAGGAGGAAATCATGGAGGAGATGGTAAGGAAACCCTTGTCTGCCAGAATAGGATCTTTCTTTTCAAAGACCACTTGTACTAGTTGTTCCATTAAGCTTTGTCCAAATAAAAATACATGGAAGTTATTTGTCCTAGTAGCTACGCCTGAAGAGCCAATGAAAACAATAGCACCTCTTCCTTCTGCTCCAGTGCCTTGTCTCTGCTCCTTGCACAGAATGGCTTGTTTAGAGTGGACAGGAAAAAGATGCAGCAAGCTTAGTCACTAGCCTGTTCAGTTAGGTGAGAAACTAACTGAAAGACTGGGTTAAAAGGATTAGTTGTCTTATCACAAAAAGCAGTCTTGGCTGTGTCGTGCAATTTGGGGCCCAGAGGCCTGGAGGGAGGAACAGGTTGCAGCCATGGGCCCCATCAGTATGTACCTAACACCTGTATGGAACTTCTTTCTATGGTAGGGATGTGGTGACATTTGTGATGGATGTCTTTTGAATTAATGAATATTTTACTACTCTTATTTACTCTGTAAACACTGTCCTTTGGATTCTTACTGAAGATCATTTAATATGAACACATCAAACCCCGTGTCTGCCTCCTACAAATGTGTATATACTTATATTATCACAAATAGATGCTGTGCTATGATCCCAAATCAAGATTAATATGAAATCAGTTTGCCTAATGTCAGACTTAATCTTAGCTTTCACTTATCCTTTAATAAAGAGCTCTTCTCACTCTTGTTGGCAATTTCTACTGATAAAATTAAGCTTTTTTTCACTGCAACCTAGCATACTGAAGCAAGGTTTTCATGTTTCCATAAAGTGGCAGGAGAGGTGCTGACTTTAGGGCATGTTTTATTTCCACTTGGTGAATGCCAGTTTGCCCATCCTTGACAACTGCAGAGGTGGCAGGCTTCTAACCCATCTCTTCCCTTCTGACTTGGATGAAACAACCGCTAAAGAGAGTGGACCAAGAGCAGAACTATCCCCATGTAACTCTGATGCTTCAAGTGCCCCATTTTTCTAAGTAACATGTGGCAGGGCACTGTGATTTCCTATATAACAGGTCACAGGGCTTTTGGTGAGTTACAGAGGGAAAATCTGGACTTATTTTGCATTGTGTCAGCTCCCTGTTAGGATAAAATAGTGCCCTACGCAGTGGGGAGGACATGGTGCCTGCTGGACTTTGTAGTGCAGTGGGCAGCTACGTGACTGGAAATCTACTGCCTACATATCCAACATAGCTTTTTCGGTCCCAGTAGAAAAAAAGATGATGTATCAGGAACTTGGCATCCAAACTCTAAATGCTTGTTCCCTTTTCAAAGGGAAGGCATGGTATTAGTGCTACAGAGTAGCATGTTACCCAACACCAAATCATTAGGATTTTAGCATCTCTCATGAGACAAATCAATTTCTCAAGCACTGAATAATAAACTAAATGTGCACAATTTTAGCACGTCCAGACTGTGACCCCTTTTTTTGGCTTGTTTAGTGATGAAATCCCATGCTGACTTCTACTCATACAAGTATGATCCAATTTTGTCAGAAGAACGCTTTATTGTGTGCCTACTGAAAGGGCCAGCAGCGTTCAAATTGCATTGCAGTCTTCTGAGGACAGATGGTTGCACTGAAGCTGTGAATTAACACACCAATGCATTGAGTAGAGTGGTGCTTTAACCAAATGTGTTTTGGTGCTTTAACTGCATGTGTTTTGTAAGTCAACATCAAAACGGCAATACCTTAATTCTGCTCTGTCTTGAATTGACTTGTGATTTAATTCAAACCCAACTGACACTTTCTGTGGCACATGATCTATGTCTTACGCTCTGTGTTAAGTCACGTTCTAATTCTGCGTATTTTTCTTGCACTCTCTATGACCTGTGAAGAGGGATGAAGTACCAGCACACTGTTTCCTTAAGCTGAGCAATTACTTGTAATGAATATTACATGGGTTATGTGGAGATAAAAAACAGGAAAACAGAGGCTTGCTATGGAAACATAGGTTTTTTTGTTTTGTTTTTTCTTGATGCTTTCATCTCTTCTGCAGTGGGGATTACTGTGCTATTTATTCTTTATGGTGAAAGTGTGGCACTTACATCTGTTAGGTTTTTTTTTCATATTTTGCTTTATATTCCTTAAAAAGTCAGAAATACAAGTAACATTCCTGACTATCTTTGTGTGTTTTGTTTTATCCTGATGATGTTTCCTTTCTCCAGACAACAAAAATTATGATGTTGCATTATATCTGTCTCATTCATGCATTTTTATCATTAAGTAAACTTTCTGTCCTCCTTGTTAACTCATGGTCCACAGAGTACTTCCAGAATGGGGTTTCTGGAGTACTTAGCAAACCCTGTGCTGACTGCTATCGCCAGTGTACTACTTGAGGCAAGAAAACATTTGGAGCCCAACAAAAGCTTGTGGACTGACCTTACTGCATCTATTGAAGTGATGAATCTGTCCTGTATTTTCATTGACTGACCTCTTTGTTTCTGTACCCATTATGTACTTCTACATATTTCTGCTGTACTATATGGTATACTATATTCCTAGTATTGAGAATCAGGATTTCTGCAGAAAAATATGTGTGAAAAAGAGCTAGCTGACGAGTACAGGGATACACACTTTATTCTCTTGGTATTAAACTAGTTTCAAGGAAGAAAAATGCAACTCTGCACTGCTGACACTGAGCCAACAGTTTCAGTCTGAGAGGAGGAGAGAGAACAATGATATTTGTAATCCCCTGCTAAATGCAAATAAGTTCTGTGTCTCTTTCTTCAGGAGATTGCTTCCCTGAGTCAGTGGAGTTCATTTACATTTTGGTGACATTTACAAGAATTTTGCCAACACAGCTTATTAGTGCAAACATTGTGTCAGTTCTGACATTTCTCTTTCCTGGGAGAATCCCCAGAATGGCTGTTTCTGTTCTTGGTAGCAGACTTGCAGCCTCACTAGCAGAGGCACACAGAAAGCAACACCAGCCTTAACCATTCCTATTCCTCATCTGGTAGAGCACCATTCCCTGAGTTAAGCCACCACAGCCTTTTATGGCCATGGTGTGAAGCACACTGGGAATAAAAAAAACTTTCCCCACAACAATTCTGTTCTGGAAGCAGAATCGGCACTCTGATCCTGCTCCTAGAGCAGACACAGGATTTGTCCCCAGGTATTGTTTCTAGAGCAGATGCACGAACAACTATGTCGACACAAGTGAGGAGAGCCATGCTGCAGTTGCAGGGCTCACCTATGAACACCAAACAGGCATGTAATTCAACTTCAAATTGATCCAGCCCTCCTGGGGCTAGACAACTGAATCCATGGAACACAAAGGCTATCCCTGTAATTGCATTAAAGGCTGTTATAAAAGGATGCTTAATTCCCAGCAAAGAATCTTTTTCCCATGTAACTGTTATGGCAAGTGCCATGTTACAAAGATGGTGGAAGAACTTATTAGCGCTTTAGGCCACAAGCACTATCTAAGTTAGAGACTGAACTCTTTAGTCTTCCTTTCACATATCACTGGTTTGTGCACTTCTCTGGCTCTCCCATGCAGAAGGATTGAGGGGATTACTTCTCCTCCCCTCAGAGAAGGATGTCATCAGGGTTTCAATCATTTATAAACATCATTTGCTAGTTCTGTGAATTGCTGTTGTTTATGAGAGTCTCCAATAATGCTTAATAAGATAGATCAGGAGACTATTTTGTTGTCTACCATTACATTTCTTTTTTCCCCTAGACTGCTTATGTATTTATATATAATATGCATTTATTTGCCACTTTTCTGTCTGGAACAAAGCCTGGCAGCTATAAACACTTCTCTTGCAATGTAATGATATGAACAAGCCTCTTCTGTTAGCCAGTCAGATGAAACCAACCAAATTATTTCAGTCATGACTTAAGGCATATTTGAATTTAGGATTTCAAGGAGGCTGTATGGCCCCTGGCCCTGCTGACTGTTTTCTGTTTGCTCTGTATTTTTCATCTTATTCTCAATTCTACTGCATATAGTGTTTCCCACCAACTCACGTTTCGTAAAGCTAATGTAGCAAAAAGCTGGATTCTGCTATTTACTTATAAAGAGACTGTGGACAAAGAAGTTAGGCCTCAATTCAGGAAAGCGCTTACGTGCATATTTTATGCACTGTAAATGCCTTCTTGATTTTATTCATATAAAATTTTCCAATTCAGGAAGCACTGAGATGTACATTCAAAAACTGTCACTGTTTTACCTATTTACATTGTGGGAACAGTATTTGCCTAGCTGATAGGCTGCTGCTTGTCTTGTACTTTTGAAAGTTTGTATTGCAGAAGTGTTATAATAAAAATTACCAAAATATTTTAAAATAGCTTTTTCTGAAATTCACAGACTTCGTATTACGTATGAAGGAAAAGGCATATCAAAATAACTTTAACTAGATTAGTTTCTTGTCTGTGTTTGTGGGTTTATAGAGTAGCCTTTGGCAGGCTGCCTTGATAGAAACTCCCCTTTTAAACCTTAGCTTTTCTTCCTGAAAAAATACAATCATACAAAGAAATATTTTAATATATTTCAAAATATAACAATACTGATCACTTCTCACTATGAAACTGAACTAGTCATTCTTTATATCCTATCAAATAATTTAGTACTATTATTTCTACCGTGAAAATAGCTGTATTTAGCAGAATTGAGCATTTTCCAAGTTCACGGGGCAATAGGGGTCATAGTCAGAATGACTGTCCCATCTCAGGAAGAATCGACACTGGCATCTTGGCTTGATAGTACCTGATCATACTCCTTTCTTAAGGGTACTGATTGCCACAGCCGTTATTGATCTCTCTAGCTAGGAGACAAAGGGTGCCAAGAGTCATGCGGCTTGCCTTTTATGTTCACTGTATGCCAGAATTCTATGCTTAGTTGTTACTGTCTTAACCCTCTATTCTTTTTAGCTATGTGCTTATGAAAAGATAAGTTGTGAAATTAAAGATGCATAATACAGATAAGTTCTGCTCTAATTAAGTTACTTGAGGGCTATTTCAATTATGTTCATTGTTCATTTCTGCTTACAAAAGTTGGTAGTATGGGAGTAGGATTTTTATATCAGGCAAGATTAACAAATACTGACCCTCAACAGGCAGTACAATATGCATTAAACCTTAATGTCAGTAAATAAGAGATAAATATGCTGAATAACCATAACAGCACTGGAAGAAGCAGTCTTTTCAAATTAATCCTTAGAAAGGATAAATAAAAGTTATAATAGAAGAGGATACTGTCATTAGTTTTGATAATCCAGACTAAGGTAGTACATGAAACTTACAAACAAGTCCAGCAACAGCATTTTTGTATGTAGTAGGCTGCATGTTGTTCCACAAGAATCTAAAGTCTCCTAATAAAAGAGGAATAAATTTCATGAATGCTCCAAAGAACTGAAATCCAAATGGAGGGCAAAGCATCTTCTTGCCACTAAGCAAGCAAAGAAGGAAGAAGAGTAACAAATAGCAGTGAATTTAGAAGTGAATTGCATGGTAAAATTTGTTTAAACTATCACTACCACAAACAACTTGATGTCTTTAGATGCCTGAATTAGTCAGCAAGATTATAGGAACTGATTTACTAAGGTGCACCCAAATTAAATGCAGCTTGGTTGTTTTTTTTTTCCTCTTTTTTTTTTTTTTTTGGATGCTGAAGTTGTTTTCCTAATGGAGAAGCTTGTATTATAAAGATATTCCTGAATACAAGGCATCTCATTCTGTTGCTTCATAAGAGTGTTAGGGTGCCTATAATACAGCAATTGTCAAAGCTGACAAGTATAGTTATGTACATTTGCTTGGTGAAGCTGTGAAGTTAAAGGATGATGAAATGACTTCTCAGGAAGAAACTGGCAGACATGGGATAGACTGAGGCTCTTGAGTTGGGAATTCTTCCCTATAAGACAGTGCCTCTGACATGCCTTCCATTTGTGCTCCCTTCAATAGTCACTAAAAATAGACTTTCCTATCTATTTCAGTGGTGTGTAACAGTTTCACACAAATAAAAGCAAGTATTCACCCACTTTTGGAACTTAACTTTGGAGCTTCTTTTAGGAATCAATGCTTTCTAGGTCTCCCATTTGGGTGATAAGAAGAGATGGATGTATCTGCATGGCAGGTTGAACCTCTATGAAATCATGTTCCTGAGTATCTGTCTCCTCTGACAAACTAGATTATGCAAACCTGTACTCAGAGGATCTGTGTACCTTCCCTGAAACTGTTTGTAAGGACTAGGAGAAGCCTGGATACAAATTTGCAAGGAGACTGTGAAATGACAAATTCCTTTTCTTCAGTTGGAGGCACTTTAAAAGGTCATCGAATGGATTTAACTTGGACTGAATGGAAACAAAAGAATGCATTCATTGGGTTAAACTTTAGTATTTTCAATGACTGTTTTCACTATTATCTCAAGCACTTTTATGTTCATCTAACACCTGTTTAACAGTACTGTGCCTCCCTTGAAATCTGCTTTTCTGGCAAGAATTGTCCAAAATCAAAGTCTGGATAGTATTCAAGCATGCTCTCCTCACCAGTCTCATGACAAGATTATGTTAACCATCCTGGTTGACTCTAGGCAAGAATTTCCCATAGGCAGGATTACCTATGTGACTTTTATATAAAGCTGCATAGAGAGTGATGGAGATTATTAATCTAAATGGCCTGTGGTACGTAATAGAAAGTCAATCTGTAGGGTTATCTGTGTATCTTTTAGAACAAACATAAACCTGGCTCCTGTTAATATTAGTCTTAAGTCTTCATGACAGAGTTATTTTAAGTTTTTGTGCAGTGTTTAATTACCTTAGTAATAAAAAGAGAAATATCAAGTGACATAAAAGACACTTAATTTCTTTGGTATAAAAGACTCCAGTCATGTAACCCTTGGAAGCGGCAGCAATGATTGCGCAGGTTATGACTGTCTTTAGCTTCAGTGGGCAAATTCTTTGGTTCCCATGAAAATATATGTTTAAATCTGAATCAGAATTTTAGCCTTTAATACTACTTTCTCATGGTTTCAGAAAACTCTCTAGATAGATAATACAGCCTTAAAAAAACCCAAAACACACAAGTAGTTTGAGACACTAAAAGACAGCTCAAATATTTGTATGCATGTAAGCTTCTATGCTAAATGGTTGGTTAGAGGACTGGAAAAAGAGTAGGTGAAGGCAAGTACATCTTAAGTGCTACAGGTCAACGCTATTTTGCTGAGTATATTTTCTGAAAAAAATCTATGGTTAACCCTTGATCAAAGATTATACATTTTATTTCTTCTTACAGCAAGGGAAATATTAGCTCATTTTCTCAACTGGAACAAATCCATGCATTGCTTCTCAGGGCAGCTTCCCTTGCGTACGTGCAGTACAATGCTTTTGCTAAGACTTAGCAGTGGTTCTACTTCTGATTCAAGAGGATTTAACAGCAAAAAATCACTGTCAGTCAAGGTAAGAAAAAAGCATGAGAAAAGAAAGGGGGAGAAAGAGAGGAAGAAAGATACAATAAAGCAATTTTTCATGTGCTGATTCTGTTTGATACAGGAAGGAATAGGCAAATATATTCATACTTGAAATACACTTTAAATAGTTCATATTCTTTCCTATTAGGCTGAATTTCATGGTAGCTGCACATTAAACTAAATACTTTCATGTCAGTGTTTTGCTTCTTAAATGCTAAAATTAAGCTCTCAGAGTAAGCTAAGGAAGTAACTATTTTGTCTCTGAAAGCCAAGATAACTATGGCAGGTAAAAATTAACTGAATTGTGGGGACTTATAATCCTGCAATATGAAATTAATTCCTGTTTTATTTTTTCTGTCTATGTTAAGGCATCTCTCTTAGAGCTGTGTTTATATATGGGTATGCACACATCACCTGTTGGTAAGCATATACTGTTGGTTGTATAAGAATCATCTTTGAGTGCACACACATAGCTTGTCAAGCTGTTGTTGATTACTGTGATGCCATAAACAACCTTTTAGGAACACCAGAGCTATGGCTCAACACACCAACTGGTACTGTTGTTCTTTACTTATGTTACCATAATGCCTAGAAGCCACGGTTAGGAAAGTGGATGTGTGAGGTGCTACAAAAAGAACAAAGATTCCCTTCTCTCAAAAAAAACTTATCCTGCATTCTTCTTGTTCTATCCACCACTTGTTGAGGCTTTCCCTGCCAGAACTAGATTATGGTGTGTGGCAATAGCATGGATGACTTCCATTGCGTAGCAATATGCTAAACATGATGGAAATCTCTCCTGGAATATAGCCTCACTGGGAACTCCACTCTTACTTTCAGCAGATACTGTGGATGTTGATTTTGAGAACCCAAGATTTTCCTTCTTCCCTTTCCTGAAAACTCACTTTACGGTGAGTAGTTGCAAAGCTTTTCTTGTACATGCCTAGGTCTGAAAGGATGTGTAAAATACTATAGCCTGTCTTTCCTTTATAACCACCATTCTGGGTGTAAGCACCCTGGAACCTTTTCACTGTCTCAAATAGGAAATGTTGAATGTCTCTGCCATTTGCTTGTAGCTAGACAAGTAATAATTTCAAGAGTTCTAGTATGACTGGACTGCCCACAATAGTGGTGGATATCCTCATAATATTATGGTCTCATTCTTGTCTTACAGCAGTGGGCCAAGAAGACATTTCAGTGAGCTATGTGATAGTAAAACTGCTGTGATATGCTTGAGAAAGCTGTCAGTTTTGGGTTTTCCCACTTCCTAGGTATTTATTTCTGAAGTGCTTTCTTAGCATCTCTTTCCTTTGCCCTCCTTGTTTCTGAGATCCTGCTTACCTGTATAACTGATACAAAGCAATCTTTTTCTAAATGAGTACTGAGACCACATGATAGTGGCTACTGGTACAGGGAGCCCCTATTATAGACACTATTGTATCTGATTTTATAAATGCTAGAACAAAGGGTTCTCATTTCATTCCCTCCCAACGCCTAAGTACATGAATCCAGAATATTAGGTTTGGCATTAATGACACAGTGGGCAGGAGGTGATTTGAAAGTCATTTCCCTTTCACTCTATCATTAGTCTGCTTCCGTGGTTGAGGTACTGCCACTGTTTTAAGAAGCTGATCTCATGCGTTCCCCTTAGCTACTGACAAATCCAAAATCCCCTGGAGCAAATGCACATGCATAGTGAGCACGTATAACAGACTGAGGATCTTGGCTGTTTATTTCTCTGTTTAAAGAAAAAAGACTTTTTCAGACCAAAAAAAATAAAACTGTTGGACAAATAAACTTCTAATGTCGATACTATGGAAAAGCTTTTTGTTTTTAAAACTGCACAAAGCACAACCTTCCATGCTTTTGGACTCTATAATCTGAAGTTCTGTATGTGTTTAAAGGTCTGAATACTCACATCAGGGCTGCTAGTTTAAACCTAAGTACCATCAGAGACCAGACCAAAGCAAAAAAACCCACCATGCTTCTGTGATGCATTTTTAGGAACTCTAGTGTTGATAGGAATGACTGACTAGTTTTCAGATTGATGGGATAATTTTCTTGGGGCAATAGGAAAGACATCCCTTTTACTTTGGTGGCTATGTTTTATCCCGGTTCTTCTGGGTGACTGTTCTATTATATTAGTTGATAGCCAAGACTGAATTGTTTTATTCTAGCTTTGCCAAATGAAGTTGCATGTGGTCAGCTTCCCTGGGAATCCCTGTATGGCTGTAGTCCACCAAAAATTCTGCAGTCTAAAAAGCTGATGTCGGACTTGCCTGTGAAGAGAAACAACTAAGTACCCAAGTCCTGCCTGTAGGCATTTACTGGGGAGTAAAGCATACTGCTTTTCAGAAGCACCTGAAAAGGCTCTCATTTTCCCATTTGATGTATGTTGAAGTATGTTTGAAAGTAAAATTATTGAACAGATTTTTTCATTGTGGTTCCAAAAGATATGTGTGTTCTTTATGGTATATGTGTTGTGAAACCACTAGTTGTCATATAGAAACAGTACTATTACTGCTGTTTTGGCATTACTAAAACATATCTTGGGTTTCTAGAAAGCCAGAGGTGGGGGAAGGAAGTGGAATAAAATTAAAATAGAAAGAGCAAAACGAAGTAACACAGTAAAGCATGTTATCAGCATTGAAAGTCTTTTTGGACTTTGATAAACATTCCATATAATGAATTTAAGAGACAGACCTCTGCATACTATGTGACAGTACAACCAGCCGCTTGGCAGTGTAATTAATTGATCCTATCACAAAAGTACTTGGCTAATTACATGGAAAACAGCCTTCTGAGTAGTACTTAGAGGGTTCATTTGCTGTCCTGTTGAGTGCTGTGCAATATGCTTGTATGTTCAATCCTTCCATTAGAAGCAGGGATTGTGATCCGAACAGCACTCATGGATACTTTCCTCTATAGTACAAGACGTGGACCTCCTGTACTTGGGAATTTTTAGGCTGAGGAAGTAATCTCGAGCCTATTTCTCAGGGTCAAACTTTCAACAAGCTACACTTCAACCACAACAGATGCTTGTGAAGATACTACCATCTTCTCTGTGAAAGTTTTTTTTCCCCTTTTGCTAGAGGTTACTCTCCCTTTAGTTTTCTGTGAACCTCAAGAATTTCCTAATAAGCTGCCGCCAAAATCTGAGGAGCTGATTCAACCCCCCCTATTTAAAGCTATCCTTCCTAGCTGGTGTTGTCTCTGGCACAGATCAGGAAGCACTCATCTTAAGCACTCCATCAATTGGTTTATGGAGATGGCAGTGAGCAACTGTGATGGCATGATCTTTGACAGAGCTCGATCTGGAGAAAAGAGCTAGTCTCTAGCTGCAGGATACAAATGCTAGATGAAGAACTGCACACCACGGAAGATCCTCTCAAATCTTAATAACATTTAATGCTAAGTGCTGCTTAAGCTCTTCACTGCCCTCTGCATAATTTGAGACTATAAGCATAAAATCATTGATGATAAACACTACTCCAACAACAACTTACTTTAAGCAATAGAAAAGGATTTTAATTCCAGCATATCATGATTTTCAGTTTCTGTAACTAAGAATAACTTTGACAAGGGCTGTTTTCACAGACAAACCAAATATGGATTTATCTTTTTAGTATGCTGAAATTATTCATTTGTAACATGATAAAAATGGGAATTTTAACCTGTTTATATACTAGCTTTACATTGTGATTTATGATAAGAATAATAAACTTCCACCTCAATAGAAACTAATTTCAAAACATCTGCTTAGCATCCACTGAGGCATTTTTAGTCAAGGAATACCATACTGGATGACAGAAACTTGGACTATAGCTTTTGTCTGGGTTTAAAAAAAGCCCAGACAACAGCTGTCTCTTTCCTGCTCCTTTCCAGTTAATTCATCAGAACTACAGGTAGTAATAGGCTCTATTTCACGCTAGTAATGTGCATTCATAAATACACAGACTAGTAATGACATTGCTGACTCCAGCATTTTGACTCAGAAAATATTACGTCAGCTTTTGTTCCTGAAGAAACAGAAATTTAGCAGAAAGTAAAAATTTTCACTGGGAATTTGTGTGCATGAGTGTGGCGGAATGCAGATGTGGCCTCTAAACCTGGGGGATGATGGCCATACGCTTTTTTTACTAGTGATCATTTGATAGCTGTAGCTCTATAGTACACTACACTTGCCTGTTGTTAAAAAAAGAATAATTAAGTGACTTAATGCCACTTATCAAAAGGGTTTTAGGTTGTTGAATAATCATATGAAAGTAAATTTTTATATATATAAAAATATCCTTTTCAATTAAAAAAGTGACATTTGCCGTGTCTCTGAAAACATCATTTTAATGTTTCCTTAAACAGCATGACACGTTGTCCAAGGACACACAGACTAAGTAATGGATAGGCTATATGATTGAGACAAGCTTTAAAGATGTATATTACTAGTACTTTAACAGAAAAACATGCAATAAAGGAACTAGACTTCCTTCTTGGTACCTTCTTGGGTTTTTTATTATGTATGGGCTTCATATGAAGTAGATGAAGTTTTTCTTGGCCAAAATAAAAAGGAAATTAAACTTCTGAACAGAGATGCCATTAACTGTAAAGTAAATGTAAAAATTTTAAAATGAGAAAGAATAACGGTAACTAAGATGTAAAAGCCTAATATTTTTATTCATGCTTTATGGCTCCAGGGTATAGTACTTCAGTGGGTATCACGGGTTCTTGGATCCCACCAGGAAATCCTAAACTGTATTAGGATGAAATAGACTGAATGAACCAAAATATTTTCTAACCTATGGGCTAAATGTTTAGATGTTAGTATTACAAAAGCAGAAAGTTAGAAATAAGAACAATAAATAATTCAAGTAGAGTGCCTCTATCTTGCAAATATATAGAAAGAAAAAGAACAAAGATGATATATGTATTTATATATATACACACACCCTGTATATATATTATATAATGTTACCTATATAGTATTTGCAAAGGGATGTATTTTTTTTTTTTATACACAAGTACTTTTTTGATTTAGCCACATGTTCAGACATGACTTCCCAACGCGAATACTTATTGCCTGTGGAAATCTATCTGCCAGCTTTTGAATTCCATCCAGCTCTGTCATTGCCTTGTTCTTTATTATTAGGTAGCAGTGCTATTCTGGACAGTATAAGCCTGAAAGAAATGGTACACCACATCTAATTGCATAGTCGTTCTGTGTAAATTTTCTGTTGGTGCTGATCTTCTAACAGGTCTTGCTGTTATTCAGCAAAATCGACACATGGTAGAGGTGCTTTGGCACTCGTCTGAAAAATTGCTGTGTGTGTGAAATACATATGAAGTGACAGATGTTAGTGCCTTGCTGGATGACACTCTGCTCTCAGGTTCATCTGTGAACAGCAAATCAGTCTTTCCGTTGAAAAATAACGAATTTTTCCTCTAGGCAATTTCCGATTTGCATGCGCTTCTGTAACCGTTGCAAATGATCTGTTGGTTTTCTGTTTTTTGAGCTCTTAACTACTGTAATGTGTTCAGAGCAAACCTGTCACTATTTGACTTGTCAGCTGTCGTTGTAGTTTTTTCTTATTAGCACTGAATTGATAGCTTTGCATTTAGGAAAAAAAAATGTATTTACAGATATTAAAAAGTTTGTTGCCACTTACTACATTACACACACCTTTATAGAAGGGCAGAAAATAACTCATACTTGTGTGCGATGTAAGTTGCTGAACAGTTGTCATGTGATCCAGGCAAGATGCAAGATCATCAAAACTGATGTGTTGCCATTAAATCTTCCATGACCACACCCGCTATGTTTGCTCAGAGGAAAAAAAACCACACGTCTAGCTCTGATCTGCGCTGATTAGATTAAGAATTAAGAGCATAAGAACCTGAGGGCTTGCCTAAATTCAGGTCTTGTGTGACCTCCCATGCATGTTAACTGTAGCCTATCTGAATTCTCATTTATAAACTCATAATCTTCTGTGCTCCTTGGATCTGACCTGAATCCTGCTCGAATTAATGGACTATGATCAATTCTACAGAGTGCTTGTGTTGCATGAGTAGTTGAGCCCTACTGTAAAGCCAGGTAGTGAGTTGTGACAAGCATGGATCTGTAGGCTGAATAGTTGGTGTTGAGGGCCTGCTGTCTATACTATGCATGTTTCAGAAGGTTTTACTTTGGATTAGCTTTATCTTGCCTCCATGCATCTGAAAGCCCATTAGAGGATGAAGTGTACTAGGCTTGCTGCTGAAACCATATTTTGGTTTACTTTAATCTGAAGTGTATTGCTAGTAGCTGCCAATCTGCTCTCCCTGTTCTAACTTCTGGTCTTTTTGCAAAATTGTGGCTACATTCTTCTGTGTACAATGTTGTGTTAACTAAAAACCCCAAGTCTGCAAATATTTCTGGCAAGTAATGACTGACAGCAGTATGTGATCCATCCTATTGGTACTATGTAGAATAGAAGTCTAAAAGTAATTTGCCCTCTTAGATGTTGTTGCTAGTTACAAAATGGGTATGTTAAATGGAAGGTTTCAGAGTTGAAACTGTAGCTTGAAATTAACAAGTAAATGTAAAAAGCAAGAAGGAGGAACAGAAAAAGCTGAGATGGTTACATCACCAAGTTTGCTAGTAAACAGCAATTGCTGAAATTACAACACACTTCTGTTTATCAAAAATCCCCCAACTCATCTTTCAACTTATTTGCAACAAATCTGCTTCTAAAACAAATGGCTAAAATTATCTGCACTGTTTACAAAAGTTACCCTATGACTCCTTTAAATACACTGGATATATCTGACTTGACAGTAATTCTTACCTCTCCCCTGCCCAAGTATTATTTTAATCAGATGGCAGTTTGTTTATTCACATTAACATTTCCAAATGCAGAGTGCCTGGCCAGCAGTCACTGCTCTGCAGAGCTGCCAGTGTCTAATTGTTTCTGGCAATGGTGACTGACTGCCTTTTTTATTTTAGGTTTGGGGTTTTTTTTTTTCCTTCTCAACTGGCATTTCAGAGCAGCAGCCTTCACAATACATTAGCTTAATGCATTTTGAGCTCGATCAAATCTTCCATTCCTGCTACTGCTGATATTTGTCTATTATTCTACTTGAAATCAGCATGCACTATAAATGATTTACACATATGAATAAATAAACCTCTAGATATCCATATCCTTGCAACAGCAAAACCAGATCGAATATAATGTTTAGAATGCTATTGCTAGAAACACTGATTCGGTGAGCAAATGGATTCACATTTGTAGGATGTTGTGTCATGATTTAGGAAAGTGAAGGGTAACTCACTTGAACATGTTAGTTTGATGGACATGTAGTCTCTGCCACAGTCCTTCTTATAGTGACAGCGCAGCCAGTTTAAGAGGCAGAGTCCGTCACCACATTGCAGTTCTTCTTTTTTACACGGCAGAATGCTCTGTTCATCTGAAAGGAGAGGAAACAATAGATGACTTTGTGTAACAAGCAACTCCTTCCTGTGCTACAAAGCCATATGTCTACTGAAAGTCAATCTTGCTGCTTTTGAAAGCCCTGGGTGGATAAAAACACTCGCTCCTCTTTGTCAGATAAGAAAAGGGTCTCTTTTTTTTCTTTTAGAGTTAAAATATTATATAAGAAGCAGTGAAGCAATAATTATTTTGTGGTACCAAACGTAGTCATTGTGTATATGGGAACAACTTTTGTTAACTTCAGACTGGTTACGCAGTCATTGCAAATATCAAAAAAGAATTCACCTGCGAGAAAATGATGCAAAAAGAAAAAATAATATATTAGCAAATTTATTGGAGTAATTAGTCCTGGTACATATCTTATATCTTCCACAAATTCTGTTTAATTCATAATCTAGCTTGAAGTCGCCCTAATTAGTCGCCCTCTTTAAACTTGCTCCAGTCTACACTCTTTCCTATCTTTCTTGTTCACTGTTCCTGTTTTTACCAGTTCAATACGATTCTCCTCTATCACTGGCTATTATTTCAGTGCTCTTTGGATGTAAGAAAGTTTTCTACAGTTCCTGAAACATAAAATTCCTGTCTTACTTTTCACCGCTTTACTGGCTCTACTTTGAAGGTCACTTAAAAATAAACGCCTTTTCTCTCTCATCCAGAAAGTAATGCTATGCTTTCTGTTTCTGCTAGTTGTTGTTGAACTGTGTAAGTCACTCTGGGATACAGTCTTTATGAAAATGGTAGAAAACCACTGCGATGTTTTATCAT
This sequence comes from Aramus guarauna, assembly GCA_013400195.1. Classification (NCBI taxonomy): domain Eukaryota; kingdom Metazoa; phylum Chordata; class Aves; order Gruiformes; family Aramidae; genus Aramus; species Aramus guarauna. Next base: position 3,691,155 of record VXBL01010520.1, on the reverse strand, counting down.
CTTCAGGGAGAACTATTAAGATTGTAAGCTATAAGAAATTATATGGACAGATTCAGTTTTTTTGGACTGCACAGCAGTGGGGGACAATGATGGTTACAGAAAAAAAAGTGTGCAAACCTATCCTATAAAGCTTTATTTCCCAGATGTAGTAAAAGACAGTTATATCTTTTGTGAATCCAGATGATACAAGCCTTCCATCTATTCTCAAGGGGAGATGCAAAATAACTGAATTTAACCCATGAAGACTAAAAATATTAAATGCTTTTTTTTAGGAGGAAACTGAGGCACAGGCCTATAGTCATGCAGCAGGTAGGGACAGAGGTAGGCATCGCATTCGGTGTGGTACTGACTGAACAAATAACAATGTTTAAGTTCTATGCAATTAAAACTCTCTTGAGACTGATAGTTTAATTTGTGAGAAAATGCACTACTTTCAAAGATGATGTTTCTATCTCAGTGGCGGCTAGCACAAAGTATTTTCTCTTTAAAGTATGTTTTACCCTGAGGTAAAATTGATTTCAAAACAATTTTTACTACAGATGACAGGGACATAACAAAGTCTCTTTTGGAGAAGCACTTCCCAGTTCTAAGCCCACCTGTTCCCAACTGGAATGTGCCACGCAGTGGCATGCTGATGGTTTTCAAGGTTTGTATTCTAAATCAGTGCATATTTGAATTAATTTGGGAAGTGAAAATTAGTGATTTAAGAACACCAAAATGATCAGATAAAATTTATGTTAAGGTGCAATATTATATAAATATGATGCATATAATTAATCCACAAGTTGAAAATTAACCTGCACCATTAAAATACACATAACAGTTTATGGCTATTGTACATATGTTTCCTATGTTAGTAATAACAATGCTTTTTTATTCAAATGACCATTGAATTATATATCTGTCAAAACGGGTACACACTTCTTGCATCAACCACTGAGTCTGATAATGCCCTGATCATCCACCAGCAAGAACTATTCTCTGCAACATAACCCTTTGCACTCTATAAAAATCATACTCCTCATTCTTGCCTGCAGCCTGGCTTTGAAACCTTTGTAGCCAGCTGCAGGAAGATAGTTGTAGTGAAGAAGGATCCTCCAGTGACATAGAGATGATTGAACAAGTCTTGAGCTTGGCGAGAGGATGAGATGGAGAATAAACAACACATGGCACATATTAGTTTGATGCTTAATGCTCTGGTGTGCTCATGTGATTTAGATAAGCGTGACACAGAAACCTGTGCAAAACACAATATAAGGAAGAGAGACTCTTATCTCTCTGGTGACTTCTTGTGCCTCTCAATTCCTTAGTATTTTTGTATTGATGGCAACTAAAGAAATTTACAATAACCTTAAATCAGAGGTTAAACACAAGATGTCATTTCTATGCTACTAAGGTACCTTGATATTACCTTCAGCTCTGCATTTTACCATGTTGTCCTTGGCTGTATTTGGGAATCATAGTTTTTACATGTTTGAAAATCTGGGAAAAGCTCTATAGATGCTCCAGCACTCCTGAAGCATGATTTTATGTCTCCCACATTGGGAAAAATTTCCAATTTATGGCTTGCTTCATTTAGTAAAACATTTTTTTAATCAGAAGCACAGAAATGTAGCTCTGAACATAGCTTTTTTTTTTCTTTTTTTCTTTCAGATTTTTATCAGGTTTTTAGACATCTTTCAGGTTGGCTAATAGGATCAAGTTGCAAAAGTACTCATGTTTCCATTTAGGATTGTGTTGTTCTAAAAGCAAAGTCTTTTAAAAAAAAGTGGCTACGTGGTGGTATTCTGATTTTTGTGCTCTCTGTACACATTGGGACAGTTTCTGATTGGGACTGATGCTAAGAAATGTACTATACAGCATGTGCCCCAGTACACAATAGCATGACTATGTTGTAACTGCTTTTTCAATCTATTATTGAATGAACCATATTCTTTCTAAAGGAACATATGACTTCACAAATGTGTTTAGTGTGAGGAGCGTGATTATTAGTGTAGCTTAACATATGCTTCAAATTATGCATAAAAGTCATCCCAAATAGCTACTCTTTGTTGCTCCTCTTTGCAGCTTGTGTGTTCTTTCTCTAGCACCAAGTTCCAAGACAGAACAGAAATCACTCTGGATTCACGTTCCTCTCCCAATGCGTCTCTGAGGCAGAGTTATAATTACAATACTCAATGACTAGATATTGTTGGGCTACTTGTCAATGTGGCACCTGCAATAAACCAGGAGTGTTAATTTGTCATTCAGAGCTTTTATTGTCTGTTCTAGTCTGCAGGGTTTTTACATTTGTTTGCTGAACGAGGATTGCATAGTAGACTGCCTAATCACTGCACCTTTGGAGGCAAGTTTCAGGGCAACACATTAAGATGGCAACAAGGAAACATGGTTTACAAATTTCTAAAAACTCTAGTCTCTTCTCTTCTGCATTGCGCTTCCTATGACCTACTTTTATTAAAAAAGTCTTGTACTTCTTGCCAGTTGTTTGGGCCAAGGACTTGCATACTGTGTGCGTTTGGAGAGTGAAAATGGCCGTTGTGTACCTCAGTAGTCTAACTTGTAAATAATCATAAATGGGGAGCATTTAGCCCAAAATATTGAACTCTGTTAATAAGATGGTTAAGTGTGGATTAGAAGCAAAGTTCAATATGAGGTTGTCCTAGTAAGACCTAATCTTTGAGCTGGGACTAAATAGCTCACCATCTGCTGGGTGCTCTGCCATGTACCATGTTATTCTCTCCCAGAGAGGATCTGGGATCTCTCTTGTAAAGCTCATCTCTTTAGGATCCTGAGTCCTTGCTGTAGAAATCTCTGATTTAACCCATTGTGAACACTGGGGGCTGTTTTCAGTGTTGTCATTTAATAAATGACTTAGGGTGACTCAGAAAGCTGCTCTCCTGACTGAAGTGTCTGCCTTTTTAATGCAAAATGTCATTTCTATGTGTATCTTGGGTTCCCCAGTGCAAGGGAGACCCACCTGTATTGTGATCTAACTAGAAAAACATTACAGGCCAGCTATAGCTACTTTTCTGTCCTAAGTAAGGGGGAACTGAAAGTTGAAATTATGTGTAACTTCAGAATATTACTCTTTATCAGGTCTGAGCCTGAATGGATGACAGGTTGTCTATGGACAATTAATTCAGCTACATAAAATAATCACATGAAGAAGTAAAAGTAGAATAAATGTTCTGGAAATTGTCCTGCGGCAAGTCTGTTCCTTCGACCCCAAGAACAAAGACAGATATGGGATTGGACAAAGATAGAAAAAAAGATGCTACAAGATAAAATAGCTAGTGCAGTATCTTGTTAGCAAGAATCAGTGGCAAATAATGGACAGATACCAATCCAGGAGCCAGGAGAGCTTTGCTTTCTCCTTAAATTGCTATGTAATCTAAAGCAATTAATTTTTCTGCCAAGCTTCCCCCCCCACACACACACCTTTTGTGTTATCTAGACACCTGCAATCTGGAAGGACAAGGCTAGTTATTTTGTGCAGGACCCAGTGCAATAAAATTTCAGTCTTAGCTGTGTCTTTTAAATAATCCTATCTCAATTAAGAAGTAATCCTGTAATGATTTTGCAGCTAATTCAAAATAAAGCTAGGATGCTGAAAACCTGTAAAGATCAGATGCTTACAGAGCTGCTTCTCTTAAACTATGAAACTAAAAAAGATTAATTGCCAATAGGACAGACTCAAAAGTAAAAAAAATTTAAAACTGCATGTATTTCATTATTTCTTTTTATAATGCTTTTAATGAAAAAGAAAACAATTGCTGACAGGAAAATCCTCATTTTAATGATAAAGTAAAAGGATTAACACACTTGCAACTAAAAACAGCAATTAAAAGATAAGAAACTTGGAATTAAAGAGGGCAAAGAAACAAAGTGTCATAGAAGCACTATTTGCATTAAGAATAGACAGTGATCAAGTGGCTTTGGCTGGAATGTCCTCCAGTGAATTATCTTTGCACAGGTCCTTGAAGACTGTAGGTGTGTCAATGTCATATAATGTCATTGTTTTTTGAAAAACAGTCTGAGGGATTTCAGGAAGTTATAGCAAGATACATATTACGTCTTGGAGCTAAAATCACTGTTTGCATAAATGCTGTCAAAGCCAACTGACTTGCTTGCTTCTGCAAGTTCTGAATTTCAGGCCAAACTTTCAAAGCATCTGAAGATAGAGACTCTAAGTAAGCTTTACAAAAGCTCATAATCAATTAGGTGCCTACCTCTCCTTGAAAGATGCTCCGCATAAAGGCGTCTAGGCACCTACTGCGTTTTTAGATGCTTGAACATCTAGCTCAAATACAATCATTCTATAATAATGAAATGTCAGACTGCAAGAGTTAATAGCACTCAGCCGGTCTAAATCATACCTCTCAGAGAAGAGTAGGGGGGGAAGATTTCTCAGTATGGCTGCTTGTACCAGTTTGATTAGATCCCTTGGAAAAGTAAAGCATTGTTTCTGTTTATTTGAAAGGAGCAGCAGTGGTCTCTAATCTGTATTTTTGCATAGTAGTTGCATAGGAATGAATCCTAATCTATTATTCTCTCCACTAAAAAAAAAAAAAATCAGGAATGGGAGGTAGGAGTCAGGAGAAGCTGCTTGAAACTAAAGCATTAAGTCAGTAGTTACAGTGGAAATGAATGACTGGGAGTTGTCAGCCTACATCCTTATAAATGAGGATGAGAAATTGTCAGGCTTGGAGAGAAATGGATACCTTCCTAGTGTGGATTCCAGTCTAATAAATGAAAAGGTGAAAAAAATCATTCTTGATATAACAGACAATTTCAAGCCATCATAAAATAAATTGATAGCAGAAAGATACTGAGCAGGATATGACTTACTAGCAGAGAAGAACAAAGAATTCTAAGGTGTGGTTCTGGAGGTATTTGAACATCCTTCCCTTCTGCACAGCTGGAGTCATTAAAGCCTTAAGTGCAATGTGGAAAACTAGAGAGAGAGATGGGTGCCTTCAGAAAACATCCACACTTTGAGGGGACAAAAAAAATTCATGAAGGAAAATAAAGAGCAGATTATTCTGGGGATTGAATTTTGCTGTGCACTTAGACGTGGCAACTAGAACGGGTGTTTCCCTCACTGCCTGGCATCACAGACATATATGGTTTCTGGCATTCTGTTAGCAGAAGAGAGAGACTGGTAATAGGTGTTAGATGTTGGTGCTTTGATCACTGACACTTCTGAAGGCATCCCACAAGTGCAAGGGAATATACTGCTGTGGGGTGCAGAAGTCTTGGTGCAGATCTATCAGTCTGTCTCTTAAACTTCCTGGCATAATGTTCTCTCTCCAGGACACCACCTCACAGCAAAGCTGCCACACACAGTCTTGAAGCAATCTCTTTCTACATGTCTCAAATCTGGTGCAGCCAATAGAACCACTCTAAGATACTTGCACAGACTCAAAATCACCCAGTTTCTTCACCTGTTTGAACTGAGGCACTGGGCTCCACTATTCATCTGAATGTGAAGTTATGTTCATTGAGTACTGGCCTCTAGACAGCTGTCTTAAACTGGCTGAGTTTGGAGACCATTCTGGGAAAAACAGAGGATTTGCCATCAAGAACAAGAGCTACAGACTAGGGAGTCTGTAGCAGTGGAGTGTTTTATTCTTGCTGTGTACGAAAAGATTTCCTTGTTTATAAGTTTATTCAAACTTCCATCCTTGTCCTGGGGTCTCTGAGCTCTCACAGCTAATATTGCTGTAGTCAATGACAACACAGCTGGCACTCCACTATGCTGTTACTGTATGTGAGCTGGATGCTAAGGGACAGCATCCAAAGTGTCTACTCAAGGGACTATGGGTGTTAGGATCAGGATTTTCTGCACTTTTCCTTTGTAGCAAGTATGTCACTCTGCCTGGCTTAGGCGGGTTTTCATGCAGAAAGAGGAGACCCACAGTCTGAACGCTGTTGTTCCTTCTTGATTTTGTGAGATAATTGTGTTTAGTAAGTTTGTAAGATCTATAAAGGTTAGAACACAGGAATCGTAATGCAGGATTTTAAAATGCTGTATGCATATTTTATCATTTTGTTTTTTCTGATTCATGCATCCCAATGAACCTTTTACATATCTCTGGACATTGGTTGTGCTCTTAGATGTAACAGTAGAGACACAGTTCAATATAGTTATCATAAAGATTTACTAATATTTAAATGCATAACTATATAGTCACTTAATAGTTGTAAAATAACTATCTTTTTATAATAGCTGATATGTATTGGCAATCTGGCTAATTGATTTAAAAATCAGTTCATTTGTTTGCTCTTACCTGTGCTTACAATCCACTTCTTCAGAGCTGAATCTCAGAACTGTTGGGGAGGAGGTGGAGGCAGCAGTGGCGTGCAGGAAAGGAAGGCAGTTTGGGTTGAACTGTTTGTCTGCCTTTTTATTTCTCTGACAGTTTTGGGCCCCCTTCATTTAAGTATTAGAAACAGTGACTGAGGTTCATTACTGTTGATGAATAATTACTTATACTCATTGTCATCAACATTTTCTAGAGGTAGTTTTGACTTTTTACTCTAAAAAACAAACAAATATACACACCTGGCCAAAAGCTAAAAACACTTTGCAAAGAAAAGCCAATGTTTCTCTCAGAAAGAAACTTCTAAAGCAACAAAGCAAACAGCAATTTTTATTTTTGATCAGCAAGTTTCATTAAATGCTGAAACGGTCAACCCGCCTTGGTACTGTGTGGCTGAAGTCACACAGCTCCATTGCTGAGTATTAGCTTGCCTGGACTTCACCCCTTCCCTTATGTGACTTCACCCCTTTGTCCGGTGTAAGAGCAGTATTCTTGAGACACAGCTAACTCTATTATGAGAAGAGCTGCAGTCCTGCTCCTGGGCCTTTGCACCTGCTTAGGAAATTCAGTGTTGGGAGAGTAAACAGGTCTAGTACCTAGCATATGTGAATTCTGTATAGCTGAAGAAGCCACTATATAGTCTCCTTCCTGTAGTACATGGTAACAGCCTGGAATAGTACCATTCTATTTCCATTTCCGCTATAAAAGCAGAATACAAGCCAGTTTGGTTTGTGGGTTGTTGTGGTGGGTTTTTTGTTTTGCCCTTTTTTTTTTTTGTTGTTTTGTTTTGACTAATACCCACCTGGTATTGGGTTAATATTATCTGTTATTGTCGGTAGAACATTCACAGTCTAGGCATTACAGTAATTAAATGCAACAGCCCTTTGCGTAGAAGGCCAGATCATTGGCCGTAACTGAGTATGGTTCAGCCAGGCCCAAAGTAAAACAAAAATACTGTCTTAAGAACACTTAATTTTGAAGAGATGTAGGCGCCCATTTGGAAATTAGGGCAATGCTCAGACTACTCTAAACTGTTTGCTGCAACAGTTCTCTTACAAAACTCCACTAATCTAAAGTTAATGCAATACAAAGTTGTCTTGCCATGAAGAAGTGGCCTCTCTGGGAGAGGCCACAGCAGGGAAAAATCTGAGCTTAAGGGTCAAGGAACATGAAAGCAAAGAATAGATAAGAAATGTGTTACTCTGATATAAATCCCCAAACTAAACATATAAAGGCTACATACATAATGAAGTGCTATGACATGTCATATCATGCATAATGTAAACCAAACAGTTCTGTGGAAAAAGAATCTAAACAGTATTTTTGCAATATTAACAACATAGGCACCTTACAAGTATTTTTTTTACCAAGTCTACAGACAATTCACTAATAGATAAGTAGACTGCCACATGTAGCTGTACCAATGTAAGCATTTATAATTTCCTGTAATTTTTGTATTGTTGTTATGTATTTTAGATGACCAAATGGCATCACCTAAGGCATATATTAGGTAGCCAGAGGGTGCACAATTTTAATCAGCAGCTACGAATTTTGCACTTGCTCTTGCGCCCAACTTTACCATGTTTTTTCTAGAAGTTTAAAGGATTACCAGGCAATCTGAAAGACAACACTTTGCATTTACTTGCTTTTGCACTGTCTTCAGCTTTCTCAGCCAAACTCTGCTCCTAGTTACCAAAGTTATGTTGTGTAGATATTTTTATCATTATGCATTCTTTCATCTAAGAGACTGGACATGCTACTCTGCTGTCCTGTATACGTGTGGTTTTCTGCCAAAACAGGTCCAGTGACATGGGCAGAATTGGCTCCTATAATGTTATATTTCCTTTTCAGAAAACTTTCAGGTAATAACTACAAAAGTCAGTCATAAAAAGGAGAGTAGAAGGAAGTCAGATGTCAGGGATTGTTACATTTCAATGACTGGAAGTAATTTTTAGTGACATTTGTTTCACTAGTGTGTGCCAAAATGATATAAATTTTGACTGATGTCACTGAGCTCAATTTGTAAATCAGTTTTAGCAGCTATGTGCTAATTTGTTGTTGTGGGAGAAAATGCTGAAAAGGATAATTTGATTTTTTTTTTTAAAAGGAAATACTGAGTTACTTGTACCTGACACTAAATTTTATGTTCTTCTATTTCAGACAATTCTCATGCATTTCTGCGAGTTTTGTCTGTATAAAGATCACAAGGTTAAGTCTATTTCTGTTAACCCAGTTGTCATCTTAGTCAGGAAGCTATTTGTTCTTTAATGGATTGATGTTTATCTGCTAGAAGACTTTAAATATAATATTCCTACAGCTGTACATGACTGCAAGGCATGCCATTAATGTAGTTTAAAAAAAACAGACTACTTACAGAGACTGGAATAATTGCTGCCTATTCCAATATGGATGGAGCTTCCAGAGATGAGAGGAAGATGGAAGAAAAGAACTAAGGAGGGAAAAATGGAAAAAAAGATCCTTAATAGCAGTTTGTTTTTGTTTTGTAACCACATGTCAGTAGAAGCCACATTGTGTTGTTAACGTGCACCCACTCTGTGGGGCAGGATTGCGTGTTTCAGACTGAATATACACACAGATGTAACTTGAATGGGGGTGAAAAAAACAAGCAAGTCATTGCTTCATACTTCCAGGAATCACTCCAGTTCAGGAAATGGTATTATATATGACTTTAATGCCTCTTAGATTCAAAAACCCATGTGTAAAAAACACTATGTTATATAAATATGCTAATTATTGTTGTTAAGTCATTCACCAGTCTCTGAAACAGGCACCTGCCATTGTAAAACACAATAACTGTTTCCTAATTTGTTTAAGTGCATCTTGAATACATTTGGCATGTGTGTGTGTCAAACTGGGTTGGAATAAATTTATTCTAAAATTTGATACACATACTCCCCCTATGCATTTAAGCTTTAATATTTATAACTTGCACTTCAAAGATTTATACTTGCAGGCAACAAAATGCACACAAGTAAAACGTGTCCTAAATATCAAAATGTTTAATTTCTTAAAAGGTAGGCTTGACTGCTCCTGCAGAGGCATATAAAATATGAGTTCCTGCTAGTCAGTCGGGTGTAATACGGCATTGGTACCGTGTCTCGCCTAGGCTGTATGTACACCCCGGTGAAGCACGCTGTGCCCTGTGCCACGGGGGGGGACGGTCCTGGCTCCTGCCCCTCCTGCCGCCACCTCCTCGCCGCTCGCCCTCAGCGGGTTTTTGCCTCCGAACCTCGTGCGTGCCGCCACAGCCGCACCCCGCTCGGCACCGCGCTGGAGGG